>JAHLJT010009436.1:23797859-24082330 GCA_031308135.1 Acheta domesticus | reverse complement strand
TTTGAATGATCTCTCACATCTTTAATATGCACATTACGAGCAATTTGTAAACATTATTCTATTTGTGAGTGTAAGTGCTTCAAATAAATTCAAATAAAGTATTTTGAAAACTCAATCATTTTCTGTGAAAATGAGCTTCAAATTTCGCATTTTTAGTAGCACTAAAACGCAATTTTCTTTAAAACGGCACATAATTTTTAAAAGAAAATTGCCATTTGTAACTAGGTTTTTCTGTTCTTCAATATTCTAAAATTATTATTTCCGTTTTACCAATAGGAAACCGAAAAATTAAGAAAATGCCAAAAAATGTACTTTTGGCGGTGCTAGATGACAGCTGGCAAGAAAGAGTTTGTGGCAATTCCAAATAGCTAGCGGGGACCCAAGGAAGTAGAAAACTAATACGGGAAAGTCTGTGCCATTCTGTAGCACCACTAGTTTTTTTTTTAATTTTAGTAGTTTTCGCGCAATACTGCATGCAATATGTGAAATTTTAAAAAAATAACAAAACAAGATTTTCTCAAAAAAGGCTTTTTTTTAACTTTTGGAAAGGATAGTGTCTAATGTACTCCATGAGATGACAACAACAGTTTGCTATCATCTTTTGTTTTTCCAAAAATTACAATTTTTTGAGTTGTCTCTCACGTCGTTAATACTTACATCAGCGGCGATTTGTTCACATTATTGTATTTACGAGTACATGTGCTTCAATAATGTCAAAGTTTCTGGAAAACTCAACCGCTTTCTGTAAAAAGTAGCTCAAAATTCCACATTTTCAGAAACTCTCGAAGGCCATTTCCTATAAATGGCTCCAATTTTTTTCTTCACACTTTTAAAACGGACAGTGCTAATTGCACTCCTTTAATACGACTGTAATGTTTATTTTGTTTTGTTTTTCAAAAACCGAAAAATTAAGAAAATGTAAAAAAAATTTTTTTTTTTTTTTTTTTTTTTTTTTGGCGGAGAAGAATGGCAGCTGGCAAGAGTATGTGGTAAGTCCGAACGCTAGCCGAGACCAAAGGAAATAGAAAATTATCACGGGAAAGTCTGTGCCATTCTGTAGCGCCACAAGTTACATTTACCTTTCTGCGACAGCGGTCTTGTAAGATGACAATTCTTAGTATATGTAGGAAACCGTATCTTTATGCATCAGACACAAAAATGTTGGACTTCATAAATACTGATAGAAATCGCGCTCTTCCTACGAAGCTGCCTGTATTTAATCTCATGCTGAAGGAGGCACGTAATATGCTAGAAATACACTGATTATACTTCGGCTTTTCTTTCTTGGCGCACGGGGGTGTGTCAATAAAGTGGAATATCTCACAGAATTTTGCGTCGTTCTCCGCTGTGCCACTAGGAGTCGCATGCTCGCGACTCTATCGGGCAGTGCTGGTGATCATGCGACTGCGACGCGAGTGCGACGCACCGCCGCACTAGCTTTTTCCGACGCTTAAAAAAAAAAGATAGTCTTTCTCATTATTTCTAACTTCAGCAATTTTTGAAAACTCAGAGTTCAATGAAAATGAAATCTGCCGCACCTCCGGAGGAAAATGTTTGACTAGTTACGAAAAAAATTTAAATATAAATCGCATTAACTTGAAGTAAAATCACGCGAAAGCTCATTGTCAGTTCTTAATAACGAAAACGTGGATAAATCTTTTTCTTATATTTCGTAAATTGCTTCTTCTAACACGTTGTGTAGACAGAATCCATGTTTTGTGGGTCCTTGATACCGAAAAATCGAGAGACGGCAAACCGTCTGTACGCCAGTCCGTCTGTGATCAAAGCTAGCGCCCTACCCTTTCCATGTCCTATAATTGAATTGAATTGCCTTATTTTACGTGGCGAGACTCAGGCCATGAAGCCTGCTCTTCCGTCTGACCACGCAAATTTTTGCTACACTCCTTTCACCAACTAGCGGAAAGAAAGTATAAGTGAGGCGACGAAACCGGCGATTTAAATTCAGCTCAGAGGCTTCATTCGGCTTGAGGATCTTTTACATGCAAGTAAACCAAGTACTAATCACCCCTTACTTACACCCACTGAAACATGCACTACACTACCACACACCGGGAGACCGTTTGGGGGTTTCGATCTTGTCCCGGCTAAGGCTGTGCCGCGCTGGTGGGAGACATCTGGTTGCTAGACAACATGTAGGTCGGCGCCGGATCTCACCATCCATTAGGGGAATACAGTCACCGCCACCGCCCGACGAAAACACATGCGCCACACTTACGTGATTAATGACCTCAGCAGTTGACGCGCCCGGAATCACCAATTAATCAATTGAGATAACTTCGGAAATGTTGAGGCTTTATGTAATGTACCCCCCCCCAAAAAAATTCAAAATTCCCGTTACAAAAGCGCAGAGCATCGAATTCGTACAAATGGGTGGGGAATATCTATTTTGGAGAAGCAGTACTACGTAGCCCTGATAATCTTCCCGATCCGTTCCGTGTGAGACCAAGTTTTTGATCACTCCGTGCAGAGTCGAGCTGATTGCGCATTAGGGAGTACAGACGTCAAGAAAAGTCGCCCGACAATTTTTTTCTATAGTGCTGACTATTGTGAGATAACTCCAGAACCGGAGAACCGTGGAGCGGTTACGAAGATTTCATGTGCTTATGAGGGGCTATACACGTTGAAAGACGAAACTATCACCACAGTTTAGAAGAGAACTAATAACATTTCTAAATGATGAAACTAACTCCTTACGTAAACAAGCGGACCAGACCTACTCAGGGGACCGTCGTTATTCTTCGGCCACATCCCTTTCCAGATACTTGTTGTGTATTAGTGGAGTAGTGGTGGAAAAGTACAAGTAGATGCGAGGCGTTGATCGATATTTCGTGGACACTTTGGAGGCTGTCATTACTCAAGATTGATGTAAATGTTAAAGCATGTTGGCTTTCCGTCCATGAAATTAATTTTAAATAAGACGAACCGTATCGGCTGTTCATGAAGCACAGTATAGCTCAAGACAGTACATGTCAAGGAATACGGAAAGGCAAAAGGTTGGCTGCAATGGCATCATTTACGGGGAAATGGAAAAGAGATGTCAAAATAAAATATAAATATTTGAAAGTAGTTGCCTTAAGAAGTTCCAAAAAGGTGCATCTTTTTACAATCCTTGAAAAACACGAGTAACGGTAATAATAATGGCAATAGATATGCAGAAAATACAAATGTGAAGACTTTCACAGGTTTCTCTGCGGGGGGGGGGGGAGAGAAGAGAAAATACATTGATATGTAGGAAATCATCCCGTTTTGTTTAGTTTTCAAGCCTTTGAAAATGTTTGAATTTCATATGTGAATATTTTGTTTGAAAATACACATGTTCACCATTATTACAAGATGTAATATTGATGCTATAGTGCATTGTACCGAGTGTTGAACATAAACAAACAGACTTGAATGTGTGCTGATGTCCTGGGAAAGGAAAATCTTAAAATGCATTTTCGGCCCCACAAGTGAAAATGGACTTTGGAGGATAAACAGTAGTTTAGAACTGGCCAATATGTTTTAAAACAACAGGTATTGTGGCAGAAATTACAATGGCTCCGACATCTATTATGAATGAAAGAAGAACAAATGCCCAAAATTATCTTCTGCAAAGAACCTAAAGGAAGAAGAAACGAAGAAAGACCCTGTTTAAGATGGTTGGATGAGATGGATTTGAGATTAATGGGAGTGAGGGGGTGGAGAACAAAGGCAAAAGAGAGAAGTGAATGGGCATTGATCATTTAAACAAAACTTAGTGTGACAGACGAAGAGTATTGATGCTATTTATTAATTTTATTCATCTTAATGGCATGCTAATGGATTACATTCAAGTATCAAAATTCATTTTACAATAAATGTTCAGCAGGGCTTAATGTATTTCCTTCATTTTAATGATCTTAAGTCAAACTAAACTGAGATCAGATTCATAACGGCTATTAGAACACAAATGCTCTAAACTTCAATATCAACTGTGTGAGATCTTTCACATAATGAATAGTGAAAATCAGGGTTGGAAAGAAAAAAAAAAAGTGCATCCCAGTGGGTATTTTTTTCATTTTTTTATGATTTTATTGAAAATATTTTTTTAAATTTAGTTCGTAATAAAATTATTTTAATTTTTAAGCCCTAAACCTAAAATTCATTCATTACTGCCAAGAAGTATATGTGTGTATGTATAATGCATTCAAGGATCCCCGTATCGTAAGTTTTCACTCCTACAATTATTATCAGTACCCCAACACAAATTTTCATTAGAATTTGTAAGTTTAGGTAATTAAGTAACAAATGCATAACCATGTAATAAAGCTGTAACGATTTTGCATTTTACAGAAGTTAATTTTTTAACTGAATTGTCTGTATATTTTATGATGAAAATGGAGTTGCCAGCGCTAACAAAACTTTCATTTTATTGCATGCGTGCTTTATTTTGTTTTCGAGTTGTTCTTCATATCTATTAGTATACGTTTGCTGTGACTAAATGTTTTTTTTCAATGAGTATTTAAATACATAAAATTATAAGTTTTGTTGCTTTATTTGAAATACTTAAAAAAACATCAAAATGTTTTTTAAGAAGTATTTTACGTTTTTTTAAATAGAGGGGGGACCATAACCCCGAAATATAGCAATATTTACCAAGTGAAACATACTGTACAATATTCCCATCATAATATCCTATTCAATCAATACCAAAGTGGTTATCAATTCCAGTTCTAATAGCCTTGTTTGATAATTTCCCAATCTCTTAATGTATCTTATGATGACACTCATTTCACAAACTTTTCTCACCAATCAAAATCTAATCTTATTAATATCCAACAAAATGTTACACAAAACCAAGTCAATCCGGTTTTTACGCTCCCTTTGTGTTGATTAAAAACAAAGTACGATGTGTTTAACCTGAACTTTAGGATAAAACATTTCAAATCTAGCCATGCCAAATTGCAGCTTTATACTACAATTATAAAACTAGTACTGATATACAGGTACGAAACACAGGTTTATAAAAAGCAAAGTGAATGAAAGAATAAATATGGAGAAGAAAAACAAATGAATTATAGGTTTTCATAAAAAATAAGATCATCATAAGAGATGTACAATTCAAAAGAATAGCCTGGTTAGGATTTCTAGAAAGGATAGATTCTAATACAAGTACCAAGCAAATAATGAACTCGAAGTATTTAACAACTTGTAATAAAGAAGGCCACAAATCAAATGGCAGAATAAGGTGCTTCAGGACCCAAAACACTGGAAGTTAAGCATTGGAAAAGGCAAGCAAGAAACAGGAAAGAGCAGAAGAAGATATTTGAGCAGGCAAAGCGATGTATTTCTCATTTTAGAGAAAGGGGTCAACATCAAATTCATGTTGGCAAAATCTCCTGCTTGATTGGATAACGCTGTCCTTTCCCACAAAACTTTGCTTGGAGACATGATGAACATGAGCAACATTGCCATGTAAAACAAAGCAGTAAAATGCAAGCTCTATGTTCTAAAAGCAATAAAAGATATTCTTTAGAAGATTTGATCTACACCTCCTTGAAGTGATTCAACTTAGGTCCAAATAAAAAAACACCTTTCAAAAGTCTTTTCCAACAAATTGCAGTTTTGTTTACTAGTATTTTGTTTCTACATTTAATATTTCATTTTCATGAATTTGCATACAAATATTTCAACTCCATTTTATAAAAAGAATATGTTAATCATTTCATTTTTACAATACTCTAACACACTGTTTTGACTATTTATATAAATAACAATTCTCTCACAAGAGAAATAAGCCAAAAAGTTATTTTTATTCTCTCTCTTATTTTTGTTGATTCTTTTCATTCAACCACCTTTTAAACTCTCCTTCAGATTCACACTACACCATCACTTCTTTAACTTGTCTCTCTTGAATTCTTAACACCTTTCTCTTCATGCCTTTCAGAATTTATTCCATTTACTTCAGTATGAACATACTTCCAAAAATTTCAGCTTTGAATTTTCCTTATGCTTCTTCGATTAGAAGGGGGTAACTTTGAAGGGTTTTGGAAATTATTCCTTCCTGCAGCAGAGCTCTTACCATTTGCCAACCCTGTTTGATTTGCAGTAGGTGGGCAATAAGCCCTTGTGTACATGAGAAAGGGGGGAAATCTACACAAGGCTCATGATGCATTCCCGAGATCTTATGCTGTGTTTTCGTGGAAGTGAAGGTACACTCCATGGCCGGCATTGGACACTGATGGTCTGGCACAAATGTCAAATGTTTTCATGAGCAAAACAGGGAAAGAAATAAAATGCAGAGACCTTTTGCGAACAATTGTCCTGTCGTGTTTAAATGAAGAACAAGATTTTATACGTTGTTCTATTTAACAGAACTTTCTTTTTTGGGACTATGATTATTATGGCTCAGAAGTATGGCAAACTGCCTTCTATTTTTATAATTTAATGAGTTTTAGCAATACTAATCACTTAATTCTTCTTCTGGAGTTGTTTTAATATATTTTCATTTTGCCTTTCTTGTGTTGCCTATTTTAGCATACTTCGGGTCATAATGCCTATTTTCGGTTTTTTGCCCTTATTATAATAATTTTCCTTTTTTCTCCTGGCACTGACCTCAATAAAGCTGGAAACATACCTGCAAGCCTGTACAATACGAAGGTCATGCTTGGGTTTCTGTGGAAGCGAAGGCTCCAGTGTCAGGTAGTGTTAATAATCTAAATGAGAAAGGAAGATGATACCCGTCACGATTTTTGATTTTTACAATGATACCGCTTTCTGGCTTTATTCAATCTCTTCCTTCACTTGAGAAAGGCCTCCAATACCTTTTTTGGGACAGTAAAGGTATTTCATGTACCCTTCTCGGTGCTGGGGTTAAACAAGTGCGAAGAACGAAAACTGCAATTCCGTTTTCACAGATGCAATTTCAAGATTCAAATAGGAATCCCTAATAGCATTTCCTAGAGATTGCGTCATGAGTAATTCGTAGTCATCATATCGGGTGGTCATGTGCAATCAAGATTACACAGAAATTGATTGTTTCCTTCCATGTGAGTACGCATGTAAATTTAGTGTTAAACTAAAATGTGAATCACTTGAATTATTAATTTTTTACAATAATTCCTTTTTGCATGCCTATTGTAGCAAAAATAAATGCATGAACTTCTGGACAAGTGATTATAGTCTGATCACGAATCCCTACCGAGTTACCGCAATTGCGATTACAATTGCAATTATGTTTGAAACGACAGACAAGAAGCGTTCTTTTCCTTGGATAAAAGTACAGTCAAGTAAACGCCAACGTCTCGGCACTAATATCACATTAGAAAATTTCGCGGTGACACTTCACTTCCTTAACCCTTTGCGGTCCTTTCACTTTTCCGTCTTCTTCGTCTGGCGGTCCGGTGTCCCGCGTCACGGGACTTTCCTTTTCCTTGGTTCTGGTCCTTTGTCCCGTGGGGCGGGACCTATATTTAACTCTGTATTATTTCACTCAGGTAAATGGCACCGGTTTCCTGCACAACTAATTATCTTCAGAAGAGATTAGGCAGTATTTTCCTTCATTGTAGCCAGACTTTGCCCATTTTATGTTGTTTAAAATCAGTTTCCTTACGAGGTTGCAGTTGAACTTATGGTGACATAGAGAAGTAAGTGTTCGAGATTGTCGAAGCTTGAATTGTGTGAATAGGCAAACAATTCTGAGAGTTAACAATCTTCAGGAAAGTAAGAATTTGAAATCATTTTCTCGAGATATTCCGAGGAGTGTGAAGAAAATGACAGTAATGATAACTCGGACTTCGTTCATACAATGCAATATAGAGGCGTTATTGGTAATGAGGTGAAGGTCTCCGCAGCAAACATTAAGTTACAAAATTATGTATTATGAATAGGCAAATAAAAATTAAAATGTTTTGTTTGTAATAATACGAAAACTAATTTGAAACCCGAGTACAGTTTCTTACGCCGCGGCACGCCGGACCGGTGCAACCAGCTACCTGGGGATGTAAAGGGTCTGCAACGAGGAAAACGCTGTGTCCCGCCACACGGGACAGAGGACCGCAAAGGGTTAAATCATTTATGAAAGTGAGGTTAGATTCACCAGTAGAGATGAATACGATAACAAAAATATCCTAGAGAATTTTATTGCATCGTATTTTTTGTATTTCTTTCTAAACTTAATATAATTTTAAATAAAATCGCTATCAGTATTACAGGCAATCGTGATTACGTTTTATACGAAGTAGTAATTACTCTTTTGTGGTAAATACTATTTTACAACACTTCAATAAGAATATTGTCGGTATTCGCTAGCCTGTATTGTTAAATGATACGGCCACAGATTTTTCAACAGAGAAAAATGTTTATTACAATTTTCAGGAAGCGACGTATACATTCTGTATATGTATATATTAGTTTTAGTGAATATTTTGTTTGATTTTTCTGTAAATTGCCAGAAGATGGGGAAAAAAATCCCCTGGAACGTCGCTACCTGAAAAATGTAATAAACATTTTTGTCTGTTGAAAAATCTGTGGCCATATCATTTAACAATAAATGCACACTTGTGCGCATTTCTTAATTATTATATTTAACAATAAATACTCTATTATCTCGCGTTCTATTTACGTACAAAAAGTGTTGTTATGCTGCAATACACAAAAAAAAAAACAATTTTTTTTAACAGAAAAACTCGCTTTATAGGACCCTAATCTCGCAAAAGTGGTTAATTCTTGATCCTTAATGTCGTAAATAACTTCCTCGAACACATTGTGCAATACCGAAAAATCGATATAGGTTTGCAAATCGTCTGTCAGTCTGAACAACGCTAGCCGCAAAACTGTAGGCAGGATTTTCACCGTAACCGATATTCCCCGATCGATCTGGATGATGTCGCGGCCCTTTGAATTTGAAAAGGGTAGTTTCATTTTTCGTTCAACTCTAATGTTCTTAAAATTGCAAAAGCTACAAGTAATGGGAAAAAATAAGTGCTGTTGTAATATTAATATAAGCTATAGCATTACACTGGAAAATTCCTGTTAATAAAAATATCAATCTTCTCTGTGTGTATTCTATGAAAAAGGAGTTCTTGCTCAAGAAGATTCTTACTTCCAAGAAAAGAACTACTTCTGCATATTTCTGAGGCAAAATTAAGCACCCAGACATTTGTGCTTTCGTGATCAACTGTCATTTTCAGGGCAAATAACAATTCTGCCTTTTGTCGTCTGATTTAATCAGTTTCAATTTCATCTGAAAGTTTCTAAAACTGAGAGACAGCAAGCTACGTGGTCAAATGAAATTCAACAATTTTTCTTCTTCTTACAGACATAAATATTATATAAACAAAGTGAGTCACCTTGGTTATTTTTGGACCTATCTTACTAAAAGATCTTCAAACTGAATGCATATTTTCTTTCTTCTACTCGTTTTCTGTCTGTTCTTGCTAATAATTAAGTAGCCTCTATCGTTCAAGCAGTATAAGACTGATTAATAGAGGACTGTTTAACCAAAGCACACAGTGCACAGTGAATGGCTTCTTTAAAATGTTCCTCCATTTAATGATTTCCTCTATATCACATCACTTTTTTTCAGTCCCAACCAAAAACCTAGATACACATTCTTTCTCTTTATAGTGTTTTCCTCTAATAGTGTTCAGAATGCATGTCCCTCAAATTACATTATATTGAGGTTTCACTGTACAGTCAAATTCTAACAACTTGAACAAAGTAAATCAATAGTTTTGGTAATTAAAGGCATGCTGAATTGCACTGCGTCCCACTTTGCAACATAAGATGAGAATCCTAAGACAAAGAAGTTAACGTGGTTCTTTCAAAATCTAGTTCCATAACAGGCAATAGCATATAAGTGAGTTAATAACAGTAGAATTTGATCAAATGATCTGACGCAGAGCATTAAAGAGGCGTCTATTTCAAAGGCTTTCTCCTGCACCTGGCTTTTTCCCAGGTGCTGCTTCCTCTGGTTTGGAAGAGCCCTCAAACAAGCTACTTCCACAAATTTAATTATGAGATCTATCAACTCCATGAGCTTTCAATCTTTCCTACTTAATATTTTGATTACTAAACATCAATTTTCCAATACACAGAACAACAAAGCGCACAGTTTACAACCCTATTGGATTTAAAACCCTGAAGATAAAACAGCACAATTTGCAGCAAAACAAGGTTTGAAGTTCAAAATAGAACACGGTGGCCTCATTTCCTGAAGATTTCCCTGGTTTTCCAGAGCATTTTATAAAATTTTTACTGATAAAATTTGCAGAGCATTTCATACTAAAATACAGAAAATATTAATCCAAGCTTCAACATAATTTATCAGCACTCTAATTTCACCATGATACAGTACAAATTAAAAATAGAGCAAAAAATGTTCTACTAGTTTTTTTTAGGAATAATATTGGTCTTTTTAACTGTCTCATAATTTTCCCTGTCTTCTATTATTCCACACTGATTTTCTCTGACTTTTCCAAAGCTATGAAATTTCTTGATTTTTTCCTATTTTTCCACATTTTCCAGAAAACAGCCACCATTTAGAATACAATGTCCTCATATTGAAAATTTTAAGAATAACCATGTAATGTGCTAAAATTAGATACAAGTTACCTTCACTCCTAATGTCTAGAGGTTATCATCATTAAAGAAGTCTTCAAATACATTAGTATTACGGAGGGTGAATCACAATTGCCTTTGTTGATGACCTGCATCTTAATCACATTGTATTTGAAAATTCATCTTAGTGACAAAAAACTTTTTTTTTAATCCTGGCAGATGACTTTCTGCTTCAAAGTTTCTATTTAACCGTTGAAGATTCATCAAGAACATTCTCTGTAGAATGACTGTCCTACTATACTGCCCACACAAACTCTTGTCCCACAAAATTAAATTTTAGAGAGCCACTTGTTGGTGGCAATGAAAGATTACAGGAAACTATAATTGCTTATGTTTGTTCAGTGAACAAAGATTCCACTTAATTATTGAATCACAATAAAAAATTAAAAAATAAATTTAAAAAAAAGTTTCTCTAACTTTCTAGACATTTCTGATTTCAACCATTCATACATGACAAATACTTTATAGAATGATTCGTCATGAATAAATACATTTAAAACATTATAATTCAATCTCTCACAAACTTCCTACTCATTGTTGTTTCATTTAAAAAACAAAAATTATATTTTCCAAGAGGAAAATATCGGAATAATAATAATTGAGAAATTGATCAACTTAAGTGAAAAATCAATATTGGTTCTGCTGAATTTCCCTAATCTAAATAATTATACTAATTTGTATGAAATGTCTATTTACCGAAATACGTTTGTAATATTTTGATTCACTTACCATTTTAATGGCAACATGCTCATTGTTATATAGATTTTTTCCTGAAACAAAATATACAAGTTAGTGAAAAAGAAATACAAATTCATATTTAACAACTTTCCCCAGATCACTTATTAAAATGTGTCATGCATTCAACAATTCCTAACTACAGTCAAGCATATTGTACTGTCACACAAACACTGCACCACCACACTTCAACAAAATAGTTTGATCATTCTACAACAACATGTGTGGGTATATATTCTTGTATTCATGATCAAATAAGTTAATATTGGCACACCTGAATTATCATAATTAAATTCCCCTAACCAAAAAAAACAAACAATAAAAGAGCAAATTAAAATTAACATTTTTTTGTGGAAACTAGTTAGGAGTCATAAGTTCTCCAGGAATTTTTTCTCCTGTTCATTAGACTTACTATATTTTTTTTCTGGAACTATTCAGACATTCATTTCGGCAATGCTTTGCATTTAAATACTAAGATGTGTCACACATGTTTAAAGTATCTGTCCACTATTTGAAACTAATCCATTATTAGGGCTAAAAAATAACAAAAAACTACATTATTGATTTTAATTAAAATGATAAAAGTTGTTTATATGGAGTGCTGACTTGCAACTCAAATGACATGTCGAAATTGCTATTTCAACTTGTTTTCCTGAATCCATGTGCACTAGGGCAAGTGCCTTACGCTTCTCTCTGATTCCACACTCTGAGAAGTTCTCTCAATGAAGAAAAACTGGATGCAATACAAACTTAAGACACACCACTACTTCTGACAAGATACATAATAAAAACGTAAGGTCATGATGTTGTCAATGCAGTTTCCGGGAAAAAAAAAATTTATACCCCAGAACTTCTACAAATGTTGAAAATATATTTGGTTGCAGTAACATTTCTTGGAAATAAATCCTGTTTTCTATTTTGCTACTGCATAAATTTCAAAAACTATGATTTCTTAATTTTAAGTTTGTCATTTAAGAGTTTGTAATTTAAAAATGAATTACACCATTTTTATACACGGACTTCTGAAATCCATTTATATAACCCCAATATTTCAAACAAATGTAATGAAGAAAAGTCACATGGATTTTGAATCAACTACATATCACTTTAAAACTGTATTAATCATGCCAAGCCCCCCCTCACTCATCCTAATCTTCACTAGCAAATGCACTTCCATGAATATAACATGCCACTGGTGACCAACAAGCTTCGAGCACTAGAACCACCAGAGGTCACTGGGGTAGAAAGGCATCAAATGGTAACAAGATAAAAATCTAATGTCAATTGTATATACATAACAAAATTAGTTTTAAAATTATGAAATACAGCCAATCTTTATTTTACCAGCACTGAGCCACATCAATTCTTCTCAGTATATTTATTATATATAATCTTATTTTATATAAATTTATTCCCATACAAATTTCTTCATTCAAGCATTTTATAGCATATGCAAATGTGCATTTGTCATATGCTTGGTGTTAGCGAACAACATCTTGTCAAATTTCTATATCTTTTCCTGAATTTTAAGACATAATTCACAAGGGACAATATAAGAAAGGTGATTATAAATGTAATCACACCATCTTTCATTTGTTCTCTCTTGAAGAAAAACTACATAATTTTTTCCTTCAGAAAAGTATTAAGAAGTCTGGAAACTTGCCTTTCAAATTTGAAGATGTGTATTTCTCAGTACTGTTAAAAATAATTGTGAGTAATGACTAGTAATTAATAATGATGGAATATTTTTGTTGTAAGAGTACCACAACTATGGGTAAAATCACAATACTTAGAACAATTTAGTAACATCAAACACTACGTAAAGAAGGAACAAACCTATCATAGGGGTGCACACAAAGTCAAATCCCTCAAAATTGAAAAAGGAGTTATCAATGTCATCTGTTTTCTAAGAAGGCAAACTATATTTGTATTTTTGTTCATGGTTGAGTAGACCAGTCTTCTCCCACGAAGTTAGGACTGAAGTCAAGTGTTTTCCCTTTCCTAATGTAACCTCACAAGTATGCAATTTTAACTTGCCTTGTACCCATTCTTTAAAAATGTGGCTTACACCACTGTTGCACTGACCTTAATTATAGATTACAATGTGCAAAGAATAAGATATAGAATTTACCCCTTACAACTCAACATAATGGACACTGAATAGAAGCAACTTTTTTCTGCTAATAACCTCACTTCCAGTTCTTAAGTGGTATAATTAAAAACAATTCAAATTCACTATGGAAATCATCCTGATTTTACCTAGGTTCATTCACAGAATTAAATACAAAAATGATTTTCAATACCAAGCACAATATGTTTCCAAGTATCATGTCTGACTAGATTTACACGTCCATTTATATAAGTATTGTAAACAGTAAATCATTAATTGCTTTTAAAACCCAACCTTAAGATCATTTTTGTGTATGTTATTTTTAAGAATTCCACAGCAATATCACTTATTTAAGAAAATCAATACTACACTGTAGAACATTTAACCATTCTAACCCTACCATTAGAAACAAAGAACTCAGTAGTAAACGTTAGACTTCATCCCATTATTGACAAAAAAAATGTAAGTACATGAACAATATTAGGGACTGCAATAACCTATTTTGTTTGACAGATTTTCGTGAAGTGTAACGATCAGGAAAAATGCTTGTTGATATCAAGACGTTCAGATTTATCCTTTCAAAAGAATACAAAGGAGCGAAGGCTAAATTTTTATTTGTAACCAGAATGATGATGAAATCACCAAATCAACTAATAGAGAAAATTCCACAAAGAGTGGCTGTACTTCATAAAAATTATATTTCTTATAATTCTGTACATTTATAGACATCTGTCACAGTGAGACTAAACTTGTATAAAATGATTGTAAAAATACTTAAATTATATTTTCATGTAAATGTCAGTATCTAAAGCTGTGAATTAAACATTTCATTGTTATATATGGCAACAAAAGTTTATTGATCACATGCAGGCCTCTCTACTGAATGATTAAGTAAACTAAAATGTTTAACTGCCTTCAATTCCCCTGTGAATTATTAGCACATTTATTCCCCTAGCTTACCAAGCCTCAATTCTCCGAAGTTTCCACACCCTATCTTCTTTCCAACTCTGAAGTTTGGCCCAACCATCAACACACCCGAGCTACTGGATCCACTGTGCCTAGTAGCATGCATGTTAGTTCTTGTTCCTCCAGCACTTGTACGAGAAACTCTCTTCGCAGCGTCTTCACGGGTATCTTTTTCTCTGTCCCTCCCGTCGCGTTTCTGCATGCTGAGGAACACTTAAACCATGTAAAACGAATCGGCGGTGAAAATGGCTGCTCTTGTCACAGGTAGGCCATAGGCCTACGGAGGGTAATTGCAGCCATGGAATTAATCGTTGCACACTGTTGGCTTATCCAAACATTTACATCACCCAAAAGTCCATGACAATCACAAGTATCCACGTTCCTTGTAATTGTATACATTCGAATCATTGCTATTTACTTTTCACCAAATGAGAGTAACAGCAGACATACAACGAACACATCCATTACCTCCTCCTCCTCCGCAAGACTTCCAACCGAACGCGGAATGATACCAAAATAAAACGTAGAGATCAGTTGTGATTAACACTTTGTATATAAAGAAAGTAACATGTTTAACCGAGAAATCATCACGAGAAAGCACCGTAGAACAATCAATTTCTAGGATATCAAATAATAACTTAGATTGCTAAAGCAATAGCAAGATGTGTCCACCATGATACACTTCAACACGTCTGATTTATCGTGAAAGTCAAGTCATCCAGAAAGTTAAAAATCATTATTTGACGTTTTCTCCGAATACGTTCCATATCTGGCATTCACGTCTTTGATCTAATTACAGTTCATTAATAATATGGATTATCACGAAAAGATCAAGTAAAAATCTTCCAGCCGAAGTTTTCAAAACACGTTTATATATGTGTGGAAGTACATATTTACTCTATGGAAAACACTAGTGGTTCATTTTAGCAATGCCATACATTGAACAGTAACCAAGGGAACGTAAACATCCATTATGGTGCAGCCTAAAGTTGGTGAACTTATATTTATTATTATTATTATTTCGTACCTGTCATCTAAAAAAAACAATATTCACCCAATTGTAGTGAAGAAGGTTTCTCTATGGATTCGATAAAGATGTCCAGTAATCAAGTAATTCTCGGAGTAAAAGCCGGTAATACATTAGTAAAGTAATAAAAATTATTATTAAAATGGAATTAAAAGGTCTACATGTTACAAAAATACGGATAAACTAAAATCGATATGATAAATAATAAAGGTATAAATACAATAAAACTGATTAATAATTATTTCATCTTCTTTAGGTAGAGGTTTTGGATTCTTAAACAAATCATTTATAATAGAAGCTAATTTAAATGGTCACACGATAAAAACAGACTTACTTCAACCTTCTCATAACATCACAATAGGCGCAGAACTTCTCTGGCAAGCGGAAAAAAAGGTTCTCAAGAGGTAAGAATATTATTCAAATCTCGAATAATACAATTACAAAATACAAACTTGTGGTGCTACAGATTGCCACGGACTTTCTCGTACTAATTAGTTTCCTAATCTCTTTTGTCTGGGCTAACGTTTTGGTTTCCCCCAATGAGGTAGAATATACTAGTATATTATATATACTAGTATATTATATATTATATATACTAGTATACTAGTACTAATATACTAGTATATTCTATATTCTAGCTCATTGGTATTGCTCCACCTTCTTCCCACCCAGACACTATGCCACTGCATTGAATCTGAAAAGACATTTTTCACATTTCTTTAGTTTTTAAATCCCCTATTAATAGAATTTAAATTTGACTTTATGATTATAATAGAGTAAAAATCATAGTCCTATATATAAATCTATCTGAAAAATTAGGGGTGTTTTGAGAAAATATTGTTTCAGCGTTCCTGATAATACGAATTTTGAACTCATTTTCACAAAAAAAGCTTTTGAGGTTTTAAGGCACTTCACCAGAAATAACTCGAGGCACTTGTACGCGATAATGTATAAAAACGCCCGTAACCTAAACATTAACGACGCGAGAGGTGCATAAAAATCACTCGTACATTTGTGTATTACAAAATCAAAAAGTTGCCAAACCATTTAGTGCATTTAGCATTATCCGTACAAAAAGTTTATAGAAAAACATTGGGGCCTTTTTGGAGAAAATCTTGTTTTGATTATTATCCACAGTTCACCGAAAACAGCGCGAAAACAATTAATATTTTGAAAAAATGAGACCTACGTCTTCTTTTATGTGTCCTTGGCTTTATCAGAGGGGGGGGGATAAGAAAAAAAATTGGAGCCGGTTTTATTGTCTTTACTGCACGTAACTATTACGTTAAAACTACTAGTGCTCTAAAAAATATACATGCCCTTTTTAAAGATCTAATTTTGTACAACAGGTTGCATTAACTAAACAAGGAGATTTACCAAATGGACCTGGTTGCTTCACCTATCACATTTCATAACTGCTGCTCTGGCACTTCAACGTTCATGAAATTGTTTCTGAAAATAGGCCGAGGTTATTGAAAACACACAAAATTAACAAATTTCTGTTAATTTTAAAACTGTCATTTCTGTAATTTTAAATATGTCAATGGTGTAAGCAATATCTTATATTTTAATACACTGTTATCTTTCATAACTATCAAAAAAGCAGAATCTTCACACGTTTTTAAAAATATTTTGACATAAAATATTCAAAATTGGACATAAGACACGATTTGATCTATCTTCTTATATCGTTGTAAAATTTCATGAAGTTCTTCAGATTATATTCTTACATTTTAGAATACTATTGGGTGCTAACTCAGTTCGATAGTTTGATTTAAAACAAGGAAACTATCTTCACCAACGACAATAGATTAACTAGGAACCATTTAAAATTATTGAACGCAAAAAAGATTTGTCATCCACTATATTTATTTATTTATTTTATGTCAAAACAGTTAAAACCTGCGTGTGACGTGCTAGGGGAAAAAGAGTATTCTGTGCACGTTTTCTTAAGTCTGGGATCCCTAGCCTACGCCATATGCAAGTTGAATTTGTATAAGAAAGAAATAAGCGTTTTAGTCAAGAATTGTTAACAAAATATTCGCTCCTGAGTAATAAAATCTATTTTCAAGGGCAAATACGCTATAGAATTGGGCTCTTTGGGGACTTTTCCATTTTCATATTAAGCCTGTAATATATATTTTTCTTCAAGACCTTATTTTCCTCCGTCACGTGTTCAATATGGCACCTTGTAATTGATAACAATATAATACACTATTGTCAATACAAACTATTCTTATTTAACTTTAATATCGAGCAAAGAGGTAGA
Source organism: Acheta domesticus (assembly GCA_031308135.1). NCBI lineage: Eukaryota > Metazoa > Arthropoda > Insecta > Orthoptera > Gryllidae > Acheta > Acheta domesticus. Next base: position 24,064,624 of record JAHLJT010009436.1, on the reverse strand, counting down.
CCCATGTAATTCAAGCGTACAGAATATCAAGTAATTAGTCACATACAGTTGCAGATTCTACAGACTGAACAGATGGGGTAGAATCGAGAAGCGCCGAACCAGCCAAAATGTAATAGAATGGTCAAAAAAATATCTTTCTGTAGATTACGATGTGATGAACGCTTCTTTGAGGCCAGAGGCCTCAAAATTTTAGTTTTTAAGGTCCTAGAATGTTTTGTTTAGGAATTATTTAACAATTATATTGTCAGCACCGCGGGCCCTTGCGGGTGGCGTCGGGGCTCGATCTGACGATCAAGACCCCCCTCTTACCTTCACTCACCTGAAGCAGTTGCCGGGCTAGCTCAGGAGCAGTGATTCTCTAAAAAAATGGAGGCCTATGGATGGACGCTACTTGCTCGTGAAATGAAATTCGTTGAGGTTAGAGGTAAAAACATAATTTAATTAACTAAAACACAAAACCAAAAAAATAAACATAAAATACTATAACTAATACTCCCTCCCTTTCAAACCCATTGATATCTCTCCCCTCTTTCCTACTTATCCCACAACTCCCAAAACAGCCTGAATTTAACCCCCTCCTAGATTTCCCTTTACTTAAAATTACTTTTTTACATGCTAGATGATAACAAAGGTAATACAATTACGAAAAAGATAGAAAATACAGTTCTGAAGATTTTTCTTCAATAGCCAAAGCGCGGCTCGCTTACAGTGCTACACAGGTCTCTGTTCTGGGTCATTCACAAAAGTCTTGCGAACAAAAGACCGTGTTTGAATGAACTTCGTGGGGTCGGTGCTCGACCTTCAGATGACGTCACCGGAGTTCCCTTTGGCGGTGGTGAAAGTGGCTGCACGGCAGTGGATCGCAGCTGGCGTGGAGGGACCCTCGCCGAGAGGGCGGAGACGGGCGCCGTAGGCGGAAACTCCAACACGGGGATCAGCTCTGCCGCAGGCGCGGACGTGACGACGCGGATCGAGTTGAACGATCTCGATAATGCGCGGCGCGAACCGCTCTGCTCATACAGTGATTGTCTTTTAGGCAGTCGAGCGAAATTGCTTTTCGCTAAATAAAAGAAACGGCACACCGTGACGCGAAGTGGCGGATAGTTCGCTGCGGGCACTGGCCGGTTGCGAAATCGCGCACTAGCTACAATAGCTCCGTAACAACTTAAAGTGCCACGGATGGTAGTGAACGCTCACCGGGAGCAATTCTACGTCTCATACCACAAACACAGCACACCGAAAACGGTTATGTCCCTCGCACCGCGGAGGTGCATACGCCAGGGGTGTCTATTACTCCGACCGACGCACCGCAGAGGTGCGTGCACCCGCTCTCTCCACCCTTCTCCTCCCCGAATCTATTCTTCAGTGAATCTCGTGCCCTGTCACTTGCCCGCGAAGCCTCGGTAACCCTCATTCCTTCCTCCTTCATCGAAAGTTCTAGAACAAATTTGGTTCAAATTTTGAGAAGTGCATCTCCATTGGCCAAAGGTTACTGCGTTTTACATGAATTTTGACCAATGCCCTGGAGTGTTCTCTGACCGGAGCTGACGGAAAAATTCCACCCAACCCTCTCACTCCAACACCGGAGGTGCACCGATCGCCTGGGGCGGTTGGCGGCGCGAGCGGGTCGCTGGTCGGGTCATAACTCTAAACACACAGGCCCTGCCGGCAAAGGGGCATCCCCTCCCGGCACGTGCGCGGGACGAATTAGCCCGGCCTGGCACGCACAAAGAAGGCGTTGCGTAAGCCTGCGACGCGGTAGCTGTTTCTACGTCGCATGTTTTAAATTAATTTATCCGCCAAATATTCGGTAGCGTCACAATATTTTTAAAAAAATCCTGACATGTGTTGCGGGTTGCATTTTACATGAATATTTAGCCGCGCTTTTTTTAAATCAAATCGTTCGTATTTTTAAAGTCAAAGTGCAATTTGTCACGTCTCCTTAAAATTCACTTTCATTAGAGACCTCATTTATAAAGATTGGTTGCGTGTGAGAGCCGCAAAGGGAAGGTACACTACTGATATAATATAGGAGATGATAATTACTGTTCTCACTGAATTCTAGAAGACGTGTACGTTACATTTATGTCCAAAAGAAAAACAAAGGGCCATCTCAGCATTTGCTCAAAGGATCATAGACTGCACGAAAAACCTGTTCGAGATGGGGGTCATTAACCCAGAAGCTGAGGTACAATCAACGCGCTAGAATATACTAATGACTGACCCGATGAATTCAGCGCTCTTGGTGGACGCTCGCCGAACTAGGGGCCGCCATGTTTTTTGCAGGCAAAACAGGAGAGCGTGTCTGATGGTGACGTGTAAGAATGTAACTGTGAGATGTAATGACGTGTAAGATGTAACTGTTGTACTGAATCGACGTTTTGTTTATAACAGATCTTCCTTTATTGTCTTTTCTTTTATCTGTGTTTAAATTATATTAGTAGTTAGAATAATAATATTCGCAATGCCTTCAGTATGTTCGGCATATAACTGTAAAAATAGAAGTAATCAAACCAAAAATATATCGTTTTTTAAGTTTGTCGCCTTATTTGTGATCTGTTTGTTTTTGCAATAACATTCACTTTCAGGCGTAATGCTAACTACAATAACATTTCAACAGTTTTCTTTCTTATGACAATATCCGATGCAGGAAGCAACATGTTTTTAGTTTCTCAATTCGTTCTCCTTAAATATTGTGATTTCGTTTTTAAATGATTGGTTTTTGATGGTGAAATAGAGTAAGAGTATATTATGCGCGGCTCGCGCCCACTCGGACTTAACCAGCGCCAAACGGAATACCAGAATACTGTTTGGGAGGGCGCTGCTTCGACTGCAAAAAGCATGGCTTCAAGATGACGGCACTTCAGCCACTCGATGTAGTATATTCTAGCTCGTTGGGTACAATACTTGAATGCAATGCAATACAATACTTTGAATCAGTGAGGGTTTGTGCTTAAGTTGCACAACCCCCATATAATTGAGCAAATTCTGATAAAATATTAATACTGCGTTTACTCTTTGGCCCTATGCTTGAAGATAGGACCCTAGTTGAATTGATACCAACGAGTAGCGAGTAGTATATACGAGTAGCGAGTAGTAGTTCTAGCTCGTTGATTGATATCGAAATTAGGCCCGCAACAGACTACACCGAGGAATGCGTTGCGAGAAATGTGCGACAAGAAATGTGGAAAATCGAAAAAAGGGATCGATCGATTATCGATCCCCACACACTTGAAAGAGTTTTCTCGTTCGCCTCCTGGTTCGCCTCTGCGAAACCGAACATATTTCTACTTCTTCACTTTTTATCTGACATTTAGGCATTCGCTGCCACAGGAAAACACTAAATAGTGTATAGAACTGAGTGAGGATATAATATTTAGCAGTAAAAGACGTGTTAAACAACCAGCTTTTTAATTGTTTAGTTGAATTTTCTCTTTAAACGGAAATGAACAAGAAAAAATCTGCGAGGAAGATATTACTTGTATGAAACCCGTTCATAATGGGCAATATAAAAATAAAAATTTGAAGAAACTTAAAGGGGTATTTATTAATTGTGAATTTTATTAAGAATTATTTGATCAGTCGCCATTTATTCATAATCCAACCAAATGTAGGAACAGAGGGGGGTAGATATTACGGCGCTCAAGAAAATATGCACAGATTGTACTTCCCCCCTATGCATCATAGAAATTCCCGTTCTTTACATTAAATAATGATTTGTAAGCAATGCAGTAATGTATGTCTCTTAAAGCAATTCGAACTCATTAAACAGATGGTTTACGATTATGGTAACAAAACAAAGATTTTACGGGTTAAAATTACACAAGAGCAATTAATAAAACAAGAAATGGGACTCGCAGCTGATTTCATAGCTAACTGCTGTCATCACTCTCGGCTTGTGGCACATAAAGGCATTTCGAGACATCGAAGGACCTATTTCTAGTGTGTGGACGCAGCCTCACAGGCCTCTTTTCTCATTTCTCGTCGCACATTTCTCGCAACGCATCTCTCGGTGGAGTCAGTCGCGGGCCTTACTCTATAAACTCTCTGCAACCGGCCACCGGCTTTCAGCGCAGAAGAAGAGGGAGATTAGGCGGCCAGACGCCCCAGAAGACAAACAGTTTGCAGGTTTGTGTGGTAGTATAAAATAGCGGAACAGGAATAATGCGAAAAAATGTGCTTTTGTAGCACCACTAGTTTGTATAATGAAATAATTTTTGCTTGCAGCTATTCTTCAGGGATCTGTGAATTTTTCCAGCACATACTGAAGAAGTGTACTATTCGACGATGGAAAAGTATTTTCGTATATTTTATCAACTACCGCTACAATTTTTTTCTTTAAATTTTCTCCTCTTATGTAACAAAGGTCGTTACTCCCATTTTCGAAGAACTCTTTATTTTCCAAAATTCCAAAACTTGCGTGATGGAAAGATTGGGTTGAGACAGTTACATTTTTAGGCGTCAACCTGAGTTCGGAACTCCCGGCGGTTCTATTGCTGAACTCGGAGAACCTCAGTTCGAGTCTTGGTGCGGAAGAAAATTTTGCTGGCTGAAAACACTTTTGTAAATTTATGAATTTGTCTAATATAGCGAGGCAGTTACAAATAACGGTTCCAAATAATGCGAGAAAATATATGCTGTTGTAACACTTCTAGTTTAATAAACTACGTCTCTCTTCAGAAATTCCCATGGATCTCTTTGCGCCGAGGAATAGCAGTTATATATAAAACTAGGAAAACCCGGCTGACGTTGTTCTGCCCTTCATCTCCCTCTTTCCCCTCCCATCACCCTCTCACTGTCTCTCCCTGCAGATTCTGCACATCACTGTCTCTAATTGCAGATTCTGCACATCTCTGAGTAGTTGAGGTAATATCGGGAAGCGCCGGACCAGCAAAAACGTAATAGAATGTTCAAGAAGGTTTCATCCTGTAGATTACGGTGTGAGAAACGTTTCTTTGAGGCCTTCGGCTTAAAAATTTTAGTTTTCATGGCCGTAGAACGCATAGTTTAGGGATTATTTAATGATATAGATTCAAAATCTTGCCGAATGTGTTGCGGATTGCATTTGACATAAATATTTAGTATTGTTCTACAGCTCCACTATAATTGAGTAAGCCACCTCATTTTTTGTAATCTGTTCTAAAAACATAGTTCTTCAAATAAGATCATGTTCAATTTTTAAAAAAGAGTACTTTTTGCATAATTTATGCTTAAAATAGAGGCAATTCATGTTTGATATTTTATGATACAGCTATTTGAAAAAAACAAGTAGTTTTCGCTTAATTTTTGCCTTAAGTACAGGCAATTTATGTTTTCTTTTTAAAAACTATCTCCAATTTTTTATCGGATAAAAAATCATATTCATCATATTCCCTGAACTCTCTGAATTTTCCAAAATTAAAAACGTTAGAAATAATACGCAAAGTATGTGCTAGTGTAGCACCTGAAGTTCTAATCTGCTACTAGGAGACCGAAAAATTGAGCAAACGTAAAAAATGTCATTTAAACGCCGATAGGTAGCAGCTGGAAAGAGGGTGGGGATAAAACCGAAAAGCTAACCCAAACGAATTAGATAAAGTAACTGTGAGTAGTACGAGAAAGTATGTGATATTCAGTGACAGTCCTTGTTCCCTTTTTACTTCCAATTTCGTAACCACACCAGAAACAAATTTCATTAATATTTACAATCTTTGCATAAAACTTTGTAAAACAATATTTTGCGAACATTTCAACCATGATTTAAATTTCGTTTCTGTATAATCCGTATTTTTGCTTTCCCGTATACAATACGTATGTATAGTATAGGGAAAGTTATGTAATGCTGCGCGAAAAAACGGCAGATTTTCGGCAGAAAAACTCTTATTACAGGGCCCTGGCAACGAAAAAGTGGATAAATCTAGTTGTTAAATTATGAAAAAAATCTAACACGTGGTGCAGCCAGAATCTCTATTTTGTGGGTTCTTGATACCGAGAAGGAAGCAACACGTCAATACCAATTGGAAGCAAAACGTCTGTCCGTCCGTCTGTCTGTCAGTCAGTCTTTCAGTCTGTCTGTCTGTCTCTGTGAACAACGTTAGCGACTAAACCGCTCAGCCGATTTTCTCCAAAATTGATACTCCGCGATCGATCTCGCTGCTCTCGTGGCCCCTTGAATTTGAAACCGATATTTTAATTTTGGGGGTACTTTACATGAAGCCCTCCGAACATTTTCATTTTTTTTTCAAAAATTACTACAAATTTTTTCTTTAAATTTATTGTAAGATTAGAGTAAAATACACTTATTAAGGTGGCATAGGTACGATTTTCACGGTTAACTCTTCATTTTCGAAAATTACGAAAGTTTGAATTTTATTCGGCGTCTTTCCTCAACTACAAAATTGTAGGTAGAAATTTTTCCTTCAAATAAAATGTATTCTTCATAATGAGTTCTTTCTTTAAGGACATTAACACCTTAAAATTTTCGTAGTTTTCGCCCAATATTACGTGCAATATGTGCAATTGTAACAAATTACAAAAACCAGATTTTCTCAAAAACGGCTCCAAATTGTTTCTTTAAAAATTTTGGTAAGGATAGTGATAAATGTAGTCTATTAGATGACATAAACGCCATGTTGCTCTATTCTTGTGTTTTTTTAATGCAAAAATGTAATGTAATTTTTTGACTTGCCTCTCACGCCGTTAATATTCACTTTAACGGTGATTTGTTGACATTATTATATTAATGAGTACATGTACTTTAAATGATTTCAGGTAAAGTTTCTCATAAATTGCTCCAAATTTATTCTTCAAACATTTCGAACGGATAGCGCCAATTGCACTCTCAATGTCTCTCAAATCTTCAATACGCACATTACCAGCAATTTATGTTTGTTGCCGCACTGTTGTGTTTGTGAGTGAAGTCCTTCAAATTACTTCAAATGAAGTTTTTCTAAAACTCAAAAAATTTCTGTGAAAAAGAGCTTCAAATTTCGCATTTTTAGAAGCGCTTAAACGCCATTTTCTTCAAAACGGCTACGAATTTTTCAAAGAAAATTGCCATTTCGAACGAGGTTTTTGTGTTTTTTTAATATTCTAAAAATAATATTTCCGTTCTACCATTAGGAAAACGAAAAATAAAGAATATGTCAAAAAAAGTACTTTGGGCGGCGATAGATGGCAGCTGGTTTTCTCAATGAAATGTATTTATCAAAAATACATCTTCAAATAAGAGCATGCTTAATTTTTTGAAAATAGGAGATTTTCTATAATTTCGTAACAAATGTAATGGCCCGCTGCAAATTTCCTGCGCTTCCGACAGCCGGATGCGTCGTAAATTAGAATTTGCAACCGTGTATATTATTTCTTTGTTCGTTTTTACATTCTATCTTTTGGTATACATTTACACATTAATCTTTAAAGAAATTATTTATTTTCAAATATTGGAAATAGAAATTGCTAGCTCTCTAAGGCAGTATCGACAATGCAGGGAATGCAACAATGGAATTCCGTTTCGCTGTCGCGAATTTCTGTGAATTACACGTCATTGTTGTGACTTGATATAGCTGTATGGTATCAGGCTTCTTTTTCCAATACAAGTTTACAAAACTTTTGTATTATATTTTTATGCAATGGTAGAATTCACGTAGTTTTGACAACACTGCGATGGAAACAGTGAGTTATTTGCTTCTTGGTTGAATTGGACGTTTTCAAATAATAGCTAAGATGTTAGTAGGGCAGAAAGTGCAATATTTCCATCTTACGTAGCTGTTTACAATAACAAAGGGAAAGTATGTGCTGTTGTAGCACCTCTAGTTTACTTTCTCGCGCTTAAGAAGGAACTTCTTAAGAATAGAAAGTTATGTAATGCTGCGCGGAAAACGGCAGACGAACCTTGATAACGAAAATATGGATAAATTCAATTGCTAAATTACAAAAAATACCTAACACGGAGTGTCGCCATAATCCATGTTTCGTGGGTCCTTGATATCGAAAAACCAATTGAAAGCAAAACGTCTGTCCGTCCGTCTGTATGTGTGTCTGTGAACAACGCTAGCGACTAAACAGTTCAGCCAATTTTCTTCAAAATTGATATTCCCCGATCGATCTGAGTGATCTCGTTGCCCCTTGTATTTGAAACATATTTTAATTTTTAAAGGTACTTTACAGGAAGCCCCTGAGACATTTCCAAAATTTTAAAATAAATGGCGCTAACATTTTTTATTAAATTTTGTTGTTGGATGGTCTGAAGGTCGTAGAGAATGGCGTAGGTCTCATGTTGATTAAAAACTCTGATTTTTCGAAAATTGAAAAAAAAACAAACCATTTTTAGATCTTAGCATAAAGGATGCTTAAGAGAGTGGTACAGGTTTCATGTTCGTTGAAATGCCTGATTTTGTCAAATTAAATTGTTAAAAAATTAAACAATTTTTGGCCTCTTCCTACAACTACACCTGCGAAGATGCAATTGTTTTTCTTAATGAAATATGCTCATGAAAAACAGACTTTCAAATAATAATTCTTCAAAAATATGCGTATTTCTGGAGTAATTTGCCGTCAAAATTAGTCATCCGCTCGACTAAGAGTACTTTAACTTAGGAGAATTTTAAACTTAAGAGAAATTTAAAACAGTGCTAAAAAATTGTTTGGTAACCTTTTTTAGGATCTTGAAATGTAGAGAATAAATAACGAAAATACATGATTTTAAATACATTTTTATAAAATTGTTATTTTACAATTTTATAAAATGTAAAATAACAGGTTAAATATAAAGAATATGGTTCTTTACATCTAGGACGATTATAAAGCAAATAGGATTCTACGTGATTAATATATAGAACGAAAATACTATTTATAATATATAATTATAATCATTTCTTTCAAGCAATCCGAAATCGTTATTGAAATTTGCGCAACAATGCCACAAGGGATATTTGAAAAGTACATTGTTGGTGAACTACAAGATGGTGGCAGTGATAAGATAAATGTTTTATTTAGTAGAGCATGTGGTTACAAATTGGACTTTTAGAAAGTATTCGAAATGTATTTGATAATCATTATTTTTGCCCGTGTTTCAAGGTATAGAACATACATATATTCGCTGAACGAAAGGTCACTTATCTATATATATGTATATATATAAATATATATATATGCTAACATATATATATGTTAGCATTTCATCAGTAATACGTTCCATATTATTGTCTTTCAAAATTACAAAAAATATAAAACAATTCCGTAGAACCTCGATTACCCGTTTTTTCAACAAAATGAGGTTCGCTTTTTGGGTAAACATCTTGAGAATGGAAAAATAAATAAGAATTTCCATAATTTAAGGAATTATTAGTAGGAGAAGTACGCTACTTCTGGACCAGTGATGACGTCACTAGCCCTGTGACGTCATGGCCTGGTGACGTCATGACCTGGATGACGTCATGACCTTGTGACGTCATGGCCTTGTGACGCCATGACCTTGATGACGTCATGACCGGGGACGTCATGGCATTGTGACGGCATGGCCTGGTGACGTCACGGCCTTGTGTCGTCATGGCCTGGATGACGTCAGCACTGGTCCAGAAGGAGCGTCGATGTGCCCGTGCCTGACGTGGCGCCTGTTTCGCACACGTCGACAGCGGGGGGTGTGAGCGCACGTGAGTGGCTGTGGGGGTGGGGGGGGGAGGAAGAGGGGGAGGTGGTCTTCAAAAAGCCCGCTCGGCCGGGGCGCGAACCAGCGAGGTGCGGTGTGGGAGGCCGGCACGCTAGCCCTGCGCTACGGCAGCAGGCTTAGAAGTGGAGGCTAGCGAGTGGATGTGAAGGTGCGCGCGCTTTTGCGGGGCGCGCGTGCGACGGTGGCGCGTTCTGTGAGCGGACAGGGAAAGGTGACCGCGCGACGGTGGCGCGCCCTGTGTGCGGACGGGGGCATGCGACCGTGCGACGGTGGCGCGCCCTGAGTGCGGACGCGGGGCATGCGACCGCGCGACGATGGCGCGCCCTGTGTGCGGACGGGGGCATGCGACTGTGCGACGGTGGCGTGCCCTGTGCGCGGGCAGGGGAAGGAGAATGAGAAAAGGAAGACATGCAGTGGAGGCGGAGGAGCCGAGGGATGTCTTTGCACAGAGAGGTGTCACCAGAGACAAATAAAAATCACAATGAAATGAATATGATCCTGAATATATTTGTCATATATATACAAATCATATACAAACAATATATACAATACAATAGACGTTTTTGTGTGAGCTGAGCACACACATGTACACACACACACAATGTGTCATGACCAGCAAACACGAAGAAAGGAAGGAAGGAAGGACGAAAAGAAATATGTCCTGGAAACACGCTTCAGGGGAGTAGTTGTGACAGCCTCTCGTCCAACAGCCACCTCAGATCCCGAAGTGTTGTGAAACACGTACGGTTTCTGAGGAGGTGCGGCAAGGCCCCTAACAACGCCTCCGTGAAGGCGTGTACTTGCTCCCTGACATACTGCTCTTCGTCAGGGTTGGAGGCGTCGTGACCTGCAACGACAGCGGAGGGGGTCAATGCGGGTAGTGTGGGGGTGGTGGACGGTGGAGTGTCCCAATTGGAACAGGGAGAAAGGCGAGGTGGGGGGAAAACAAAGTTGGGGCATGTCGTGGCGGGGAGGGTGGAGGCGGAGGAGATGGAGTGAGCCGGGGAGGTGGAGCGGAGGTGGGTGCAGAGCGGAGATGTTCCCGCGGTGGTGGTGATGTCAACGAGGGAAGGAGGAGGAGCAGGAGCAGTATCAGGTATAGGAGCAGGAGGAGGGGGTGAACGTGCAGGTGGGGGAGCAGGAGCAGCAGGTGAAGGAGCATCAGCAGGAGCCGCCGACGCGTAGGGCGACGTAGCCATGAGCCGGCGCAAGCGTACGACCGGGGTCGTGTTGGAGGCGGTAGTCGAGGAGCCGACCCGTCCGCGCTGGCGCAGGAGTCGGTCGACCTTACTGGCGGGGGCGGTGTTGCCGTGTCCCTTTCGTATCCCCAACACGATCCTGCAAGCACAAAAAGCATAAGCATGTGGGCCACAAAGCGACATGCTCAAAAACAGGGAAGTGGAAAAAAAAGAGAAACATGACATGGGGGTGTTGGAAAGAAGTGAGAGCCGCGCGGGTGGTATGCTCGAAGCCTACGGCCCGCGTCACACACACACACAACTCCACACACACACACACACACACTGTGAGCATGCATTGACACAGAAAGGACAACAATAGTGGACCTACCGCGGTGTTGGAAAAGCGGAGTTTATGTATAGAAATTTTCCCTCTGTGCTCTTTGCCAAAGTACGTCAAATATTTATCTTTGAACATGGCCGGGTCCATGGTGCCGAAGCGAGCTGGGAGAAAGACAGCGATAGTGTTGTTTAAAGTGAGAACAATGCGTTGTCTTTCTTTGACGTCAACTGTCTTTGCATTGGTGATGGCGTACGGTTCCCCCTGTTTCAAATCTCTTAAGAAGACCGTCTCTGCGTGATCAGCATGCCCTTCAGCCAGGGTGTTCAAGCAGTCGAGGACGGGAAGTGGGTCACCACTGAGAAACATAGGAAGAAAGGAAATGTAGAAATCGAAGGATAAGCCAGGTTAAAAAAAACCAAAAAAACAAAAAAAAACAAAAAAACAAAAAAAACAAAACAAAAAAAACACCCCAACTAAAAACCTACAGGCCCATCCTACGTCAACAACTTACATGTCGTTGGCATCCTGTGACATCACCATGTTGTTGCTGCGTGCGGTCATCTTTCCCAAAATTATGGTCAACACTTGCTATACTATAGTGGAGAAACAGAAATAATTGTAGTGCTAGAATGTCTAATGGCGAAGCGCATGTCATGCCGAAGCATATGTCAAGCATGAGTGAAGAAAGGATGGCTTACCTCTATCACGGAGAGCTTCGACGATGTGGTGTCGTGGAGAGCTGCAGACAAAGTAATGCTTCGGAGCGCGCTCCACCACGTTATATAGGAATATCTGTAACCTTGCGGTTACGTGATGTGAAAACAACAACTCGCAATGGCAAGTGACCTTTCAAGACAGAAGTATTACTTTCCTAGTGTGTGTTACGACTAGAAACAGGTACTGATTCACCTAGTGGTTACGTGATGTGAAAAGAACTAGTCACAAACAAGCCAAGTGACCTTTCAACACGGAACAAGGAAAAGGTTCGATCGTTTCATAAGAGGTGCTGTTGTAAACAGGCCTTGAGGAGTGCTTCGGGGCCGGCACACGTGTCTAACCTTGCGGTTACGCGATGGCAAGTGACCTTTCAAGACAGAAGTATTATTTTCCTAGTGTGTGTTACGAAACATACTGACTCACCTAGTCGATACATAATCTCCGCTTTTCCAACACCGCGGTAGGTCCACTATTGTTGTCCTTTCTGTGTCAATGCATGCTCACAGTGTGTGTGTGTGTGTGTGGAGTTGTGTGTGTGTGTGACGCGAGCCGTAGGCTTCGAGCATACCACCCGCGCGGCTCTCACTTCTTTCCAACACCCCATGTCATGTTTCTCTTTTTTTCCACTTCCCTGTTTTTGAGCATGTCGCTTTGTGGCCCACATGCTTATGCTTTTTGTGCTTGCAGGATCGTGTTGGGGATACGAAAGGGACACGGCAACACCGCCCCCGCCAGTAAGGTCGACCGACTCCTGCGCCAGCGCGGACGGGTCGGCTCCTCGACTACCGCCTCCAACACGACCCCGGTCGTACGCTTGCGCCGGCTCATGGCTACGTCGCCCTACGCGTCGGCGGCTCCTGCTGATGCTCCTTCACCTGCTGCTCCTGCTCCCCCACCTGCACGTTCACCCCCTCCTCCTGCTCCTATACCTGATACTGCTCCTGCTCCTCCTCCTTCCCTCGTTGACATCACCACCACCGCGGGAACATCTCCGCTCTGCACCCACCTCCGCTCCACCTCCCCGGCTCACTCCATCTCCTCCGCCTCCACCCTCCCCGCCACGACATGCCCCAACTTTGTTTTCCCCCCACCTCGCCTTTCTCCCTGTTCCAATTGGGACACTCCACCGTCCACCACCCCCACACTACCCGCATTGACCCCCTCCGCTGTCGTTGCAGGTCACGACGCCTCCAACCCTGACGAAGAGCAGTATGTCAGGGAGCAAGTACACGCCTTCACGGAGGCGTTGTTAGGGGCCTTGCCGCACCTCCTCAGAAACCGTACGTGTTTCACAACACTTCGGGATCTGAGGTGGCTGTTGGACGAGAGGCTGTCACAACTACTCCCCTGAAGCGTGTTTCCAGGACATATTTCTTTTCGTCCTTCCTTCCTTCCTTTCTTCGTGTTTGCTGGTCATGACACATTGTGTGTGTGTGTACATGTGTGTGCTCAGCTCACACAAAAACGTCTATTGTATTGTATATATTGTTTGTATATGATTTGTATATATATGACAAATATATTCAGGATCATATTCATTTCATTGTGATTTTTATTTGTCTCTGGTGACACCTCTCTGTGCAAAGACATCCCTCGGCTCCTCCGCCTCCACTGCATGTCTTCCTTTTCTCATTCTCCTTCCCCTGCCCGCGCACAGGGCACGCCACCGTCGCACAGTCGCATGCCCCCGTCCGCACACAGGGCGCGCCATCGTCGCGCGGTCGCATGCCCCGCGTCCGCACACAGGGCGCGCCACCGTCGCACGGTCGCATGCCCCCGTCCGCACACAGGGCGCGCCACCGTCGCGCGGTCACCTTTCCCTGTCCGCTCACAGAACGCGCCACCGTCGCACGCGCGCCCCGCAAAAGCGCGCGCACCTTCACATCCACTCGCTAGCCTCCACTTCTAAGCCTGCTGCCGTAGCGCAGGGCTAGCGTGCCGGCCTCCCACACCGCACCTCGCTGGTTCGCGCCCCGGCCGAGCGGGCTTTTTGAAGACCACCTCCCCCTCTTCCTCCCCCTCCCACCCCCACAGCCACTCACGTGCGCTCACACCCCCCGCTGTCGACGTGTGTGAAACAGGTGCCACGTCAGGCACGGGCACATCGACGCTCCTTCTGGACCAGTGCTGACGTCATCCAGGCCATGACGACACAAGGCCGTGACGTCACCAGGCCATGCCGTCACAAGGCCATGACGTCCCCGGTCATGACGTCATCAAGGTCATGGCGTCACAAGGCCATGACGTCACAAGGTCATGACGTCATCCAGGTCATGACGTCACCAGGCCATGACGTCACACGGTCATGACGTCATCGGGTCATGACGTCACCAGGTCGTGACGTCATCGGGTCATGACGTCACAGGGCTCGTGACATCATCACTGGTCCAGAAGTAGCGTACTTCTCCTATTTTTTATTTTCTGTTTTTACATAGTAAACACGTTGCTGTTTCTCGGTTGTAGAACGTTAGAGTACATTTAACTGTTTTGAATGTTTTTGCATTTTACTATTTTAAATGTCTTCAAACTCACTTTTATGACTTAACGTGTATCCATACACCGTGGAACTGAATGTATGTATGTGACTGTGTAATTAGATGTTATGAAATTGCATCTCACATTTAGGTAGCTTATATAAAAGATTATGCACAAAAAAGATTATGCAATTTATATTGACTAGGTAAAAGTTGGATTCATTTTATCAAAATCTTTTAAATGAAACTTGTTGAATTGCTAATAAATGTCGTGTAAGCAATACACTAGTTTAAGCTGGCATAAGTTTCTTTGAGTAAATTTTTTTCACGAAGATTAGTAAATAGTATGGTAATGTTTATTGTTTCTTTTATTAATTAATGTATTTAACGTCAAAAACAATTAAAAGGTTTGTCAGTTAAAGTGCTTAAAATGACTTATAATAATTTTTTTCGAAACTCAAAAGGTTTCTGTGGAAAAGAGCTTCAAATTTCGAATTTCAGTAGCGCTTAAACGCCATTTTCTTAAAAACGACACCAATTTTTTACTGTTCTTTAATATTCTTAAAATAATATTTTCGTTTTACTATTAATAAACCGGCAAATTAGAAAAATGTGAAAAAAATGTACTTTGGGCGGCGATAGATGACATCTGGTAGGAGTATGTGGCAAGTTGGAATAGCTAACGGAGACGAAAGGAAAATAAAAAAAACTAATACGGGAAAGATGTGTCATTCTGTAGCATCACTAGTTTTCTTAATGAAATACGTTCATCAAAAAGAGATCTTCAAATAAGGTCATGTTAAAGTTTTCGAAATATCAGTATTTGTGGAGTAATTGGGTGTCAAAGTTAATTGCCCGATCTGAAAATCCTTCGCTTCCTGATGGTAATTTCAGAGGTTTTTTGAATGAGGTGGGTGCTACGTATGTTAGAATGTGTATATTGTTTCATATTTCTTTATTCGTTTCTTACATTGGAGCTTTTGTCAGACGTTTACAAATTAATCTTTCAAAACCTATTTGAAATAAATAGGAAATAAAGATGACTGAGGTGTGTTAATACGGAGAGAAATTGTGGTATAAATAGTATTACATAACCATTACTAATGGCGAGAAAGTACGTGCTGTTTCAGCACCACTAGTTCTTTTCTCGTTTACATACGAATATACGGAGTAATAAACGTAGTATAGAGAAAGTTATGTAATGCTGCAGAAAATCGATTTCGAGATTTCCACGGAAATACACAATACATAATAAAGTAAAAAAGGTGGCATAGTTCAGTTTTTCACTGTTAACACTCACTCGAATAGCCTTATTGTGTGTGGTGACTTTAATGCGAGAGTAGGTAATACACCGATACCTGAAATACTTGGATCATTTGGAGAAAATAACCTAAACAATAATGGGAAAGAACTTTTTCAATTTGCCAGCACAAAGAGTTTAAAGATCTCCAATACTTTCTTCAGAAAACGTGATGTAAATATACTTGGTGTGCTAGAGGATATAAGACAATAATTGATTATTTCCTAATAATTTCAAAATTTATAATCACAAATAAAAGATGTGTAAACATCGGGGATGTGATATAGGCTCTGATCACTTTATATTAATTCGCAAATTCAATCTCTGGGAAAGATGGAGGACTACAAGACGACAGAAAAAACGATTCAGAAGTATACAATAGAAGTATCTTCTGCAAGAAGAAAGTATAAAAATGCTGCAACAAACTAGATTGCAGAAATACGTATTAGAAACGCCAACTAAGAACGATATATAAAAAGAATGGAATAATATGCAAAACTGCATTGAAAAGGCGGCAAGAGAAGCTATAGGCAGAAAGAGGAAAATAAGAAGTAAAAAGAGTCTGAAAATTTGGAACAGTGAGATTGAAAACCTAATAAGAAACAAACAAATAGCCTATCTTCAGCACCTACAACAAAATACTAAGGAGAGTAAAGAAAGATAGAAGGAAAAACGTAATTTGGCAAAGAATGGTATTCGCAAACTCAACAACATGCACGGGATACATTTATAAGCCAAATAGAAAATGATATACACGGAAGACAAAATTTTGCTTATAAGATTCTTAAACATCTTAACACAGAAGAAAAACATACAGCGAGAATAGATTTAATTGATTTACTGAATTACTGAATTATTTATTGAATTACTGAATTAAGCACTACAGAAACCTATGACATAACGAAAATGAAGAACTACATGAAACATATGAAGTAATATGCAGTGAAGTCGATCCCATAAACAACAATCGAGATCCAAGAGACTTTGAAATAACTTAAAAATAGGAAAGCAACTGGAACAGACAACCTATATGCAGAACTATTAAAATATGACGGGATGATGCTCCACTGGCGACTACAACACATCGTAAATTATTGTTGGGAAACTAATAAAATACCAGAATCATGGAAAACTGTTAAAGTAATATCCGTATTCAAGAAAGGCGATCGCAAAGATTGTAATAATTACAGAGGAATCAGTATTTTAAATGCAGTGCACAAGCTGTATGCTAGAATATTAAATAAATAGCTAAAATGTATTTCAGAAACGATCATTGGTGAAGAACAGAATGCTTTAGAAAAGGTAGATCGACTGCAGACAATATATTCATACTGCAACAAATAATAGAAAAAAGAAAGTTCAATCAATAGACACACATAGCTTTCATAGATTTTGTAAAAGCCTTCGATAATGTAAATAGAGTGAAACTCTGGTCTATAATGGAAAATAATGGCTATCCTCAAAAGTTGGTAGAAGCAATAAAGAGCTTGTATAAAAAACTCTAATATTGTTATAAAAGTAGGAATAAATGGAACTGATAAAATATTGATAAACAGAGGAGTGCGGCAAGGATGCCCAGTCTCACCGACACTTTTTAATATTTATATTGATGACGGTATCCAAAATTGGAAGCAAATAATTTACAAAGGTATTAAGATATCAAAAGAAAATATTTTAAATATTTTACTCGACGCACGCTTTAATATTCCAGGAAACAGAAGATGATTTACAATATGCATTATTCTACTTAAGTCATTTATGTAAAAAATATGATGTTGAAATATCAAAAGAAAAAACAAAGGTGATGGCATTTTGGGGAAAACATTTAAGAAGATCAAAAATTATTTTGGATAAAATAATTTTAGAGCAAATTTCCAGTTTCAACTATTTAGGTTATCAAGTCTATCAAGATACCTATAAAGACATCAACATTAAATTGGCAAGGTTCCAAAGAATTTGTGGTATTATACATAACACACTAAAAAACAAGACAAGACAAGAATAAAGTTCTATAAGACTATGGCTCTTCAAATTCTTCTACACGGAAGTGAAAACTGGGTACGAACAAAAATAACTTTAAGTAGAATTCAAGCCGCTGGAATGAAGTTTTTGAGGAGAACGCTTGGCTGCACGAAAGCAGATCATATTCGTAATGAGAAAATTAAGGAAAAACTGAATGCTGAAGAAATTGGAAGCAAAACAACTGAATATCGAAATAATTGCTATCAACACACGCAAAGGATGGATGACTCAAGACTACCTAAATTATCTTTACTCTATCAACCGCTTGGAAGGAGAGACGTGGGCAGACCCAAAAAACGATGGAAGGAAAACTTGTGAAGACGGAGCAGGCTCATGCCTAATCCATGAAGTGCAGAAGAAGAAAAAGATAGAATTTGTTCTCCATATTTAGTTATTTCATTAATGTCATGTACATTGTTTGAAAATTTTAGTAGTTTCGCGCAATTGCGTGCAATATGTGAAATATTAAAAAAATAACAAAAATAATATTTTTTCAAAAACAGCTCCAAATCTTTTCTTTAAACTTTTGGCAGGGATAGTGCCTAGTGTACTGTATGAGATGGCATAAACTCCATGTATCTCTATTCTTTGGTTTTTCAAAAATTGCACAATTATATATTTTTTAAAATATATCGCACACCGTTATGCGTATATCCAGCAATTTATTTACATTATTGCATTTGTTAGTAAAAGCTCCTCAAACGACTTCAAATAAAGTTTTTCGAAAACACAAAAGATTCCTGTGAAAAAGAGCCTCGAACTCGCCTTTACAGTAGAACATAAACGATTTTTTCCTAAAAAAAGGCTCTACATTTCTCAATGATAATTTTCACATAGGGCAAGGTTTTACTCTTCTTTAATATTTTGAAAATAATATTTCCAATCTACCATTAAGAAACCGAAAAATTGAGAAATTTTCAAAAAATGTATTTATGGCTGCGATAGGCAAGAGGATGGGCTGGCAAGAGGATGGGGCACGACCGTAAAGCTAGTCCACACCAAGGAAATTAGAAAACTTCACTACGAGAACGTCTGTGCCATTCTGTTGCACCACTAGTTTGTATTGTTTCATTAAAACCACCTACATATTTTACTATATTTTCGATTTCTGGGCTTCAAATATCTTGATCGAAACAAGGCTGTCGGAATATCGTAGAGAATTGAACACACATGTCCTACACAGATAAGTACCTAGCAAAATTTGCGGCCGTTTTTGAAAATTTGCCATTTTTAGTTCCAATATACTCAAAACGTATATTAAAAACCATCATTAGCAATGCCGCTCATGTGTAAAAAACTTATTAAACGATGTAATACACTTTTAATGTGTGTATATATATATATATGTATATATACATATATATGTGTATATATATATGTGTGTGTGTATATATATAATCTTGTAACAGTACATTAATTTCACCAATTTATTATTTGGGGAACCTGAAAGGCATATGAGTCTTGGTAGGGAGAAGTCAGTGATGGAGACCACATGTGAAAAAAAACGTGGCACCAATTCCAATACAACTGGGGATTCATTAAATCCTCAAACAAAGATAAAAGAAAATATACGCAATTAATTAGAAAACGAATGTCACTTCAAAGAAAATCATGCATCTATCCTCATTTGATAATTCATTCTTTCGTTACTTTTACTAAAGAATTGGGATTTCATATGAAAATTACTCTGAATTGAAGTTACTCTCTCACAAATTAAACATTGTTAAATCTTCAACATAGAATTCACAAATACACTCCCTTTCCTTTACATAAATTTACAAAAATTCTCCTCTAAAGTGGATTCTCATTCTAGTTTTTACAGATGTTTTGCTTTTTGAAAAATACGATTCTCGAATATTGACTACTGATTTTCTCTTGGTTCGCCAACCTGCCAATCAAAAATGAAGGTCATTCAACTACATTAAAAATTTTGAGATCATAACATTGTTTCAATGTTATTAAAGTAATAAGTAATTAATCACCTTGCCTGATACCTTGACATGCCTGTTTTAAGCCGTCCTGCCTTGCAACAGTGTTGGAAATGTATAGATTGACATTCATTTTTAATTTACAAACATTAACAAAAATTAGATTAAGGTAACATTTGTAGAATTTATAATTAGCAATATTGTTACATGAAATAATAATCAATAAATTTTGATCTAGAAATGTAGATTCTTAAGCTTTGTGTATTTTGAGAATTTAGGTTTAAATTTAGACACTTTTGAATTCGGGAGTACAAACATTGCAATAAAATGCAAATGATGTGAGGTTTAATGCAAAAAACCTTTTCTTTGAACTGTTTACTATTAGGAGAAACATTTTTCGTTTGTTAGAATGGATTTCACGTGAGATTTCAATTTTTCCTGAGGTTCGTCCGAAATGCACAGAAATTGTACTAATTTTGAGTATAAATAAAAACAAGGTCAAAGGTCAAACATCCCATTGAACAAGTCGCAAAATTTGTAGACCAATCGGAAGGGATGTTTTTTTTTGGCCGGCTTCACGTGGAATTACCCATGTATATTAAGATGAAGGGCACATTGAAACAACCTTGAAATTTGTTTATCCCACAGTTTTGTTGATATTTGCCCACTTGTAGTGAGGATAAACTGTTCCAACTCTCTTTAGAAAAGACATAGATTTGTTGACAATACTGTCAGATGCAGAAATTCATAATTATTTTGATAAATACATTTATCGACTTTACCTCGTTATTAACGGCGTGTAAGAGAATTTCAGTGTTACAGACAAAATTAACTTTTTTACACATCTCTACACGGAATATAATCGATTTCCCTTTTCCACAGGCAACTCCTTCTGGGGGGTTGGAGAGGAGTGTGTTGTGATGCTGTGCTGTAGTTGGCGTTGAGCTCGATGAATCGATGCCAAGTAATTGATCTTTGATTTTTAGGCTTCGTATTGGTAATGTACCATTGAAAGTGGAATGTTTCCCTGTGATGAATGGCAAGAAAGAAGAAAGAGTGGGATTCATATTGCTGACCTTACGGGCTGCCAAAACTATTGCCCCAAATAGTATGCTTTCAGATGTAAGATCCTTTTTTGTTTGTTCTTAAAAGAGGACCTGTAATAATATTTCAATATCCTATTTATTTGTATTTGTTATAGAATTATTACTTATTACAACTATTATTGACTTTTCTACATAAACCCGTAAACGTGCTACTGATTGAAAGAGTATTACGTCTCAGACCTGCATGGAGGGATTTGAGACGAAAAACATAGAAGTTCGAAGATTATGACATAGCCGAGAAATCAGGGACATATGCAACCCTTAACATGAAGTTTGCTGCAATACACTTCCTCGTTCATAACTCGGAAATGATGCCTTCTAAGGCTTTTCAACCAGATTTTTGTGTTCCTCATGGGCAGGAGTTACGTTTGTTACGTAGTACGTAATCTATTATATGAGACCTACTTAGACATTCTATTACATTTTTGAAAGGCACTTCCTTCCCTTACACCGAAAGAAAACAGCCCGAAAAACTTACATGTTTCACTGTGAAGCTATTTTCATTTTTAAAACCATGATACAAAAAGATGTATTTGGAGATTGCAATTTTTTGGGAAATTTTACTATTAAGGTTTTTGGAGCTTCCACTCTTCTGAGTTCTCTAGCTATTCAGACATTCTCTATTCACCTGCCGAGTCACTGCACTATTCGCCGCCGTAACCTTTAAAAAGGCATTTCGTAATAAAAAACGTAAATTAACGTTTTTAATTTTCAGACATGTGGCAAGCATTTGAGAAACAAACTGGGAAATATGTGGGGGAAAATGGATCACGAGTTATATTTTTTAATCAGTGGTCTAGAAAATGAGACCAATTTGAATTTTCTGACAAATCTTTGGAGATTTAACTCTTCTGGCACCTACATCTCTTAGCATGCATGGCTGGTTAGAAACGAGAAGAAACTCTAAATAAATGTGAAAATAAATTGGCACAACAGTAGATCCGTCATGATATGGTGTTTTAACACACAGGTCAAGGGCTGGCCGTTTAGTCGGGAACCAGCATGAAGCTATTTTAACCTTCAAATTAATTATTTACAAAATGCGGAATTTTCACACTGGTCTAGCTAGTAATTATTTTTTTTGTTGCGAATTGGCTGTCTCGGGCCACGCAGAAATGCATCTGTACTACATAGTGGGACTCAGTATCATTTTACTTCGGTGGCAGATGCATGTGCTTCATTAGGGGATCAGCATTAAACTCAATCCGATTTTTATCCCTCAGGGGATGGAAGATGGAATGATGATGATCGTGAAGGGTGGATGGACGACACACGCATACAGACATACACAAACACACCACTGCCCGAGACGGGACTCGAACCCACGATTATCCCGTCCGAGGTCGCCACTGCTGCCTTCGCAATCACGGCTAGCGGGACCGGCCTAGCAATATTTATTATTGTTATTATTATCATTCATTCTAAATTGTAAGTTGGTATATGAAACACCGTGCTTCGGCCAAGGCAAGAAACAGGGCTTAAGTGGAGTAGATTATTCCTGCGGCCGAGATTAAATGGGTCGGATAGTGACTTTCAAGAGTTTTTTTAATTTCAGGTCAGCTTTAATGTGAAGTCGGCTTTTCACATAACTCGGAATATATCGAGAGGTGTTTGTTTTTGATTTAAATACTGCCTTAGACCGTCGCTTTCTTTCTTGTAGAGGTGCTGTAGGTCGATTATGCTCATTCCTCCCAGGGATATAGGAAGAGTGACAAGCTCTATTGCGCATCTCATACGGTATTCTGTCAGTTGCGTTCTGATAATTCTTGACAGGTCTTTCAAATCTGTAGTTGACCATTTAATAAGACCAAATTAATATGTAAGTAATGGGATTGCAAAATTATTTATGGCTTTAACCTTGTTTCTACTATACGGTTGAGTTCTTAGTATGGTTTTGATTCTCTGTAAGAAGTTCCGTTTCCAGTTCTTTTGTGTGATCAATTCCTTTGAGTTGCGGTATTCCTAAATATTTGTACTGGTTGGGGTCTTCAAGATTTCCAATGGTCTCATCAGGTGTTACACAATATCCTTCGGATCATTATTGAGAACACTTATGATATTCCACATCTTTGCTGACAGCTTTGGTTTTGCACTGGTGTTCATACCAGCGAAACTTGTAAAGAGGGCTTGGAACTCGTTTTTGACTGCTGATCTTAACTCATTTGGCGGCTCAGGTATGTTGTCTATATTTTCATTTGTTTCTGTTGGAGTTTCTTGGTTATCAACAGAATCTTCGGTACCAGAATTTTCATCACTGTTGTTAAACTGCGTTTATGTTTTGATGTAGTTGATTTCTTGTTGTGACAAAAGGTGTGTGTTGATTATTGCTCTCTTTCTGTCAACAAGGTTTTGTTCGGTAATGATTCCTACAAATTCAGGGTATATTTCAAGAAATTTTTGTACATTCGGTTCTTATAATTTATCATGTTGGTTTCTTGGGCTATTACGTTTATACAGAAACGGATGACATTTTTGTTCATTTTATTCGTTGCCTAGTGAGACCTGCTTTTAATCTCGGGCGCTTCTTTGCTTTCGGCTGTCATTCCTTCGGGCTGATACCCGGCAAGGGCCCGCCTGTTTAGCTCTTGACCGCCACCGGCTCGCTCGCTGTCCTGTCACCTCCAGCAGTGGCTCCAACGGTGCTCTAGCACTTCTCAGGCAGCGACTTTTGTTCCGAGGCCTTACGACTTTTAAGACGAGTTTCCATATTTCTGTGGGTGTGCCATTGCCCTGTTTCTCTCTGAAGCGTTGCCCATCTCCCGCGTGGCAAAAAGGTGTTTCATGCGCACTCGTATGGTTGGACTTGGGTAGATGGGAGATTAAGTAAAGAAAAATGTGTACAGGATAATAGGATAGTTGGGAAAGGTGACGGAAGACGACAAGCTACTCTATTTACCTGACGCCTTCCGGCGTCTTTAGTACATGTAAGATGGAGTTACAAGGTAATGATAGCGATTAGCTGCTCCGACAGTCGCCTCTTACGACAGTGGGAGATCCCATGGTCTTATTGTACTAAAACCCCCAACACTACATGAAGTTTATTACTACTACTACTACTACTATTATTATTATTATTATTATTATTATTATTATTATTATTATTCCACTACATCACGACTAAAAATGTTATGAGTCGGCTGAATATAAAATCTACTCCAGGTTGCAACCAGCTACCTAAGGAGTAGATCTAGGGACTGTCGGTGCCTCTACAATACTTTGCGCAAAATGTGGGCTGTTCCAAATAAAGCTATTTCTTGCACTTCCCAGTCATTTGAATTACCTGGGAGTTTAGACAAGTTCTTACTCAAATTTTGCGGAACAAATCCCAGAGCTCCGATAACTATTGGGACGACCTGTGCTTTTATGCCCTACATTCGGCTGATCTCGATTTCCAAACTCTTGTATTTAAGACGTCGATTTCCAAACTCTTGTATTTAAGTCGTTGATTTCGGCAATATTTAGAAAATAATATTCGGCATACATTTTCTTTAACTCATAGACGGGTACCGATGCTTTCTTTTGTAACATGATTCTTAATGGAACTCCAAACTAAATCGATGGAATTGAGATCGGGATGGTAAAGAGGGAGCTTGATGTTCAGGCTATATTACCTGCAAACGGTTGTCCTAGACCTTATTATTATTATTATTATTATTATTATTATTATTATTATTATTATTATTACACCTGTATATCACGACTAAAGATGTTATGTGTCGGCTGAACATAGAATATACTCCAGGTTTGCAACCAGCAACCTGAGGAGCAGATCTAGGGACTGTCGGTGCCTCTACAATACTTTGCGCAAAATGTGGGCTGTTCCAAATAAAGCGATTTCTTGCACTGCCCAGTTTTTGAATTACCTGGGAGTTTTGACAAGTTCTTACACAAATTTTGCGGAACAAATTCCAGAGCTCCGATAACTATTGGGACGACCTGTGCTTTTACGCCCTTCATTCGGCTGGGGGAGGTAGGTTCTGTTTACGTGCAGTGCAGTGCTGTCAACATCCATAGGAAACTCAGCGTTAAAGCGCGTCTTGGACTAGATAGCAATGAGAAACAACTCAAGTTTCGTTTAAATTCTGAAGAAATAATTAATAATTGTAGAAATTATTGAGTAACGAAAAGGTGCACGGTACACAGAGGTCGTTATAAAGAGAGAGCGAGAGATATAAAAAGAGCTTCTTCCGAATTGTAAAGGAAGAAGGTGAGCAGCACTGCAAACAGCCGTGACGTTCCGAGTGGGGCTCATGTTTTCTACCGAACCGTGCTGTGCCGGGCTGAGCGAGAACTAGGGAGCTGGAGGATCAAGAAAAAGAGCGAGCATAGTACGTGTTCCTGGCAAATGCGGCATTTATCATCTTGGGAAATTTTGAGAACCGCTTTATCATAATGTCGTGTTCTCAACGCCTGATCTATTACAAGTGCTTCTGATTCGAGCTTCATTCTTCTCCTTTTAAGCCACATAAATGATTGATCTTTATGATTGCACTGCACCTGCTATTGATCTGCACCTTGTCCATTCGTTTGAAATATTGTCCGTGGAGTGGTTTGTCTCTCCACGATTTCTTTAAGATTTGTTGTGTCTCACATTTCATGTTAAGTGGCATCATACGTACAGGGTCTCTGTCATTCTGCGTGTCTTGCATAGTCTTGTTTGCAATGCTTCTTGCTACACTTACAATGCCTCTGTTTCCCATTGTTCGGTCAGATTTAATGAACTGCTCCATTAGTGAGTCATCTTGATGGCTGACTACATACCTTCCCATCCCGACTATTGCGTTGTGCCAGGAGGCCTCAATTTGTCTGAAGCCTCTTCCTCCTCCGTTACGTGACGCATAAAGTCTATGTACATCAGCTCGAGGGTGGGAAACATGATGCATTGTTACCAGTTTTCTGATTTTTCGATCCATGATGCTAATTTCTTGCTCGGTCCAGTCCACTAGTTCGAAACTGTATTCGGCTACATGCACCGCCAAACTACCTATTGCTGAAATTTTATTCCTGGAATTCAGAGCGGACTGCTGGATCAGTCACTCTTCTGTAATACTCCCTGAGAAATCTGTCTTTTATTGTGTCGTTCGAGATGGTCTCACATTCTTCAATTACCAAATATTTGTAAGTTTTACCTGGCTCAAGATCTTGAATCACAGAGTACGTATCAACTTCAATGCTCTCTGATGTGGTCAGTTTGCCTCTTGTTAAATTGACTTTTGCACACTTGTCAAGACCAAACTTCATGCAGATGTCATTGCTAAAGTAATTCACGACAGACAGCATTTGGGAGAGAATCGCTTCATTTTTAGCAAACACTTGAAGATCGTCCATTTAAAATAAATTATTATTACTATTATTATTATTATTATTATTATTCTCTTAAGCATCCTTTACACTATCCGAGGAGAAAGTTTAATAAACAATTTTGGAGCAATTTTTTAAAAATTTGAGACTTTATATTGTGACTGTTCACAAATGGTTCAATTGAGAAAAACATATTTACGAACATAAGTTCCATAAATGGAAGCCATGGTATTGTTGCAGAGACAAGAGACACCGCAATGGCGTCCGTTGGAACTGTGTATATTATGACGCAAAAATCACGTAATTTAGCGTAGTCCGAGCCAACCAACGTAAACAAATAAAATAGTGTATTTTAAGTGAGGGGCAAACGAGAACTACAATGGTAGAACAGCATGGAATTTGGAAAATCTCAATAGCACTAAGTGACATCAATGAACAGTTGAATGTTACAAGCAGTGTGGATGGTAGGGAAAATAATAAAATAGAAACAGTTTTAAGGCTTTTAAGAAAATGTAACTTTCTTTCCAATTTTGCCGATGAATTCTTTAAGAGCCAGACGTGAGTAAAAGAGCAAACGGAGTTAGAAAACGTGATTTTCATGCGGAAACAGGGTCTAACAAAAAAGGGACAGACAGTTTTTTGTTCAAAAAGCTGTCGTGATGAAGACAGTTTACCCGACAGTCCGACGAGAAAGAGTTTCCGTGGGGAACGTATCATGGTTCGTGTCAGATGAGGAGTAATTTTTGTTAGAGGACGCACTGTGTTTGCGTGAAAAATGATAAACAGTTTCGTAGTTCAAATGTCAGTATTGGGAATCGAACGGGACATGTTATATCAAGATATGAAATGGAATGCACATCTCCGGCAGCATTGGGAGAAAATAGAGTGTGATTGGCAGCGGAATTTCCAGCGTTGCAGAATTGGCATGGAAGTGAATTAACTTTCCTTGATTCAACCGAGTGAACGCTTGGATATTACAGCAAGGTCAAGTTTGTTAAAATTTTAATTCCAAACTAGAAAAGTCTTTATTTTTCGTAATGATAATTTCGAATGGCCATACTAGAAAAAAACATGCGCGCAGAATGAATGTAGTGTTGAAAAGTCAAGTGTGTGTGTGCGTGAAAGTAATATTTTGTGTTATTATTTTTGTGTTTTGTTTCTTTGGTGTGTGTATTAAATATCTCATTGGATGGTTCAGGAATAAAGTTAGTTGACGAAGGACGTCAATTTCCGGAAAACACAATTAATAAATCAGCGCACCACTGATGGTGGCTTCAAAATTGATATTTACGTGATATATTTGCATTTATTTCCCACAGATTAGAATCCCACAATAGAGATAATCACCGTATGTGTTAAGGCGGCTTTGCCGTTCCCACGATCCTATAAATTTTCTA
Source organism: Acheta domesticus (assembly GCA_031308135.1). NCBI lineage: Eukaryota > Metazoa > Arthropoda > Insecta > Orthoptera > Gryllidae > Acheta > Acheta domesticus. The sequence goes on along the minus strand of JAHLJT010009436.1, from coordinate 24,037,212 downwards.
AAACGGCTTAAAGTGTATTTAGAGGCACCGACGCACGGTGATTTATATATCATTTTTATTATAAAAAAAATAAACATTCCAGCACATGGAGTTGTTTACAGTGACTGCCCAATGTGTGGCAAGGATAGATAAAATTATTATTGTTCTCGTCCATATTATTGTTATTCAATTATTATTAAGAGAACTGTTTACAGTGGCACGCCAACGTAGGCCGAATAAAGAGTAGTATTATTGTTATTATTTAACTTATTAACAAACACGACCAAACACGTGGAACGACCGTCCACAATATAAAGTACCCCCAAAATAAAATATCAGTTTCAAACTCAGAGGGCATCGAGTTCATTCACATCGATTCGGGAACATCAGTTTTGGAAAAATCAGCTAAACGGTATAGGCGTTGGCCAGACTGACGAACGGACAGACAGACTTATTGCGGTCAATCGCTATAGCTCTAAAGAAGGCCACAACATGATGGCCGAAACGTCAGCTCGGTCGACTGAGACGCGGCTCATCCCGGACAGCCAGGAATCAATTTACTCCGGTCGCGGAAGTCTACGAAGCCTTAAATTTACATAATTTGAACGTTTTCCTTGAAGTTTGCACTTGTCAATTTTCATGAAAGCTTTATCGTACTATAATTTATGATTTTTCGAATATTGAAGTTTTATTATCGTGGTAATGATGTCTTTAATTAAAATCAACTTTGATTTTTGTATTATTGTATATTTTGTATTATGTAATTTTTCCAGTCATCGACATTTCGCTACCTACCTAATTATTATAAGCGCGAAATAATGTTGACAAACGTGATAAAATTTTCTGTTAATTAAAATGTATGTGTTTGCGTCATTTGATTGAAATTTGGATTGAAATTTGAAAACAGTACTTTTTAAAACTAATAAGAGTTTAGAATTTTTCACACAATACCATAGTTGTCTAAAATATCATATTTTTGTAAATCATAGTGCAATGTGTTTTGACCGGGAAAGGGCAATGAACTCAGTATGCACAGAAAACAAGTTTATCACAACAAAAGTTCAAAATCGTGTCAGGTCGGCAAGGTTCAACAATAATGCCAGATGTACAGTTGCAATATTCCACAGGATATACTTATTCATAGCGGGAGTCGTAACAAAATACTAGGAGAAATAAACCGTTCGAGTAGCGAAGGTCAGTCACTATCACAACCTAACACAGTCCGCAGTTCTCAAGCGCAAGTCCAAATATGAGGTGGCGGCCACCGCCCAGCAGCCCTCGCCACGTGAAGGCGTAGAGGGGCACGGAAGGGGAGGGGAGGAGAGACCGCCGAGTGTAAGAGTGGCGGTAAACGCATTCTTATTATTTTCAGTTTTGGTATTTTATTTATTATTTTACAGTTATTTACAGTTATTTTGCTATTTTGAGTTTTGTTAATTTTTGAGATAAGATTTCCAGACGTCTCCATTTACTGTGATATATCAAATATTTTTCAGCAATAAAACTACATATATGAATTGTTAAAAGGTTAAATTGTTGAAATATTATTCTCTTGCGTATTTCTCGTGCAGAGACATTTCACTCAATTCAAAATAGTTACTAACGTCATAACGCCAAAATAGAGCAAACAGCGGACGAGGAAGTTTGTGAATCACGGTGATCACCGAGTGATAACATTGCAATTTCTCTTCTACTAACACTTTAGCCTTGAAAATTGCTTAAAATGTCTTCAACGAACGAAGCGCTTGTGGTTAAAACCGTAATTACTTCTTCATCACTAATTATTGTTGCCATTTCTTGCCCATTTACTAAGCAATCAAACGTGATTACAGTACTCGCAGTTACAACTGCAACCATATTCGCGGCGCAAGGTAATATGGACATGGGTTGACTATTAGTACTTGAGGGAGAGCTCTCACCGTTTGAACGATCATACCATTATTAGCGATCCGATATTTCTAAAGTAAAATAAATTAAATTAAGACTTCTGAGCTGAAACGTTATCCAACATGCCATCTCCTAAGCGCATAAAAATAGAATTCAAACATATCGTCTTGTATCATTTAAATATTACAGAATGCCTCAGAATAAATGCTACATGTGACAAAAACTTGTAGGGAGTCAATGTTATTTTTGCTAATGCACATTTGATTGGGGAAATTTCTTGTAACAAAATTACACAGAATCCCAATTTTTACATCGTGCCCCCTTGTTGGTAGGCAACTCGTACTGCATTTGATTTTGACAGAAACAAACTGATGGGGCTCAAACTCGCTGGTACAACAATATCGATTTTTTTTCCTTTATTGATAAGCTTGGCTACAGAAATTTCTCGATTTGACGGCAATGAGGTTCGCTGCACGCGTAGCGATGGCGTGGCTCATTCAAAGCAGAACAATATAGTAGATTCCCTGAGAGTTCTTTTACCTGTCAAACAAGGGTACATGACGGGTTGCCTAACTTTCAGGGGTGCCATATACAAGGGTCAATCCATTTTAAGTGGTCCAGAACTGGTCGCTCGGCCATCTCGAAAAAATCATATTTTGTACATACATTTCCCTTTGTTTTTGTCTGTTCAAAAACATCTTCAACTTTTTTAATGTACTTGGTTTACAAATGGCGGCCTTTTTTGTTTCACGCCGTGCGCCATTTTTCGGGTTTGCGGACATTTACTCTTTTCTAAATGATTTCGCCCTAGATTGTTATAGCATTCTAAAATAAAAAAAAGCATTCGATTCAGTATACTCTGATCTTCAAATCGAAATATTATTTACCTACCTTCTATGCTTTTATCTGGGAAATATTTTCAATCAATCTATGGAACGCGAATGAATGAAATTCGAATGTCAGAGAGTAATTTCTCAAAGAAGGAGTAGAATCATGGCCTTATTTTTTTCTGTGCTTTTACACATAACAGTATAGTTACATTTTGTAAAATTTCATTAGTATATAACGTACCATTTGAAAATTAAATCTTGAAAATTGGAATTTGGGATTTTTTCCAAATTTTGAACTGTTATATCTCTGTTGGGGGACCAGATAAAAATCATAAAATTGCCGCCATTTCTAAACCAGGTACAATAAAAAAAGTTGAAGATGTTTTTGAACAGCCAAAACATAGGGAAATTTATGTACAAAAAAAGTTGAAGATGTTTTTGAACAGCGAAAACATAAGGAAATTTATGTACAAAAGATGCATTTTTTTCGAGATGGAAGAGGGACCAATTTATTAAATTCTGGACCACTTAAAATGAATTGAGCCACCACGTGTAACTTTCAGGGATGCAGGGATGCACACGTGTAACTTACACTCAGGTTTGTAACATAACATGAAACTTCCTTGCCTTACGTGCGTTTGGAACGTACTTATTGTCCACGTACCCAGGATGTCCGGAGAGGAAACGTCAAAACTTTGAAAATAAGCTCTTACGACAATTTGAAGCATATTTTGTCCTTGTATGATCCTTGTATATTCCCAGTGTCTGAGGCGCTGTAAGCACTCAAAAGTTTGTTTGAAAAAATATTTTCTACGCAAAAATATGCATTGCAGAAACGTATAAACACTCCAAAAATGTGTAAAGTGTTTATTTACAACAGAAATCAATATACTTGTTCACTTGTTCAGAAACTAGTTCAGAAAAATTAACACAGAAAGAAAATAGCACACAATGTACACAATTTGAGTGCTTTTTTTATTTATCAAACACTTATATTTTTTCACAATTTTGTAGTCTTTTGGACTCCTAGTAGAGGAATGGAATCGTTACTTAAAGAATAACATAGGCGAGTAAAACCTGGTTTTATGTGCAAATTTTTATCAAAAATTTCGAAACTTAGCCTACATGAGAAAATGTAGCTTGAGCATTTCTGAAAATGCTGCTTTTGATATCATTTTTACCAAATACGTTCAATTTTCGAGAAACTTTATAAGAATTCATCTAAAGCACTTGTACCTACAAATGCATTACTATAAAAACGCCAGAAATATAAATATTAACTGCACTAGACACGTTTCGAAAAAGGCTCACTTGTGTGATGAAAGATTTCTATCGTTGTAAATTTGTATTGGTATAGTTTTGAAGAATGCAAAGAATACATAAAAATGAAGTTTGTCATGTTATTCAGTGCATTTAGTTAACCCGCAGTACCATGAGAGCAGCCGTACAAAAGGTTTTTAGTAAAACTTTGGGGCGGTTTTGGATAAAAAGTGTTTTTTTTTACCTTATTAATTAAAATTTACCATATTTTAAGGAAATAACGCAAAAATAATATTTTCAAAAAATGTGCATTTCATTATTTAAAAAATATTTGTGTGAACAAATTTTATTTGCAGAAAAGATATCTATATTCAATTATGTAGTTGTAATCAGACATCGAAAAAAATTGTACTTTTGCACTTTTTGAAAATTTAGAAAAAAAACGCTTGCACGATTTTTATAAGCGACATTTTCTTTATCCGAGAAAATTTAATCCAAACATTTGGATTCATATCTAGAAAAAATTTTAATGCTTCATGTAAAGTACCACCAAAAATCAAAATATTTTCAAATCCTTAGAGCGTCGAGATTGGTCAGAACGATCGGGAATGTCAATTTTGAGAAAATTGTCGCTAGTTTTCAATTATTATTCTATATTAAGTCTGTATGTATTAAATCATATAATTATATTCAACTTGGTCCAATATATTCTTGAAACAGACTTATTTGTGATAAACAGAAACGATGTTCACAGGCCTGCGCCTTGTCTTTACTTCCTCACCCTTACTTTGTTAGAAGAGAAAGTATTGTGATCGAGCGTCGGTTTTCGGTAGAAATACTTTTATTGCCATGCCCTGATAATGAAAAAGTGGTGCTACAGAATGGAACAGATTTTCCCGTATTAGTTTTCTATTTCCTTCGGTCTGCGCTAGCTATTCGGAATTGCCCCATACTCTTGCCAGCTGCCATCTACCACCGCACAAACTACATTTTTTGACGTTTTTAATTTTTCGGTTTCCTAATGGTAGAATGGAAATATTCATTTTAGAATATTAAAGAACACAAAAACCTAGTCCGAAATTGCAATTTTCTCTTAAAAATATTGTGCCATTGTAAAGAAAATTGCGTTTTAGCGCTATTAAAAATGCGAATTTGAAGATCTTTTTCACAGAAAAGTTTTGAGTTTTCAAAATGCTTCATTTGAAGCACATACACTCACAAATATAATAATCTTCACAAGTTGCTGGTAATGTGCTTATTAAAGATTTGAGAGATCTTTCAAAAAAATTACATTTGTGTAATTTGTGAAAAAAAAACAAAAAAATACCTCTAAATAAACCTTACGTCGTATCAAAGAGTGCATTTAGCACCATCCGATCGAAAAGTTTGAAGAAATTTTTTCTAGCCATTTCTGAGAAAATGGCGTTTGAGCGGTTCTGAAAATGCGGAATTTTGAGCTACTTTTCACAGAAAACGGTTGTGTTTTCGAGAAACTTTACATGACATTATTTAAATCACATGTACTCATAAATATAATAAAGTGAACAAAGCGCTGCTAATGTAAATATTACCGACGTGTGAGACAAGTTACAAAAATTACATTTTTGCATTTTTTGAAAATTCGCCATTTTTTCGTGCAGCATTACATAACTTTCTCTGTAAAGTTCGTGTAAAGTACTTCCAAATTTTGAAGAATCTATTACTTCAAAGCTTCGACTCGAACCAGAGCGACCGGAGAATATTCATTTTGGAAGAAATCATACGTATGGTTTAGCCGCTAGCAGTGTTCACAGACAGACGGACGTTTTCCTTTCAATCGGTTTTTCGGTATCAAGGACCCACAAAAGAGAGATTCTGACTACACCACGTGTTAGAGAATTTTTTTCTTAATTTAGCAACTGGTTTTATCCACTTTCTCGTTATTAGCGCCAGGCAATGAATTTTTTTCCGTCGAAAAGTCGCCGTTTTTTCGCGCAGCATAACATAACTTTCCCTATACTGCGTATATTACTCCGTATATACGTACCAATACGAAAAAGTAACAACCAGAGAAGGGTGATGGTAATCCTTTTCAAGAGAATACATAAGCCAAGACATTAGAAGTACTCATTGTATTTATTAAATCTACCATGGAAGGGAACCCTATAAAAATTCAGTCTGAGTTATAATCAATTAAAAATTTTCCAGACAATTCCTTTGAATCTAACAACCCAAATATGGTTGCGAATTACTTCAGTGAGGTCATTCAAACTCAGACTATTGGTTTGTTGTTACGTTCACAATGCAGTTAAATTGTATACACTTTCTTAATAAATTTACGACATGGGATTAGTCGAAACATGTACTCGTAGATAAGCTGTTACCGTACTAATTAAAGTCGCCTAATCTTTAATGGAAAAGTATATATTTATGAGACGTGAACTCATTCAATTGCAAAGATTATAAATAAATGGATCGATATAAATCTGACAGGATTACTAAATTGAAAAAATATCATTGATGCGTAATACTAATTTATTTTACTAAATAATTTTTTAATTATATTGTTTAATATTCAGTAAATCTTTGATTACGTAATTTAAAGTGTTTTAAATTGAACTTCAAAGAACCTACGTCTGCTTCCGCCAATCCATTGCTAAATGGTGAACGTAGAGATCAAAATTGCCACTCCACTCAATGTATGGCGAGGACGATTTTGAGTACCGTGTGCTTCTGATGAGTGTTAAATGGCTTGGACAGTTCAGCCGATTTGTTTTTGACTTTTACAAATGTTCTTGTATTATAATTGTAAATTAATCTGTGGAATCCCCTGCAGGAGCCAAATCTTTTTAATGGTGCTATTAATTTATTTGTAGTTAAGTTTTCCATCACATCTTAGTGAACGGTGGTAGCATGGCACACAGTTATCCAGGTTTTTGAAAGTGCCCTGCACCTACCGATGACAGGTTTTGTTAGAAAGGGCCCACAATAATCTACTGAGAAGAACTACTTCAGAAGAATTCAGTTTACTTCCATTCGAAGTATCAATGACCCCTTCCGAATCGAATGGAAGGGCCAGTGATTCTACCAACTGACATCAACTGTGTAAATAAGTAATATAGTTATAGGGGCTCTAGTGAAAGCATATTCCTGTGGGAGGTTAATTTGGTGTTTTGCCTCTTTAAAAATTAGTGAATCTCACAGGCTGCCCAGAATTTTTGCATTCTTAGAAATTTCTTTTTTGAATGAAAGTGCGATGTTTTCGGCAGAAAGGAGTTATTTCTGAATTGATTTCATGATTAATAGATTAGATTGTTGTTGTTTTTTTGCTTGAAAATATGGGTATGTAGTTTTGACACACTTTTGCGTGAAATAAATGCAATTCTAAAGAAATACCCAATCAAAATTTTCTCAAAAACAATTCTAAACTTTTTTTCGTGTAGAGAAAACTAGGTTTATAAAAAGAGCGTAAGCCCCATTATATTTTAGCTCTGTGCATTTTGATAACTAATTAACTGCTAAGTTTAAACATTTTTGGCATGTTTCTACATTTGTAATAGTACAAATAATACCATAAACTATATGTTATTGTAACATCACTAATTTATTATCAGAATTAATTATAATCGATATTAAATTATTGTCTTGTTTGGAAGAGGGCTCATGGTACTTGACACAAGCGAAACTCGTCGAAATTTACAAGAACTTGCACACACAGTACCCTCCGCCGCGTCGAGATCATACAGGAAATAATTTTCTTCTAAGCGGATACTGCCGAGAACAACCGAGAATGAGCGGTTCAAACAGGTCCAATTCATGATAGAGACCTACGTATAGATTTTACGAGCAGATAAGGAGCGAACGTGGCCTCCGAGACCGCGAAAGCAAACGAGCGAGAGAACGATCGATAATAGAAGGCATTTCCCCCCGCTCTAATTCGTGCATAAAATTTTATATATGCAATCGTGTATGTTTTAGAGCAAGACCGTGAGATTTGTACCACTTTCAGAGCGACTGAAAAATGATTAGAGTTAAACGAATGTGTAAGTAATAATCACAAAAATGATTCTAAAGTGTAAATGAGTAGTGGATGTAAATAAGTTGTGATTTGTTTAATTTAACCTATCCAATTAAAATGTATGTGATACAATGGGCTACCGTTGGTGTTTGCTTTACTGATGAGATTCACGGAATGTTAAGGGTCATGGAGAAACCAATTTAAATGGGAAACTGCTTCTATCACTTTCAGGCCATGCTGCAGAACCTTAACAAATGGGCCACGGATTACGCATGATCTTTACTTCCTCATTCTTCCCTTATATACACACCCAAACACAAACTTTTAGTACAGTGCATGCAGTACACTACCACGCATGTCAGAAGACCAGTCGGAAGTTTAGAACGTGACCCAGCTGGGGCAGTGCTCCTCTCGCGGCCATACCTGGAGTGGGAAACCTCAAACTGCCGTGTAGGACGGCGCCAAACCTCACATTGCAGTGGAAGAAGTTCCCGAAGTACGAGTATAACACGCACTACACGCGCTGTACTAATGAACATATAGTTGACGGGCCCGTAAACCAAAATAAGTAGCTAATTTAATGGAAACTGGTTTGGGTCAACGAAATAGTCAGGTCTGAAGATATTAGGGATATTCTCGAAATAAGAACAATTGAAGACCTTGGGGAAATAATGTGCTATGCCACATTTCTGTTGAAATAGAGGTATTAGTGTTTTTCGATGCCCCGTAGATGTATCTAGTTGTAGGGTTTTTATTTTATAGATTCGCCTCAAGATGGCAGTGTAATTCATAAATTAATATTCTGAATCCCAGTGAGTACAATGCAATGCCTAAACCTTTACTTTCCTTTTGCTCAAAACTTACGTATTGCGGCATAGCATGTTATTGCCCCGAGATCTTCAATTATATTTCATACACTGTCGAATACACAGTGAATGTCATATTCAATTGGAGATTCCGCGCGTTGCAGACCGTGCGGTTCGCGCGGTGCTCCGAAATGGATTCCCAAATCTTAAAGATGCAAAAGAATGTCCAAAATTACAATGTATTGAAGAACAATTGAGGAACACAACTCGAGGTATTTTGTACAAAGGAAGAGATTTTAAAGTTATACAACGTACCGTTTTTTTTAGTTATTCTTGTTCGTGTTCAGAAACAGACTTTCAAGCGGCCCATGGGTTGCGAATAAATGATAGTATTAAAAACACTAAGAAAATATAAAAAATAAAGTCTGTATTTACATATCACAAAACTATTTGCTCCTTTGGCAATTCAACAAAACTATTGGGACACTGGTAATTTTTGCAACTAAAATTTGAATAAAAAGCATACTAATAACTTGTGGGCTCACCTTTAGCTTTAATGACATCTTTCAACCTTTTTGGCATACTTTCTACTAACTTTCGGGTATAATCCGAGGAAATCTTCCCCCACTCCTCATTTTTTCAGGTGTTCTTTGTTAATAATAGGTCTCTGGCGTATTTCAGTTTCTAATTTTGCCCACAGATGTTCAATGGGATTCATGTCCGGACTTTGTGGAAGAGGGTGGAGCACTTTGGGACAATTATAAAGAAGCCACTGCTTCACAAGATGGGCAGTGTGCTTTGAGTCATTGTCATGGGAGAATTGAAATGACCCAGAAAGTCAAATATTTTCTGCACTCTTCTTGAGATTGACCTTTAATATGTTTAAGTACAGTTTGAGATTGTCCATAGTCTTGTCCAAAAACACTAATTCTCCCACTCCACTGGCTGCCATACACCCCCAAACCCTTACACTTGCACCGCCGTGTTTTACTGTCGGTTTAACATTAATCTTTCGGAGCTCGTCATTGGGCCTCCGCCACATGGTACTTCGTCCATCCGACACATACAAGTTATATTTGCTCTCATCTGCAAATATCACCCGTTTCCACCAGTCTTCGTCCTTAAGAATGTGGTCTTTCGCGAACGCTGTTCTTTTCTTGACGTTAACTGCACTGATGTGCGGTTTTCGTCTGGCGATTCTGCTGTGGAAATTGACTCTATGCAAAACACGCCGAACACTTTCGGGATGCACACGTTTTCCAATTTCAGTTTCCACTTCAGCAGTAATTTGTGTCGCTGTAATAAAAGGTTTTTTCTTAATTTTTCTTAAAATGTAATTTTCTTCTCTGGAAGAAAATGTTCTAGGACGCCCCGTTTGACATTTATATTCAACCCTGTCTTCTTTTTTGTAGCGTTTAATAATATTATACACTGTTGTTCTTTTCATTCGAAACATGTTCGCAATGTTTCTGATGCTCTTTCCTTTTTCATGCTGGGATATCACCAACTGACGCATATTAAAGCTAACATTTTTTCCTCTGTGCACCATTGTCCTTCCTTCTGGTTCCGACGCAACCAAGAAAGAAACTGAGCCCTTTTCAAGGTTTCGGAAAGTTGTACCGTTTTCCCACGCTCACTCAACTCCATATTTTGCACTCAAATTATCCTGATATTCAGTGTCCCAATACTTTTGTTGAAGTCGAACTTGGTCCTTTCATATTAAAATAACTCATTTTGATGTAATATATTTTGAAAATAAATTACTTTACAGGTTTTCCCCCTCAGGTAAAAGAAATTAATAGCTCTCAGAATAGCGACAATACAGGGTCTGCAACAATGGAATTCCGTTTGCACTCGCGAATTTATGTGAATTACGTGCAATTGTTGTGACCGGATGGATCTGTATGAAAAGGAGTTATAATTGTCTAATTTATGTTCATATTTGCATGAAAATATTTAGTTTTCGCACCAATTGCTGTACCATTTGTATTGAGTAGAGTATTTGTGGCATGGTTTTAGAATACTCTTCTCTAATCATAGCTCTATGGAATGCATTTCTATATTTTCCAGGGTATCAGGCTTCTTTTTCCAATACAGGTTTACAAAACTTTTGTATTCTATTTTTGTGCAGTTGTAGAATTCACGTAGTTCTGACAACACTGCGATGGAAACAGTGAGTTATTCGCTTCTTTGAATTGGACGTTTTCAAATAATAGCTAAGACGTTAATAGGGCAGAAAGGGCAATATTTCAATCCTGCGTAGCTGTTTACAATAATACGGGGAAGTATGTGCTGTTGTAGCACCACTAGTTTATTACGGAACACTAGTAAAGCACTTGGTTTCTTCATTGTTTATAAAACATTATTATGCATTTCTTGCAGACTCCTGGGACATGGCATAGCTTATTAGGTCTAAAGAAGAATGTAAAATCCTACAATCCATCATTGCTGTTAAATTTGCATGTTGAAGACCCGGGAATAGCAGATTGGAAGGTAATTGATGATGTGGTATATAACATTTTTGATGTTGTTCATTTTAGTTTACGACTGGAAAATTGTATTTGGCAATACAGGAAAGTACCGTCAGCATTTCTCCAGTACCGAAGTTTGAAGTACCCTTAATGCCCTTTTCCAAGAGCATTACTTATAATGAACCTCAGCAGCAGTTGACCAGTACCTATTTAATGACCCTGTCTCTCGAATCTGCAGGCGATTTACATCTGGTAAGCGTAATTTGACTTTTAAAAATGTATGTCAATCAGTATGTCAATCTTACTTCCAACTCTTTATTACAGCTTGCTGAATTTCCAAACCAATCAGATGGAATATTTGTATTGTCTTGGAATGTTATGGGCTGTACAAAGGAAGAAAGAAAAATCTGTGAACTTTCTTCACTTATCTTAGATACTGATTGCAAATTTACAGTGAAAGTGCCTGGTTATTTGGAAAGCTTGATAGATTACCTTCAACGCAAGGACCTTGCTGTCATTGCACTGACATCAAATGGAAATGAAATTGCCTATTGTCATGTTAACGGAAGCTATTTAATTTCAGAAGATGTACTACGAACGTTTCAATGTGAACAGTCTTTTAACAATACGCTATTTACAAGAAGCCGTTTTTATTTCACTAAAATAAGCACTAATGAAATACCTGTTTCAGAATCAGGTTCAAGTCCGTTTATAGACACTGCTTTAACAATTCAGTATTTATACGATGATAACAGAGTTGTAGGACAAGGAGAAGGTGAAAATTGCAATGTGCATCTCTCCCTTTTTGAAACTAGAAGCCTTTCGACTGATATTACTGGCATATTGAGGAATCACAAAGACATGCGTATTACTGATGTGGATCATGGCTTCCAGCCCCGGCAGCATAGTGAACATGAATGGTTCGCTTTGAATTTCACGCTGGAAAGTATTCAAGTGCACACCACATCCTTAGGAAATAGATTTTACATCAGGTATGATTGTAAAGTTACTACATTTAAACCATTTTATCGCATTTTCAACATTTCTTAAGTTTCTCTCCTAAGTTAACTTTTACTTTGAAAATATTGATAATAATGCATCATTTTCAGATTCACGTTTTCTACAATCTTGGTCTTGCAGTCATTTATACTTTGGCATGAACGTACAGTCACATGTGATTTAAATGATTTAACTTCAATAACCCCGTGTACACTTTTTCTTAAGTTTTCAGTATGAAAAAGGGTACCAACGCAAATATTTGTTTCTTGAAAATTACCTTAAATGTACACCTTTCTTGGAAACTTTTATTATTCGCCTTATATAACAGTTTTTTTTAAAAACGAAGTAATTAATCTATTTATAAACAATTTCATCCCAAAATAGATGTATTATTGTAAGACAGTGGCATAGCGTGACTTTCATAACAAGGGAAGCAGTCGTTTTCAGCTAAGGATCGCGTAAGTGTGATGATGATGATGATGATGATGATGAATTCAAGATGCATAATTTTGTAGTTGGTAGGTATGAGGAAATAGACTTTCATCAAAATTCAAACTTCGCGCGCTCGTAAGTGGCGAAAAACGGTACGAAATCGCTTTGAGCATCACTCCTTTAAAACCTCTCTTTTCGTCTGTGATAGAGAAATTTCTTTCAACTATTATAAAAACGAGTCACTGGGCTTCTCTCTGTGCCTACATCGGCATACATCCTATGTTTCATCGCCCGTGCCCGCCAAACTCTCGTCATGCATGTTGGATAAACCTCTTTCCTATTGGTATAGTAAAATACTTCCTCGAACATGTTCTGTAGTCAGAATTCGCTTTTTGCAGAGGCTCTAAATGTTATGCCCCCTTTTTTAGGAACTACTTCATTTACAATTTTCCAATTGCGCAAATGTTATCTACAACGATAGATACTAAATTGAGATTACGACGTGTTTATGGACACACCTGGTTGTAACAGAAAGTCGGACTTTCTACAAAGGAATTACGCATGGGGTCTATTTCAAACGTTTTTCTGAACATCCTATTAGCGTTGAAAGACGAAACTATCACTTCCAGTTAGGAAATATTATAATAATAAAAGTTCTAAATGACGAAACTAAATTCTTACCTAAACAAAGATTTATGAAAAAAAACGACGCTGCGATCCATCGCTGACCCCCTCCACAATTGGTATGCAACTAATAAATATATTTTTAAATGTTTCGTAGAAAGTAATGCGAAGTGTGACCGCTTTCGTTGCGTAGATTCGAGCAGACCAACGCCATGCTGGTTTTGCGGCATAGAGAGCCCGTGGTGGTGAAGGGGGTGGGTCGGTTCGAGGCGGCGCGGGGCGTGGCCGCCACCCTGCTGCTGGGGGGCTCCATGGAGGAGGTGCGGCGCGAGGTGGCACTGCGGAAGCCCGCCGTGCTGCTGCTGGCCGCGGCGGCGGGCAGAGGGGGCGTGCCACTCGCCACGGGCCAGGTGGACGCAGCGCCTCTCTTCAAAGGAAAGGTATTCGCAGATAGGGCTTCAGACTGAAGGCTTAGGCTTCCGCGGCCAGAGTTGAGATCTTGGCTGTCCGGGTGACGCACCGCACAAGGCCGTGTAGCTGACGTTTCGAGATCTTTTTTCGAGATCTTCATCAAGGCTGATCTGGCAGATCATCTTTTTCGAGGTCTTCATCTGAGCTGATCTGGCAGATCATCTTTTTCGAGGTCTTCGTCCAGGCTGGTCTGGCAGACCATTTTTGGAGGTCTTCATCAGGGCTGGTCTGGCAGACAATCTTTTTCGAGGTCTTCATCAGAGTCGGTCTAGCAGACCATATTTTTCGAGGTCTTCTTCAGGGCTGGTCTGGCAGATCATCTTTTTCCAAGGTCTTCATCAGGGCTGATCTGGCAGATCATCTTTTTCGAGGTCTTCATCTGGGCTGATATGGCAGATCATCTTTTTCGAGGTCTTCATCTGGGCTGATCTGGCAGATCATCTTTTTCGAGGTCTTCATCTGGGCTGATCTGGCAGACCATTTTTGGAGGTCTTCATCAGGGCTGGTCTGGCAGACAATCTTTTTCGAGGTCTTCATCAGAGTTGGTCTAGCAGACCATATTTTTCGAGGTCTTCTTCAGGGCTGGTCTGGCAGATCATCAGCGCTCGTCTGCCAGACTAGCCGTGAAGAAGACCTCAAAAAAGATGGTCTGAACGTCGGCTAAACAGCCTACGGCAGCCAAGATCTCAGGACCTCAGACGGATTCTAGGCAATTCATCCCAGTAGCGGTTGTTCCTTTAGACTGCCTTTACGCGGCGCCACCGAGAAGCGGCAGAGCCCTTCACATGCAGCCACCGCCGACCTCCACTGACCTCGAGAGAGGAAGGTTTCGTGAGTGGGTTCAGGCAGGCGAAAGGCAGCCAGCACGTAAAAACGATTCGGTGGCGCGCCTAGTTTGAACGCTGCCATTTAGAATCGTGTTCTGTTGGCTTTGGCGCGGAAGTGCGTCTGCGCTGCTGGTGGCAGGAGTTCGTCACCGTGCGTCACAGCAACGCGACTACGACGCCAATACCTCAATTGAAACCAAGGATTCCCAACCTTTTTCGTTCATTGACTCCTTTTAAAGGAATCGTTGGATCCATCGACCTCCTTACGTTATTCTTTATAAAATATAATGCGTAATAATAACAACCCAAAGAATTGCACGTAAATGTCTTAAAGATAAAAATTTCGTACACCGATATATTTGTAAATATCTATATTTTCAATAATCGAAGACGATTCCGCTTCTAAGTAGCCAAGTTTCTAATCTCGATTTTTAGGCAATGGTTACAAAATGTTGTGCGTTTCATAACTGGCCATAACATTTCCCAGGGAGTATTTTCTTCCGCTATAGAATACGGCTGTGAATAAAGTTACAATTTACTGAGTTTTCTAAACAATATAAACCATTGCGTACTTAGGTTTTCGAATGCCCCGTCGCAGAAAGTCGTAATGGGGCCCATATCTGCAATAAATATGAAATAGTTTTAAATCTAATTGGTAGGCCCTATAATAATAGGACTCGTACAATGGAGGAAATAAGCGTAGAGTGCAGTTTGTTTTATCCTTTACCATCCCCTGGTATACCATCCCCTGGGATCTTCATTAAGGGCCCCTTACTTTAGGCGACCGGTACGGTACACCGGTTGTATACACCCCTGAGCCTAAGGATGAACGACGGATTCGAACAAGAGGAGCTGATTTGTAATTTATTATGTTCCGTTGCTCTCTATCACAAAACTGTTAATAATCAAATACATTTAATATTTTTATAATCAATGAGGTCTTGATTATAACTATTAATTGTCGGTTCATTTTCAGCTATAGACCCCCAATCAACCACTTGATATCATTGACGCCCTTCAAAATTCCTTCAACCCCCAGGGGTTTCATACCGACCCTGCTGGGATTCCCTGATTTAAACCAATAGTTTGCGAGCAGTCGCGCCACTCGGAAGCGCTGCTGAGTGGCGCTATGTAAAGGGGCTCTTATAGGCAAAGGAAACACGAGGAGTGCGGATACTGGGAGATGGGTGGGGTTTGCGTATTACGCGGGATGTTTCGTTCGGCAAAGTCCGCGCCTATTAGCAAAAAAATATTAACTCTTACATCTCATTTCATAAATTATTTTGTTTGCTGTAAACAAGGGTAACTATTAACAATGGTAATGTCTCTAATGATTGTAAAAAAGCTACAGTGGTTCCTATTTACAAAGGTGGAGATCGGTAATTATTTCCCAACTAAACACCAATTAGCTTACCGTCGAAAGAATGTAAACTGTTAGAACATCAAATTACCGACTACGTGCGACATAAATGGAACATAAATAACCTACTTCCTAGTTGAACACTAACACGACTTTAGACCAGGCTATTCTTGCGAAAGTCAGCTAGCTACCGTTTCTCAAGTCGTTGCCGATTCACTCGACCAAGGAGAAAGAATTGATGCAATCGGTATACAATTTTCTAAATCTTTTGATTTAGTTCCTCACGACTAACTTGTAAATAAAATTATTGAATCGGAAATAGATCCCGGATTAGGGAAATTCTCCGCGGTCGGATACAGCGAGTTTGAATTGATGGCTTTGTATCCGACGAGGTTTACGTGACGTCCGGCGTCCCTCATGAAAGCGCGTTACGGCCGCTTCTTTTTCTTATGGATATTATATGATATCGGTTCCTAAATTCGATGTACAATCAGACACTTCGCGGATGTCTAAATCATGTCTGATCAAATGGTCCCGAGAAAACTGAATGAAAATAAATCCACATAAAAGCAAAACCATTACTTTTACGAAGACTCGAACACAGGAAACACTCCTCTTTACAATGGGTAGAAATAAAATTCCTGACTTACGTAGTTGTAAGTATATGGACGTAATAATTCGAAGCGATATTAGCTGGTCTGATCACGTAAGATACACTATACACAGCTTGAAATGCGCTTCATTTTGTTATGCGCATATTATGGAAAGCTAACTGTAACACGAAAATGTAGGCTTACACATCTTTGGTTCGTCCCATAATGGAATACGGAGAAGCTTGCTGGGATCCTCATGTGGAAGGTCAGATTAAACCCTTAAACCGAGTGCCGAGAAAAGCTGCTAAATTCACGAATAGACCAATGGGTAAATGCCAATTGAGAATCTTTAGTTACACGTAGAAAGGCAGAGCATGATTATGTGCCCTTTTTAAGGCTTACATGAAGCAACCCTCATGGAAAGCTATCAGTGAAAGTTTTGAAATGCCATGTTACTCGTACTTAAGCAGTGGCGACCATTGACAAAAAATAACATGCAGATAGCAAAGAACAGATATAGGAAAGATCAACTTTGTGAATAGGACCGTTGTTTACTGGAACAATTTACCTGCGGAGGTGCTGACGACACTTTTCAGAAACCGGGAGAGGTAGCTCAGGATATCAACCTTCCAGTTCCCCTCCCTTGTCCAGTAGTACCATGTTTAGTAGTACCAGAAGTTCAGTGTCTGTGTTATTTGACGTGTCTTGCATAGTTTTCTTTGCAATGCTTTTTGCTACACTAACAATGCCTCTGTTTCCCATTCTTTGGTCAGATTTCATGACCTGCCTCATTAGAGGGTCATCTCGATGTCAGACTACATACTTTACCATTCCAACTATTGCATTGTGCCAGGAGGCTTCAATTTGTCTGAGGCCTCTTCCTCCTTCCTTACGTGACACATAAAGTCTATGTACATCAGCTCGAGGGTGGGCGACATGATGCATTGTTAGCAGTTTTCTGTTTTTTCGATCCATGATGCGAATTTCTTGCTCAGTCCAGTCTCAGTCAGTCCAGTCCATTTCTTTGCGTCTGTTTCAAACAACCGATTCTGCACACGGAAATCTATTCTGCGTTTGTAACGTCTAATTCGTTGAGCCCATGCTTGAATTTTCTCTTTTAGCTTAACTACCATTAGCCTGCTGGTGTCATTTTCAATTTGGTATTTTTGTTCAACATTGAATATTTTTCGTTGAACTTTAGAGGTGTGCGTTGATTTAGAAGATGCCTCAGCTAAGAGTGATATTTCGCGCCGGGTGTCGGCTATTCGTTTCATAATTCTTTTCATCCACGGGGTACAGAGCTGTTTACTCTTGTTTTGCTGTCGGCCATCGGTGTTCTTGGCTGGCCCCAAAATTATCTGAGATACTAGATATCCAGTTGCATATATGATGTGATTGATTTCAGTAATATCTAGATCTCTGCCTGGGGTCTCTACCACCTCATTTAAGACAGAATTCACTGTTTCTATCACTCTTTTAGCTTTGGCATTTTCGAATATTCTCCTCAACGGTTCGCGAGATTCAAACGGAAGTTGACTAACTTTCTATCTAGCTCCGAAGGAGATTTCGCATCATGTCCTTATCGTGTAATTCATTTCCAGATGAATTTTCACCACTGACGTGTGTTTCACTGGAAAGAGATGAACCTTCCATGGGGTCATCATTTTCAAGTTCTACATGTTCGTCATGTGGATAGTTCGAGCGAAGTACATACTCCGCATTTCTCTCAATGTCAGCAAGTTGTTCTACTGTGAATTTGCCACTGCTGAGTATGTATCGTCGTTGACTGGCAAGCTTCTTTGAGTATAGGGTAGGTCTCATATCTGGGTTCCGCTCTCCCCATACCTTGAAAACTTCTATTTTTGAGCTCCCATTTTTCGCTTTTGCATAGTAAAAGCACCACATCACCTCCTTTAATTCATCCCTGGTCCATCTCTGACGATGGCTTCGAGCTACTGCCGGCTCTGGGTCCCTGTGTTTCTGAGCAGGTATGGGACATTGGTAGAACAAGGCACGTTAAGATTCATTACATTTCTTGTTATATACATTTTGCTCATTCGTTTGAATTGAAGATTCGCAGGATGCAAGTTCGAGTTCATAAATCACACTTAACACTCGGGTTGTTTCCTGCCATTCGTTACTGCGACCCACAGTGGCCTCGGGGCATCCTCCCGCAGGGCCCAGCAAGGGGTCCCTCTGATCGCCAGTTGGCATTACTAAACCCTACTGGATTTTCACTGACTGCTGAAGGCAGCCTCCTTCGCTGGCTAATGCAAGGTTCGGGCCTCCACTCTAATCAGTGGCCTGGTGTGCCAACCCATTTTCTCTCCTGTACCCTCTATGGGCCGACAACAGGAAGTCCAAAGGTTCATGACCCTCTCTACTCACTTCCCACTCTTCTCAAAATGGAGTACTTCTTCGTCGGACCCCTCACCTTCAACCTATTCAGTAAGGGAGACCCTACCGGTAGCTAGGCTACCACTGACATAGCTTTAAGGCCCATGGGAGTGCTCAAGCTCCACCAAGGATTAAAATCCATTTCTTGCAAATCGGCCTTACATTGCATTACAGTTTACCCCTGTTAAAAAAAATGCTCCGAAGAGGGAAAATATATGCATTTGTTCGGACACAAATGCCGCCTCTTCTAATTTCCAACTCACTGGTCGCCATTTGTAGGGCAGTATATTTCTTATGTAAAATTGGATATGAATACCAGCAATCACGTTACTGAATATTATTTTTCTCCCCTCTTTTGTAAATGTATTCGGGTATGTTTTGAGTCCAATGATTAAACGAAAACCAATTTACATGTTCGTTACATTAGCCTATATTTTGGCAATTTAGTGGATCTTCATCAGGGATGGATATTTTTTATTAATATTGTTCAATAATATTTCCCTTTGTCCCTCTCACTCATGAATAATTCAGTTGGGTTCACATCCCTATGCAGTAATCAATAATAAATTATGTTGGTATCTTTCATTCTTTCCTCCATTCTTCAGACGGGGAGAGGTGGCTCAGTGCATCAACTGATGTGCCTCTAATCGGGAGGTCGAGTACTGACGGCGGCAGGATTTTCGACCCTAGCTTGTCAGGTCGAATTCAGTCGCTGGCTGGAGGACAATTCTAGTGGCCGGCTGCTCTAATCGGTAGTTTTCCGTGGTTTCTCCGGTCAACTCCAGCCGAATGCCGGAGCAGTATCCTAACAAACCACCAACGTACCGCGGGAGATCATTCCTTCCTCTTCCTTGTCCTATCCTCTCCCTCTTACACACACACACACTTACACTAACATGCACTACACTACCACGCATGCCGTGAGACCGCTCGGGGGCTTAGAGCTTGACCCGGCTTGGGCGGTGCCCCGTTGGTGGGAGTTACATGGTTGGGGAAAAAACCCGTAGTCGACGGTAGGTCGGGGCCAGATCTCGCCATCCAGCGGAGGCGTATCACCTCCCGATGAAAAATATATGCATTGCAGTCACGGGATTAATGACCTTAGTAGTTGATGCGCCCGGAGTCACTAACAATCAATCAATAAATCCATTCTTCATCATCTTCCCTATACTTATTACGTACGGAGATATTGTGTAACATTACGGTTAGAATGCGCCATTATCGCCATTGCAGATCAGCTGCTTGTCTGTGGTGGAACTGAAAAATTTGGAAGGTGTGGCATGTGCGCGTGTGAAGGTGCGGCTGGCGCTGGAGGAAGTGATGGTGTCGAGCCGAACGGAGCGCGCCAGGTCCCCGCTTGCAGGTGAGGGGAAGGAAGGAGGCGTTTTCAATTTTACTTCCTTGTTCATTGGGCAAACATTCCATTCATTCGTTTTTTTATTAAAAAGAATTGCAGGACATTAATTTGATATGTTGGATCAGATTGTCTTTATAGCTTTTTGTCAAAGCGCCATGCGCTGCAGTTTAGTGCAAGCAGAATATTCATGACAGATTTTTGTATGTTACTTACAAAGCGCAATTAATGCGACATAACATTCTGAATAATTCAATCGAACAAAAATGGTGTCATTGACTGCCTCCGGATTTTTGACGTTAAATCATTTAAATATAACTTTATTTACCAAGTAGGAATGGAATTTTTATTTTTCAGAATATTTTTACAGAAAAGTACGGACTTGACACAGGCGCCGAGAGACGGAATATATGCGTTCTTACAACTTCCTTACGGGTCACCTAGTAATACGGCACACGTCTCATTTGTAACACTAGTAATTAGGTACTCGTCAGTAGTAAAGAGAAAGTATTACAATCGTGAGACGGAAATCGGCATTTTTCGACAAAAAATTCTTATTGTCGAAACCTAATAAACAACAAGTGGATAAATCTTAATCAATACGTAGTAAATTTCTTCCACTAACATGTGTAATCAGAATCCATGTTTTTTTGGGCTTTTTTATATCGAAAAATCCATTGACGGTAAAACGTCCGTGTAACTGACCGTTTGTCAGTGATGGGCTATAGCCCCTAAACGGTTCAGACGATTTTCTTCAAAATCGGTATACACTTATCAATCAGATGTAAATGAACGCACAGTGAGTTCGAGACGAATTTTTGGGAGTACTTACATTAAGTCTTAACAACATTTTCATTTTTTTAATTAAAGCTTTCTTCTCAGATAATACAAAGAAATCTTTAAAAAACGGCGCGTGCCTCTTTTTCGTTAAAATCCCTGGTTATTCGAAAATAGCAAAAGTGTAAAATTTTCTTGACGTCTTCTTACAACTACAATGTTGAAAATATAGATTTTCCCCTAATAAAATCTGTTCTTCAAAGACAGATCTTGAAATCATGTCAAGTACAGTTTTTCAAATATATGACTAGCTTTCGCATAATTTTCGTGAAATACTTTCTCGCCTTTAGTTCGTAAGAAGAGAAACTATTGTAATCGTATGCTGTAAAAGGGCGAATTTTCGACAGAAAAACACTTATTCTCGGGTTCTGGTAACAAAAAAGTGGACAAATCTCGTTACCGAAAAATCGATTAACGGCAAAACTTCTTCTAGCCAGTTTTTTTTGTGGTCAACGCTGGCACTTAAACCATTCTGCCCATTTTCTCTAATATTGATATTCCCCAGTCGATGTAAAGAAACTCAAGGCCTTGCGAGTTTGAAATGGATATTATAATTTTTCGGGGTACTTCAAACCAAGACTCAATTATATTTTCAGAATTTTCTAAAAAAAAGACCCTAAATTTTTTAGATCAACCATTGTTGTCGTTTAATATTGAAGACAGTGATTTTTTTAATAAAATTTATTCTTGAAAGACATCTCGAAATAATAAGTGCTAGCTTTCCCAGTGTAATTTTGAAATCTTAATTTGGAGGGGGGCAGAAATTGTTTTGGCGTCTCTATTATCCTAATAATATGGCGTTGGATTGTTTTAGTTTTGGGGATGTTGATTCAGATTTTACTACCCCCATTTTGATATTTTAATTTCAAAGGGTAGGAGGGTAGCCCAAAATTTGTTTTGGTGGCTGAAATTAGGCCAAACTTATGGGCTCAGAATGAGTTTTGAAAGTGGGAATGCTAGCTTTACCAGCCTCATTTGGATTTCTTAACTTCGAGGTGTTGGAAGACAGACCAATCTTTTTGCTAGCTAAAATTATCCCAAAATTATGGCCCCGGAAAGTTTGTGTTTTGGAAATGTAGGGGTACTAGGTTTAGCGACGTTGTTGCGTTGACTGCGGTACGGCTTTGTGACTGGCTGACCCCAGCTGTGAGGCGCGTTCATTTGATGTGCGGATTGCAATAGCTAATTCGCTTCATTTGGCCCTTCCGCATGACTGAACTTGTCACTTTCACGATAGTTTTCAACAGAATGTGAGACATGCACGCTGCTTGCATCTTATATGTCCGAGCAATTCTTTCCTTTTGAAAAGTGATGTGCGACATACTCGCTTGTCGTCTCTCGAGCAACTTTTTCGTTCTGTCTGATCTCAGCAAAGTGACATTAGAAATGTTTCTTCATCTAAGTAGGGAAACGACGTGGTGATTTTCTTTAAAATTGAAATGACTCTTCTGCATATCTTCCCCCGGTCGGCCTGATCTCCATTTGGGGCGAGACCTCCAACTCAGAAGTCGCGAACGCACCCCTCCCCCAAACACATTCACACCACGAAGCCTCATGGCCACGAGGCTGGTGAAAGGGCATTGGATGTTAACATTTTTCAACTAGTGCATAAAAGAGAGGAATCCCTTCTTGCAACATATTTTCAATATTTTTTATTTGGTTTCAGAATCGTATATTATCGAATCACTACAATCACACTCTTCTGAAGTGCCTACAAACGTCCCTGAAGACCTGGAAAATTGTGAATCAGATTTATGCACGGCGGAGGTAAGTGATGAGGGTACATGGCTCTCCATCTCGCTAAAACAATTCTGACAAAATGCGAACGCACGCCGTTTATACGTCCGACCATTTTGTAAGTGCCTATCGTGCGGAGTTTTGACTTTGGCAAGTAAGACCTTGGTTCTCTTGAGAATCATAAGGGAGTATTTCCGTAAAATTGTAGAAGAACATAGGTGGCTTTCGCTATTAAAAAGTTTAAATTGCACTCACGTTGTAGATGTAGAAACAAATATGCATTTGCTCTGATACATTCCTGACATGTAAATGAATTTAAGTTCACTCCGGAAAGATTGTCTTGTGGTACTGCAAAAATTTGCTCCTAAGAATTACATTATTTATCCTCTATTATTATTCTTTCGGTTGGAGTTTGTCACGTACACCCGACCTTTCAGCAATTATCAGAGAGGATCTCACGGCGACACAATACGAGTACGCGCAGACTATTAATCCCACGTGATTATTGTCTCCATAAGCGGCATCTATAGTTCATAAGAAACTAAAGCAGAAGTGGCGCCGGTATCGTATTGGAAATAATGTTAATTGCGTGCTCTTCAATTTTCAACTTTTGGAAGAACGTCCCCACTATATTACGTACATAACTGTTTGAATTAAACGTTTCCGTAGAAAAAAAGGCCCAACTATTACTTTACTAATTATAGCTACGTATGAATTTACTTAAGCCCTTAAAACTGAGATAATCATCCTTAAATCTTTTCTACTTGAGATTGAACTTGCGGCGATCCATCACAAACTGACAAGTTCTAGTACAGCGCTAGGCCTTGTATTGAATCCTCCCATCCGGATCTCTCTCACAGAGTTGTACCTCTTTACCCCTGGAAGAGATGGCATGTTTATATAATTCTTGCACAATACAATTTATACAATGATACAGGCTGGAAATGTACTCCGAAGTTCTGAAGCCAAAGAGCAACACTACTATTGTCCAAGACATTTCGTAAGTATCTTCAATGTGCAATTCACATACGATTTATTTTATTTATTAGGGTTTAAAGACCTCTCAGCTGTTGATGTCATTGAGACTCTTGAGTTAATAGCAAAGATGAAATGATGACAAAGAATTGGAGGAATGAAAGGTAGGGAAAACTGGAGAACTCCGAAAACACCTGCTGAGACCATTCCAAAGATGGGATGACTGGAAATCGAACACCAACCCAAGCAGTTGAAGGAGTATGCGCCAACCATTAAAGCTATGAGCCTCCTTCACGTACAACTTAATCGTCCCTTTCCATTAGACCATTATATCTGGATGGGGATGGGAATGGTACGAGTTTAGAGGGTGAGTCGCTTCATGTGAAAAATGAACCAGTCTATCCTCAATCAGAAGAATAAATGTTTCCTATGTCATTTTTCTATGAAACGCTCGGTTACTGCACAATATCTCGGCAATTTCTTTCCTTCTTTAACGCCAGGAAGGGTTGTTACTTAAGGCGAGTCGAAGCGCTGAGAAAATTCTAAGTATCGCCAAAAAAATCTACTTTTTCGAATGCAAACCACGAAAATGCAAATTTGTGGGGGTGCATATTACGTCAGCACTGTATCGTGCGAGGCTCTGCGTTCGCGCCAACCTTTAGAATTTTAGGCCACTCCATAAGCGTTAGAAATTTATCCGGCAGTCAGAATGTATGCTCTTCCTGTTCGCAATTTACGCAAATGACTTCCTGAGTCTTCAATAGTGCTTTCAGACGTACGCTCTTTCCGCTGTAGGCTGCAACGAAATTGGTAAATTACAAAAACACTTCCTTCAAAAACATATGTCTCTCAAGCCAGATGGTAATGTAATTACTTATGGGTAATATTACGATGAACACCGATGTGTTTCTACTTTCCCGCTCTTACTTCATGTGAGGAGAAACTATTGTAATCGTGCGCGGGAAAACAGCGAATTTTCGACAAAAAACTATTATTACCTGGCCCTGGTAACGAAAAAGTGGAAAAATCTTGTTCCTGTGACCCTCAAGATTTATAAATCATAAAAAACAATAAACCACAAGACACTCTCTTCAAATTACAGTCGACGACGGTTATAGTAAACTTCTAGGGACTAACATTTTTGGTTCACTATATCTGATGAGGCCAAAATTAAATAGAATTTCTCCATAAAGAGTGATTTTATTAATATATAAATACAGGAAAATGCATTAACAGAACGAACTGAAAATTTCAATATTTTATTTGTCCTTAAAAAATCTATTATTTTCAATTGTTTGCTTTGTAATTTTTCATTAGTAATTTCTCTAGGTCCTTCTCCAGAGTTCGTGATATTTCCATACATGATTCAGCATTGTCCTGTATCTAAGCATCGTAATGCAATCTTGACACCTTGCCTCTTGCACTGTTGGATCATCGTCCCACTCTTCGAAGGCACTTTTATTCGCGTAATTACATACGAGATGCTTTCGGTACCGGGAAGTCGCAAGCGACTGATGAAACCGATCGCTTTTCTGCGCGGCACGGCGGATAGCACGAGGCTGTGTCAGTCGCGTGCTTCAAGTCGCTTAGAACTCAACGCACAGAATATCAAGTGACACCAAGATTGAAATTAAAGCAAGCATTCGCGCATCGTCGCCGCCAGTTGTAGCCACGCAGGACACGGCCCTTGTTTCCGCAGTGAAACTGAGTGACATACCTTTAAGATGTCCATTACGGGTCCGCTACCTCAGAGGAGACTTCTTCGATTATGACTTTTGGCAGACGATATTTTTTTAAGCTCCCTAGTATTGGAATTTATGCCACTGAGGCGCTATATTATTTTCCAGGACGTTGTATTTCCTACTTTCACTATAGCCGAGGTTCAGGTTTCAAGCAACAAACTCTTTCAATCCCAAATTCAAATTTGCGGTGAATGGTACATGCCCTTCCTTGATTTTTCACTTTTCGCAATATTCTTCGGTGAGGTTTTTTGCTAGCTCCATCCTTCTCTTGCATAAAAAAAGCTGTGATATTTTGCCTATTACTTTTACACAATAATGCTGGTTTACATTTAAATGTTGGTACTTCACAGAAAAAATAATTATTTCTCACTTAATATTCTAGTGCGTTATTTTAAAACTATAGGCCATTACCAGACTATCTTAACAAGCTGCCTGAGTTAAAAAAACTTGAAATAATCTGCTATTGTTTCAGCTGGCCAAAAACCCATCAACAATGGAAGTGGAATATCAGATGAAACTTCAAGAATGCAGAGAAGCTTCTCGACGTATGGAAGATGATTTTAAACTCGAGGTAATGAATTTCTAGAACAACATTATTAGTTACTAGCGGGTACCCAGCGCATTGCTGCCGCAGAAGAAATAATTGAGGAAATATCCCTCTCGCCCTCTCTCTTCTTCCCCCACTCTCTTTTCCCCTCTTTTTCACTCTTTTCCTCTCATTTCCCCGCCGTATTGCTCTATTCTTTTGTTTTTTTTAAAAATTGCAAAAATGTAATTTTTTTGACTTGCCTCTCACGTCGTTAATATTTAGATTAGCGGCGATTTGTTGACATGTATGAGTACATGTGCTTTAAATAACGTCAAGTAAAGTTTCTCGAGAACCATTTTCTGTGAAAACTACTTCAAAATTCCTCATTTTCCGAAACGCTCAAACGCCATTTTCTCATAAATAGCTCCAAATTTTTTCATCAAACTTTTGGAACGGATAGTGCTAATTGCACTCTTTAATATGACATAAAGTTCATTTGGGGGTATTTTTTTTTCCAAAAATTACACAAATGTAATTTTTTTTAAAGATCTCTCACATCTTTATTATGCACATTACCAGCAATTTGTAAACATTATTATATTTGTTACTGTAAGTGCTTTAAATGACTTTAAATGAAGTTTCTTCGAAAACTCAAACATTTTCTGTCAAAAGGAGCTTCAAATTTTGCATTTTTAGAGGTTCTTAAAGCCATTTTTTAAAAACAGCTACAAATTTTTCAAATAAAATTGCCATTTAGATGGAGGTTTTTGTATTTTATAATATTATAAAATTAATATTTCCGTTTTACCATTAGGTAACAGAAATATTAAGAAAATGTCAAAAAATGTACTTTGGGCGGTGATTGGTGGCAGCTGCCAAGAGTAAGTGGCAATTCCAAATAGCTACCCCAGACCCAAGGAAATAGAAAGCCAATACGGGAAAGTTCGTGCCATTCTGTAGCACCACTAGTTTCTTTAAATTTCTTGTAAGAATAGAGTAAAATACACTTATTAAGGTGCCATAGGTCTTAATTTCACGGTTTACTCTGAATTTTCGAAAATTGCAAAAGTTTAAATTTTTTCAGCCTCTTCCTACAACTACAAAATTAAATATAGGAATGTTTTATTCTAATAAAATGTTCTCCATAGTAAGTTCTTTCATTAAGGTCATGTTCATATTTTTGAAAA
Organism: Acheta domesticus; assembly: GCA_031308135.1. Classification (NCBI taxonomy): domain Eukaryota; kingdom Metazoa; phylum Arthropoda; class Insecta; order Orthoptera; family Gryllidae; genus Acheta; species Acheta domesticus. Next base: position 24,009,918 of record JAHLJT010009436.1, on the reverse strand, counting down.
TTTTAATAGTTTTCGCGCATTGCGAAATTTGCGTGCGAATAGTTGCGTGCAATATGTGCAATTTTAAAAAATTACAGAAACAAGATTTTCTCAAAAATAGCTCCATTTTTTTCTTTAACCTTTTGGTAGGGATAGTGCCAATGTACTCTATAAAATGACATAAACACCATATTGCTCTATTCTTTTGTTTTTGCAAAAATTATAAAAATGATTTTTTACTTGTCTCTCACATCGTTAATATTTACATTAGCGGCTATTTGTCCACATTATTATATTTATGACAACACATGTTTTAAATAATGTCAAGTAAAGTTTCTCGAAAACTCAACTGTTTTCTGTAAAAACTACTTCAAAATTCTATATTTTCAGAAACTCTCGAACACCATTTTCTCATAAATGACTCTAAATTTTTTTCTTCAAACTTTTCGGATGGATAGTTCTAATTACACTCTTTAATATGACGTAAAGTTCACTTGGGAGTATTTTTTTGTTTTTTTCGAAAATTACACAAATGTAACTTTTTTATAGATATGCACATAACTAGCAACCACATGGCTTCTATTGAAGTTTTTTCAAAAACTCAAAAGTTTTCTATCAAAATGAGTTTCAAATTTTGCATTTACAGTAATGCTTCAACGCCATTTTCTTAAAAACTGCGCTAAACGTTTGAAAGAAAATTGCCATTTCGGACGAGGTTGTACTGTTCTGTAATGTTCTTAAAATAATATTCCCATTCTACTATTAGGAAACCGAAAAATTAAAAATATGTAAAAAAAAAAAGTACTTTTGGCGCCGATAGATGGCAGCTGGCAAGAGTACTTGGCAAGTCCGAATAGCTAGCCGAGACCAAAGGAAATAGAAACATAATACGGGAAAGTCTGTGCCATTCTGTAGCATCCCTAATTATTTGTCATTAGAGGACTTGGCAATGCTTCGCCATTTGCAATATATTACGCTACTTGTCACATGATTGTTTATCATGTTTTACGCTAAGCTTTGCAACAATTTTTATAGATGAAAGACTTTCTCGCGAGTATGGGTTTTGTTCTTTGATATGGTTTGGACAAGTATCCTATTGTATCCTAACAATAGGATACTTGTCTAGGTTGGCAAGTATCATATTTTTAAAACGTTCTCCCTCCAGTTTGGGCGTGAATTTGCTGACACTGTCTTGGAGAAATTTGATTTACTCTTCCGAGATAACGTTCAAGTAATAATTCCGGCCGATATTTGACAATCGCAGGTGGAGAAAATGTAACGAAGACGCGCTTAATATTTGATGCTGCGGTGGGTTGCGTAGACCTTCTGTTCATGGGGCGCACATTCCCATTGTACTATATCTATATTCTTCGTACAACTGCAAGTTGTAAGTTGACAATGTTTTATCGCAATCGGATGAACGGTACGGCAGCACATAAAATACGAACAAACAAACAAAACTTGCTTTTATTTTAAATTTCTCAACATTCCAATCTTCAGACAAAAAATAAGACTTTCCATGCCAAACTTCTCGAAGGAACTTTTATAACTTTTCCAAATTCATTTTATTATGATTTTTTCGACATTCCAGGTTTCCAGACTTCAGACAGAAAATAAGCACCTCTTAGATCAAATTGCTTTACAAGAAGATGAAAATGATCAGCTTCTGAGAACAAAACAAGACTTAGAGAACGAATTGGAAAAGCTGAAGAGAAATAGTTTGACGGAAGGTCAGATAGCCGGTATTTTGAAAGATCTAGTAAGTATCAATCATTTAAATTACGCTGGTTTTAAATTAAGTTTATTATAATTTTTCAAATGAGATATAACGAGCGAAAATTGATAAATTTAGTGCCTTTCAGTTAATGTGCCTTAAAACAAATTAAGTATTAAAAGAATATGAGATTTTTTGATAAGATGTCACAAAGACAACAGTTTTTCACAGAAACGTTATGATTTACGGCAACTCAAAAACCACTACCAATGAAAAAGAATCCAGAAAATACCACCGAATTCCTCGTTGGATATGCAAAATTATTGACTAAATTGAAAGTCATTTTGAACAATTCTTTCGACCATCTCAAACAAATTTATACTAATCGAAAAACAATGATCAGTTTGAACGTGCTTTAAAAGTTGTTTTGAAAGGAAATACATTTTTGGGCAAGTATCTCTTGTAATTCGCATTGATACAAACACCTCAAACGTTTAAATAATGTTTTTATTTTTTGACGTGGCAAATCTCTTCAGAAGCTCACTCAACTAACAGCTAACTCAAATAAACCGAGCTCCATAAAAATACACAGAGAATTTTAAGTAAAAAATAAACACGCCACCGTGTTCTCCTCATTATGTGAACTTCTTGCGTCATTTTGCTGAGAAACGTTTCCTTTCTACAGCATTTTCTTGACGATTTCTCTTCTTTCCGAGCATTGTGCGAGGAAACTGATGAAGAAACTCTATTTCTTTAGATACAAATGACGAAAATGCAAATTTGTGAATTGACAGGGAGTGCTAATAACGGCAGCCTTGCAATAGTGCCCGATTTTAGGCCGTCAGAATCTTAACCCGCCAGCCGGCCGTCAGATTTGCAGTTGCACTCAATGTTTGCAATTGATGCTAATGACGCTAGTTCATCCGAGTCTTGCGACAGGATTTCGAGTCTTAGATGCGCACTTCTGGGTGTTTCAGAATAAATGTTACAAACTTCAAGGGCAGACAGAGACGTCAATTTTGACCATTATTTTCCAAAAGACATCTAGTGGGAAATATACAACGGAGTTACACATGTGTTACCAATCCCTGAAAGTTAGATAATCCCTATGCAAAGATGTCCTGCAAGAACATGAAATATTGACAGCGCGAATATGACCTGCGGAACACCTGTGTATAAGACGTTGCCTGTCAATCGGAGGCAAATATCACATAAGTAACTCCATTGTATGAAATTTCTCGCAATATGTTCGTTGGGAAAAAGTGACCATTTTCAACTCGAAAATGTTTGTGTCATTATTCGGAGACTGTATATTCCGGGCACATAGGCTGCAGAAAATAAAATGTAAGAAGAGTGAACCTGTCTTTCCGATGGAATCATTTATTGCTAATATTCTGAGGAACATTCTTGTCTTTTTTCATTAAATGACTCACTCTATATGCTAATTTATTTTTTCGAACCCTTTACTTTCCAGTAAATGTGTGGCGAAATATTGAACATAGCATGTCAATTTACAGCATTTAATTTAGAATTATAATTTGTTTCGAAGATGCCACGATTTGTAAAACTTTACGTTCTCGAATAAGATGTATTATAAAGAATGTTGTGTGAGTAAATATTCACGTAAATTCACATTCTAGGGCAGGGGCGGTTCCAACAGATCATTTTGGAGTGGGCCATCATAGAGTTTTGATAAATAATAACCATTTGTTATTACGTTGTTTATTATTTTTCTTGTTTGTATATAACAATACACAATATTATTTTTTGTTTTTTTATTACACAATATTATTTAAAAAATAATCCACAATATATTTTTTCAAATAATTACATAATTCTAACCTAAATAAATATTTAAATCTATTTTGGCCAGTAAAGGAAGGTAACAAACAAAAATTCTAGGCTTCCCCCCCCCCCCCGGATCCACCATTATTCTAGGGCACTCTAATCCTTTCAAAAACCTCCTTCGACCATACTTTGTGTGTCCGTCTGTGCCTCAAAAAATGTATTCTTCGTTTCAGTTTATAGTGGGGTTTGCTACTTGTTAGCAGATAATGTCAGCCAAATTGTTTTTCCCCGCACTTTTGGATCATTTTAATTTTGACGAGTATGTATTACTTTTCAGGAAAGAGCTTTATTAAAGATTACTTTCCACCAGGTAATGCTAGTGTAAAGTAATTGCATATTTCGACTGTAACGTATGCTAGCTTGTATGTACATCTTGTCTGTTTAGAAACTAGCCGAAGAAAAATACGAAATAGCTTATCGGTCAAAAATATTTTTTAAAGAGCAATGGGCGAGAGCAGTACGGGAAATACACAACATCAAGTCCCAATACAGAGACGAAATAAACATGCAAATAAAATACAACAGAGAAGAGTTAAGGAACTTTGGGTAAGTTCAGAATTTATTTTGTATGTTTATTGTTTGAAATATTCTTATTAAGAAACCAAATAATAAATATTTTGAACAAACTTTATTTGAATGCTGAATAGTACCTTCAACTGATTTTCTAGAAAGAATTTCTGATAAGTAGACACTCAATCCATTGACATGCTTGAAGAAAAAAACAACACTTACGTTTCCTGGCTATTTACAGAAAAGCTTTTTGCAAAAGCTGATTTTTGAAAACATCTATTGTTTGAGACAAAAGTCATCATCTTCAATTTTGTGGTTTTGAGATGTTAACTTTTTGCAATTTTCGAAAATACGGAGAGTTCGTCGAAAATTATCTAGCATAATACTTTTTCCCATCCCTTGATACGTACAAGAAGATTATTTAAAGAAAACATTGGAGTGATTTTTGAGAAAAAATGTTTCATAAATACAAAACTTCCTACATTTTGCGCAAAATAACACGAAAGCTACTCATACTTTCGAAAAATTGAAAATGACATTATTGAGCAGATGTAGTTAAGAAAAAATTCTCTGTCATGAAAGTTGTAGTTGAAGGCCCTTCCCACCCCAAATTGCACACTTGCAATTTTCGAAAAATTAGTGATTTCAACGAACATGGGACCAGCACCATTGTCTTAAGCGTCCTTTACGCTATTCGAGAACAAAGTTCAATAAAAAATTTGGAGCTATTTTTGAGAAAATTTTTAAAATATTGAGGCTTCATGTAAAGTACCCTCAAAAATCAATATATCCTTTTGAAACTCCCAAAGCCTTGAGGCGTTCAGATCGTTTTGGGAATACCAATTTTCGAGAAAATCGGCAGAACGGTTTAGGCGCTAGAGTTGGCCACAAACTGATGGACAGACAGATGCCGTCAATCGATTTTTCGGAATACGGTACGTAGACACGAGAAAATAAAATAGCATAGGTGTAATTTTCGGTGAACTGTATTTCCGAAAATTGCTAAAAATTAACATTGCAAAAGTACATTGTGAAAAGTAAAGTAGGTTGTAATACGACAATGGCAACGCTTCGACAAGGCAGATTGAAATTCATAGAATTACATCTCATTGTTGGGCGATAATGTTTCTGTATGAACGCAGGTTTTGGATTGTCGAATTTGTGTTGATGTATTAGCTTTAAAAATTAATTTTCGCACCTCGTGAGCTAAGATTGCTAGTGAGTTATGCAGGTGATGACTGAGCTGTGTTAATATGAATACAAATTGCGGTATTATATTAGATAATCATTATTAATGCGATTAAGTTCGTGCTGCTGTAGCATCATAAGCATGAAAATGAGTAAGTTTTAATAACAATTGCGATTTGTGTTCTTTAGAGCACTCTGTACTTCTCATGCAGTTTAAAGATTTTTTTTCAATTCGTTTTTGCGAAAATTCTTAGATATTTATGGGACATTGTTATAGCTATGAGTTAAGGAAAACTACTTCCATATTTTAAAAAAACGCTTTAAAAATTGAATAAGAAGGAATAGAGTGCACTAAAAAATAAATCTGTAGCTTCAATGTTGAAAATATTGAACATATACGAAATTCCGATTGTGTCCTACCTCCGTAGATGTACCACCAGGCAGCTCTCTTATCTTGTGTACCATCGAAAGCAGTTGCGGTTGAATAATGAATTACCACTTGAACAATGGTTCCAAACACTCATTTGAAGCAAGTTCCGACCTAAGAGCCCGAGACCTCACATTTTGAATGATTGATTAGTGATTCCGGTCGCGTCAGCAACACTAGGTCGTTAGTTACGTAAGTCTAGTACATGTTTTATCACGAGAAGTGGCGGCCTTGCTGGATGGTGAGATCCAATGCTGACCTAGGTCGACTAACGGGGGTTTTCCCTCAAACAAGTATCTCCCACCAGCGAGGCAACGCCCCAGCCGGGGCAAGCTGTAAGCTCCCGACCGGTCTCCCAGATTGTGTGGTAGTGCACATAAGGTCCGATTAAATTAAGAAGGTGATTGACATTTGTGAGTGGAGGGGAGCGACGTTGCCAGGTCGCAAACCACTGAGCACGTGTTACCGGGACACGAAAACAAACACTTCAAAAAATACGTGTAAAAGTGTAAAAAATACGACAAAAGCCTAACCTCAACGCAACTCATCACAACACAGTACACATTGCGCGCGCAGCACAGGCAGAAACGCGGGCGGCGCGGCGGCAGGGAAGTCTCTGTGCGATGCTCAAATGTTACCCGTGTTCGGCAGTGGCAACTGAGCGACCTGACACGTCACATTTTGTCTCTCTGGTTGGCAGCTGCCATGAAAACGGGAGAGGCGTCCTGACGTCACACAGAACTGTCAATCACCTTCTTAATTTAATCGGACCTTAATTGTGTGTGTGTGTGTGTGTGTGTGTGTCTGTCTGTGTGTGTGTGTGTAAGGGGACAGGATAGAACAAGGAAGAGATAGGAAAAATCGCGCGCGGTCCGTGCCCGTTTGATACGGTACTGCAACGGTATTCTCTTGGTACTGATAGGAGACCCCACGAAAAACTACCGATCAGAGCAGCCGGCCGCTAAACTTCTCCTCCAGCCAGTGATAAAACTCGATCTAGCCATCTAGCTTCTGTCAAAAATCCTGCCACCGTCGGGTCTCTTAAGACCTCACGGTCAGAGGCACTGCAGTGATATCAGTTGATACTCTGAACCACCCCTCCCGGTCCGGGAGCTCACAATGTGCGTAATAACCTTCCTAAGGAAGCGGCGCATGCGTTTTCCAGGCGAATGCTGCCGCCATGCGAAGAGCCTCGACGCCCCGCGTCGTGCCCCTCAGCGCCTGCGCGGCCAGCGTCGCCGCCGCCGCCGCCGCCGCCGCCGCCGCCACCCCCGACACCGGGCCCCGACGGCGACGCCCCCGAAGACACTTCGCCTACCGCCTGCTACGCACCTGTAAGCAGTACATCAGGCACTCTACTGTTGCAGTTCGGATTGGAGTAGTTTTGAAAATTGCAAACGTTTAAGATAGTTTGGACATCCTCCACCAACAACATTAATGAAGATACAGATTTTCTTCTTAACGAAGTTTGTTCTTCAACTTTAGATCGCATGACATGAACACTTTTAGAACTAGTGATGCTACAGAATGGCACAGACTTCCCCGTATTAGTTTTCTATTTTCTTGGGTCTGGGCTAGATATTCGGAATTGCCACATACTCGTGCCAGCTGCTATCTATTTCCTTCCTAAGTTTTTTTTTTTGACATTTTCCTGACTTTTTCTGAAAGTTTGCCAAAATAAGGTAAGCAAGTGTACTTATCTGGTGTTTGTCGAAAAAGTCGCACACAATATACGCAAAGCCGGTATCAAAGTTTCTTTCAAATCACAAAACTCACTCAGAAAAATGCTATCCTCTAAAACACACACAGATCTTTTAGAAAAAAGCGGGGTCTACTCATTACATTGCCACGATTGACTGCGAAGCCAAATACATTGGTCAAACAGGCAGAACTTTCAACACAAGAATAAAAGAACACATACACGCTTGGAAACACAACTCCTGTAAATCTCACTTTGCCAATCCCCTCCTTCAGACAGGCCACACGTTCAATCCACATACAGATATTTATATACTGGAAATAGAAAATCATTATCACACCAGATTAACTTTAGAAAACCTCCACATCCATTTAAATGACAACCTTCTGAATGAAAATATAAACCATAATCCCTCCCCTCTACTGAAATTATTATTAGACACCACCCTCACACCGCACTCCTCCGGGGCGGCGCAATAGACAGGACACCGCACCCAGGCCATTAAACCTCCTCTCCTCCACCACCCCACAGCCCGGTACTTAAGCCGCTTGGCCCACCCAAACCCGCGTAGTCGTTTCGTGGCTTCCAGACAGCAGGTAAGGAACGGCTCAACTTACATTTCATGTTTCTGTTACAAAAATGTTTTTTCTCAAGTTCTATTCAATTTCATCCACTTTCTTGCGTAGATTTAAATTCCTGTTATATAAAAAAATTATTTTCCTTTGTTTTCATTTCACATAATGTTAGTTCTATTTTTTTAAATTACTAGTAATCCGCCATTCCTAATGTTAATCTCTTGTTTTATTGTTATCTCTTGTTTTAATTGTTTAATTAATTGTTTGCTATTTTCTTGTACTAGAAAACTGATGATGATGGCTAAGCCATCGAAAGCTGCTCTTGTAATAAACAACATTGTTGGCAATGACAACACTTGTGATCATTTAATTTTAAATGCCAACGACATTTCACGACTAAACCAATATTACTTTTCGTTTCAGTGCAATGCTTACTTTTCATTTTGTGTGTGATTAAACAACACCTACATTTTTCAGCATTATTTTGATTTTGGGCCCCAAATATCGTGGTCGAAATCAAGCTTCTGGAATATGGGAGAGAACTGAACTTTTTGTCATTGTTGAGAATTTCGGCGAAAAATTTTCAACAGTGTTTGAGAAAATTTCTTTCGAACATTTCAGAAAATTTGCCAATTTTGTTTCTTTATTATGGACCACTTAGGACATTTCAAAAATCATCATTGGAGATACTTTGAAGCTTATATGTGAAGAAACGCGCTAAACAAATAAACACATCTATAATGTAAATTTTGACGACGTGAGAGACAAATCAAAAAACTTACATTTTTGTAATTTTGGAAAAAACCAATGTGTAGACCAGTATGAAGTTTATGTTATCTGATAGAGTATATTTAGCATTATCTTCGCCAAAAGTTTAAAGAAAAAATTTGGAGCCGTTTTTGAGAAAATCATTTTTTTTAAATTGCACATATTGCACGAAAAATACTAAAATTTTGAAAAACATTTACATGACCTTTATGAAAGAACTCAATACGCAGAACAAATTTTATTTGAAGAAAAAGTCTCTATCTTCAATTTTGTAGTTGGAGAAAGACGCCGAAAAAAATTCAAACTTTCACAATTTTCGAAAATTCAGAGCTGTACGTGAAAATCGGACCTATGCCATGTTAAAAAGTGTATTTTCCTCTATTCATACAAGAAATTTAAAGAAAAAATTTGGAGCCGTTTTTGAGAAAATGTTGAAAATCCCCGGGGGGCTTCAAATAAAGTACTCCCAAATTTTGAAGAATCTTTTTCAAAATCTCAAAGCTTCGACTAGAATCAGATCGACCGGGGAATATCCATTTTGGAAGAAATCGTACGTATGATTTAGGCGCTAGCAGTGTTCACAGACGGACGGACGGACAGACGGACGTTTTCCTTTCAATTGTGTTTTCGGTATCAAGGACCTAGAAAACAGGGTTTCTGGCTACACCACGTGTTAGGGGATTTTTTTTTCTTAATTTAGCAACTGGTTTTATCCACTTTTTCGTTTTCACGGCCCGGCAATCAATTTTTTTCCGCCGAAAATTGGCCATTTTTCCAAACTGTAAAATTTTGAAAACTGCAAATGTACGAACATTTTTTTAATACAGTTCTATATCTTTAATATTGAAGTTAAGGGATATCCTTATTAATGCATAGTATCCCAAAATATTAGATCTTCAAGTCATTTTAGGCTGGTGCACATTTTTTAAAATATTAGTAATTAACCCATAAACAATGAATATCCATGACAAAGCACACTTATTATGTGTCAAGAATTACTAGTTTTGAGAAAATCAAGCTGGAAAGTTTATAAAGGTGCATTTACTTATGGAACGACAAATTTGATTTTTGTGAATAAGTAGGTGTTAGCACATTTTGGTCGGCGCGGGCAAGTTCCTGTGACTTCCGCCCTCCTGGGCACTCTTTGTGGTACTCCCGCCAAATTATGGGAGTTCCATGCTGCACCCGTGTGTTATGGGGGCGCCAACTCAAAAATTCGCGCCTCCCACTTAAAAAATTAATTAATTAATTTATTAATCAAGAAATTAATTAATCATGGTTCCCCCGCGCCTCTAAACATGGGTATCGTATTCCGCCGCGCGGCTTCACCCACGCCGCCATCGATGACGTCACGTCGACATCACTACCGTCACCGTCACCGCCGCCGCCGCCGGCGCCGCTGCCACCACCACTACCGTCGCCGCCCGTAGCTCCCCCCGCCTCCGTCCGTCCGCCCCCCCCCTCGGCCGGCCGACTAACCTCCCTCTGGCATTTTTCGCCCGGTGTGATTCTCGGGGCGGTGTCAGAGCTGGCCTGGTTAGTGGGGGAGAGTGTTGGTGGAGTTGGGCCAGGACGCAACGGGCAGTGCGGTGGCCAGCTGATTGCTCCACACGGGAATGCTCAAAAACTTTGGCGTGAAGCATTCCCGTCGGCGAAAGGCATTTTTTCTATGTGCTTTGAGACCCTCTACTAGACAGTTATGTAAATAGGAGGAGCTGTGGTACTATGAGAGTAGTCTGAGAGTAGATGTGTGCCTCGTAACCTTCAATACATTCTGCAATGTTTACATTAATTTAATTTTTCTTACTGTATCAGTCTGGTAGCCTCGCCTAGTCAGTGTGTACCTTTCATTTTGTGTTTTCATAGCAATGCAAGAGTTTTGTGAAATTTTTAAAGTTTTTTGTATTCTTTGACGGTATGATCCTACTTATATGAACATACAATCATTGTATACTAGATAAATATGAATGAGAGGTCTCAAAAATGTCGTAACTAGACTTACGTTTGTGTACAAAGCCATGGATATGGTCAAGATGTCAAATTTAACAATACAATTGTTTTTTACTTTCTCATATACATAGTATAGGGAAAGTTAACTAACGCTGCGGAAAATCGATTTCGAGATTTCAACGAAAATACACGTTTTGGGGTCCCCTGATACCGAAAAAGTGGTTCTTTTCAAAACGTTCGTCCGTCCGTCTGTCAGTCTGTGAACAACCGTAGCGCCGAAATCATAAGTACGATTTCATCCAAAATGAATATTCCCGGGTCGATCTGCGTCCACACGAGACGCCGCGATTTTGAAAAACTTTCTTCAAAATTTCGGGGTACTTCACATTAAGTCCCCCGGACATTTTCAATAGTTTCTCAAAAAGGCTCCAAATTTTTTCTTTAAATTTTTAGTAAGGATAAAGTAAAATACACATAAAAGTGGAATAGGTCAGATTTTCACGGTTAACTCTGAATTTTCGAAAATTTCAAAAGTTTGAATTTTTTCTGCGTCTTCCTACAAGTACAAAATTGAAGACAGAAAATTTTCCTCCAAATAAAATTTGTTCTCCAAAGTGATTTCTATCATTAAAGTCCTGAACATTTTTTTGAAAATTATATTAGTTTTCTCGCAATATTGCGACCAATATGTGCAATTTTAAAAAAATTAAAAAAATAAGATTTTCTCGAAAACGGCTCCATTTTTTTAAACTTTTTGTAGGGATTGTGCTAAATGTTCTCTATGAAATGACATAATTGCCATATTCCACTATTCTTTTGTTTTTTCAAAATATGTAATTTGTTTGACTTGTCTCCCACGACGGTAATGTTTAGATTAGTGGCGATTTGTCCACATTATTATACTTATGACAACGCATGCTTTAAGTAATGTTAAAATAAAGTTTCTCGAAAACGCAACCATTTTGTATGAAAACTAGCTTGAATTTCCGCATTTTCAGAAATGCTCAAACTCCATTTTCGCATAAATGGCTAAAAAGAATTTCTTCAAACTTTTCGATCGGATAATGCACTCTTTAATATGACGTAAAGTTTATTTTGAGTTTTTTTTTGTTTTTTCAAAAATTACACAAATGTATTTGTTTGAAAGATCACTCACTAGATCTATAATATGCACATTACCAGCAATTTGTAAACATTATTATATTTGTGAGTGTAAGTGATTCAAATAACTTCAAATTAAGCATTTTGAAATAAAAGAATTATCTGTGAAAAAGAGCTTCAGATTTCGCATTTTTAGTAGTACTTAAACACCATTTTCTGAAAAATGGCTACAAAGTTTTCAATGAAAATTGCCATTTAGGAGTAGGTTTTTGTGTTCTTTAATATTATAAAATGAATATTTCCGTTCTAATATTAGGAAATCGAAAAATTAAGAAAATGTCAAAAAAATATACTTTGGGCGGCGATAGAGTATGCAAGAGCTGGCAAGAGTATGTGGCAATTCCGAAGAGCTAGCGCAGACCCAATGAAATAGAAAACTAATGTGGGAATGTCTGTGACATTCTGTAGAACCACTAGTTTTATTTATAAGAATGGAGCACATTATACGCGATTCAATCAATGCTCCTTGAATTTGAAACCGCTATTTTAATGTTGAGGGCAGTACTTTACATGGAGCCGCTGGGACATTTTCAAAATTTTCGAATAAATTGCTCCAACGGTTTTGATTATACGTTGTTATTGGATAGTGTGAAGGGCTTTGACGAGAATGGCGCAAGTCTGAAGTTGAAAACCCTCATTTTTCGAAAATTGGAATTTCGAAAAAATATTATTTTCGGCGTCTTCCTATAACTACAATTATGAAGATAGAGATTTTTCCCTAAATGAAATATGTCCCTCAAAGAAAGTTTTTGATGTGAGTATTTTTTGATAAAATTTGTCAAATATAGGCAATTTTTATTGTCTTTAAACAATTTTTTCTTATCAACAGCACACAACTTTTTGATTAAATCTGGACCTTAGCGTAAAGGACGCTTAAGAAAATAGTGCAGATCTCATGTTCGTTGAAATACCTGAGTTTTTGAAAATATAAAAAAAATAATGGGAGTCGTCTTTCTACAGCTACAATTACAATTTTTTAAATGAAATGTGTTTATCAAAATCATATCTTCAAATAAGATCATGTATATTTAAAAAAAAAATGAGTATTTTTCTGCTGTATTTCATGACAATCTCTTGACGATTCCATTTCCGTGGTTCAATGGTATTGGTCAGAATAGTAAGATATGTCAGTTAGCCGACGTTTGGGAGTTTTTTATTACTCCATCAAGGCTAGATAAATTTAACAACACGGTTATTACAAGCATTATCACAATGTTAATTAAAAAAACTAATAATATTCAATTGTGCTCGAAAACCAACAGAACAAATTTTATTTGGATATTAAGAAAATTTAAAAAATGGATAATCCGTTTGATAAATTTTTAAAAAATCCTCGAAGGCATGTAGCCAGAATCCATGTTTTGTGGGTCCTTGATATAAAAAAATTGAATGACTGCTAAAAGCCTGTCTGTACGTCCATCTGTGAACAACACTAGCAGCTACACCTTTCAAACGATTTTTTCTAAAATTGATTTTCCCCAATCGATCTGGATGCTGTCGGGGACCCTTGAATTTGAAACTGATATTTTAATTTTGGCGGTTACTTTGCATGAATCCACTGGGATATTTTTAAAATTTTCAAAAAATGGCTCCATCGTTATCGATTAATTTTTTTCTTGAGTAGTGTGAAGAAGATTTAAGAGAATGGAGCAGGCCTCATATTCGTAAAAAAAACCCTTATTTTTCGAAAAATGCAAAAGTTCAAAAATGTTTTCAGAAACTTCCTACAACGTGTATTCCCGTAGAAATCTGGAAATCGATTTCCCGCAACTTTACATAACTTTCTCGATATTAGCTGTATTACTCCGTATATATGTATACGAGAAAGTAACTAGTAGTGCTACAGAATGGCACTTTCCCGTATTAGTTTTCTATTTCCTTGGGTCTGGGCTAGCTACTTGGAATTGCCACATACTCGTACATACCATCTATCACAGCCCTAAGTACATTTTTTTGACATTTTCTTAATTTTTCGGTTTTCTAATAGTAGAAAGGATATATTAATTTTAGAATATTAAAGAACAGTCAACCGTCGTTCTCAGTGGCAATAAACTTTGAAAAATTTGGAGTCGTTTTTAAGAAAATAGTGTTTAAGCGCTACTGTAAATTCGAAATTTGAAGCTCTTTTTCACAAAAAATGTTTGAGTTTTTGAAACACTTCATTTGAAGTCATTTGAAACAAATTAACCCACAAATTGAACATTGTTTACAAATTGCTGGTAATGTGCACATTAAAGGTTTGAGAGACCTTTCAAAAATATTACTTGTGTAATTTTTGCAAAAACAAAAAATATCCGAAAATGAACTTTACGTCATATTAAAGGGTGCAATTAGCACTATCAGTGCGAAAAGTTTGAAGAAAAAATTTGGAGCCATTTTTGAGAAAATGACGTTTGATCCTTTCTGAAATTGATTTTGAGCTAGTTTTCACAGAAAACGGTTTAGTTCTCGGAAAACTACTTGACATTATTTAAAGCACATGTACTCGTAAATATAATAATATGAACAAATCGCCGCTAATGAAAAGATTACCGACTTGAGAGATAAGTTAAGATGTAATTTTTTGCAAAAACCAAAGAATAGAGCAATGTGGCGTTTGTGTCATCTCACAGAGTACATTAGGCACTATCCCTACCACAAGTTTAAAGAAACAAATTGGAGCCGTTTTAAAGAAAATTGTGTTTGTAATTTTTGTAAATTGCAAATATTTCATGCAATATTGCCAGAAAACTACTAAAATTTACAAGAAAATGTCCATGACCTAAACCACTCACTTTGGAGAACAAATTTTATTTGGAGGAAATGTCTATCTTCAATTTTGTAGTTATAGGAAGAGCCCGAAAAAAAATTAAAACTTTTGGAAATTTCGAAAATTCACAGTTAACCGTTACAATTGGGCCTATGGCAGCTTAATAAACGTATTTTACTCTATTCTTACAAAAAATTAAAACGGAAAAATTTGGAGCCGTTTTTGAGAACATTTGAAGACTAATGTAGACAATGCTAATTACACTGCTTAACTTGACATTATGTTCATTTTGGTGTATACTTTTGTTTTGCTGTTTGTTGATAAAGAAAGTAACGCCTTTCAGGCGCACCGGAAGCAGTTCAAACAGCTCTTGTTATTATAAAACTTGCAAAATATGTAAGTAAACATTGCCAGGTGACTTTTCAAGAACTAAATATTTAAAATGTTGTGCCTGAGGGTATATATTTCAAACCCAAAGAACTGCTTTTAATATTGACATACCAAAAAAGGCTCATTTTACTGCATTTGTGTCTCTAAGAATATAATACAGTAAGTTCCCTATGTGCCCACTGTAAGCCAACATTTCATTTAAAAAAGTGCGGAAAATGTTAAAAACGTATTTTTAAGACTTCTGATGCTCCCCTTGATCAATTTTACCCTCATATATTTTGTTTCTTCATAATACATTATTTGGGATTGAAAGGATTAAAAACTTTAACTTGTTTTACACATTCTACTGAATATATTTTCTTCCCAACTATAATATAGTTGAATCGACCATTTTACTGAACATAGAGACATTGTAACATTAAGACTTTGTAACATTGTGACCTTGTAACCTCGTCACACACAGTTTTAAACTGTTTTTGACGTAAATAAATATAGATTCAAAATAAAACAAGTCTACGCCTTCCATCCATGTCGACCAAGCAACAATGGGAAGAATTCGAGGATTTCAAACCGCCGCGAAAAGAATTCTAAAATTCCAATGGCGCGCCGTTTCGCCGCGATGCCGTTTTCCAAACAGACTGCTCGACAAACTCAGCATGGGAATTTGCAATTTCACATTTTTGCAATTTTCGAAAATACAGAGAGTTCGTCGAAAATGGAACCCGTACCATGTTCGTTACCGTTCTTTGGTACATATAAGAAAAACTTTAATGGAAAAAAATTGATCCATATTTCAGAAAAAATGTTTCAGAAATGTTAAAATTGCGTAGATTTCACACAAAATTACGTAGAAATCACTAATATTTTTAAAATATAGAACGTGTTCTGAATCCAAGATCTGTTTTTGATTTCAGTAAGGAAAAATTTCATCTTCAAGATTATAGTTGTAGGAGCACGACGATAAAATTTTTGAACTTTTGCAATTTTTGAAAATTATGGGAGTTCAACCTAACAGAATTTAGGGAGTTCAAATACAACCTACGTCAATTCCTAAAGTGTCTTTTGTCCTAGCTGAGGGGGGAAAATAGGAGCTATTTTTGTGGAAATTTTGAAAAAGTTGTTGAGACTTCTTGTAAAGTATCCCCCAAAATCAAAATATACGTTTCCAATTCAAGGGGCCACGTCATCAGTCAGATCGATAAAATCAATACCAAAATAAATAAATGTCGTTATTGGTGGCGAGGCTCAGGTCATTTGACCTGCTCTTCCGCCTGACCAGTTTCAAAATGTTAATACCATAGTACATAATAAAAAGAGATTATTCAAAGAAATACGAACGCAAAGGGATTTTCACACTATGTCAGGAGTAAAAATGAGGGAGGGGGATGTTGGCAGAAAAGGAACACTCTCACAGTATTTGTTTAATTCTATTTATTAATGCTCCTGTTAGTGTTTTGTTGAGCCTTCCTTATCCGTGTTTAAGTCTGCGGTGAAGGAGGCACAGCAAACACTCTTATTTGACAAATGTAAAGTTTTGAACTGAATACCTATTTTCGATCATGTTTCTTCTAAAAATTATGTATGTCGCAAATAATTTATAAAAATGCATTTGTGTTTTCACGTCTCTGTGCTGACAAAAAAACGAATCAAAGTACTCCCGTGTTTAAATGTCCTGAAATTATACGAATGGTCTCCATGAAACTCAGTTACTATATTTTGCTGATTTTATTTTTCTTTCTTTTTCAGAAAAAAGAAACAGGTAATGACCATCAGAAATCATCGGTGGAATTCAAACTTCAAGAACTGGTGCAACAACGTGACTGCTTATTAAATACTGGGACATATGCTCTAGATCATCACCTCATTAGCATGTTGAACAAACAAATTCGCCTACTGTTGGCAGAGTCCACTCACAAATTCGAATAAGATGAAGACCATTATTTATAATAAACTGATTCTATATTTCATAACTATTACAGAATATTATTTTATAACAATTACTTATCTCGTGAATATTACGAGTTTCCGGGTGCGACAGCTTCTTTGGTCAATAGTGTAGTGCATGTTATATGCAGTGTGCCTGCCCCGCTGGAACGAGAGGTCTTGCACCGACATACATCTTGGCTTGAGAGATTTTTTCCATCTATCAGAACATTATTTTAAGTGTACCGCACCTTACGGAAGCTACCTCTGCCATAGTTTTCCTTAAAAGTGAAACCTACGTATCACACACGAAGCAAAGCAATATTGTCGAATCCTTCTTTTGACCAAAAGTTACTACACTTATCACTGCTAAAAATAAGACATGCCCAGCAAAAATGTTTGTTTAATTTAAGGCAACCCATTACCCATTTGTGTCTAGAATAATTAGAATTACAGAAGTGTCAGCTGAACTTTCACTTCCTGTCTTGAAATTTTGTAGTCAAACGTGGAAGTTCTGGTGTGGGTCTACTGTTGTCTTTTATTTTGAGCTTTTCTGAAAAACCAAAACTATGAAATTCAATTCTTAATAATTATTATATTACACAATCACACGAACCACTAACTTCTGGAGCATTAACACAAGTCATTTTCATAAAAACTTGAGAGAAGCGAAACTTACGAATGACCAGCGAAAGACTGTTCACCAAAATATTTTGCGGTTCCTACAGACCATCCAGCCGCGCATCCTCCCCTCTCCCCGCCCTTGAAACATAGGAGCCAAAGGTCATTTCGGTTGGAATGCGATGCCTCCCCTGCGCCAGTTAATTATCGGGGCAACATTAAGAACTGTTTGAAACTTCTCCCTTTGAGTACTACATAGTGTTGAAACTTACGGATGCGGAAGACTGGCTCCTGGTAGCAAAACTGTTATTTTTTGGCATCTGTTTTAAAGATGTTCAAAATATCAATAACTTCTTATGGGACTACCATACTCATGAAACATTTCTTAGACACTTTGAATTACTAGGTATGCCGCCGGTATACGCAATGTACCGGAGAATTCGGCACTGCCCTCTACAGGTACTATCTCCTGCAGAGGGGCACCTCTTCGGCCGGGATGCATATAAGCAAAATGCACATGTATTCGGTCGCAAACTTCCTTGAATAGCTAGCAGGCGTGGAACGCCAATCCACGCGAAATTATACTTGGGTTTTTATTTCTTGGCGGATGGAGGCTTGTCTTTAGGATAGAATATCTCACGGTATTTCGCGTCGTTCTCGGTTACGCCGCTAGGAGTCGCATGATCACCAGCACTGCTCGATAAAGTTGCGATCATGCGACTGTTAAGTAAGTTGCGACATGCTCGATGAAGTTGCGATGCAGCGTCACCGAGAGCGACGCGAAATACCGTGAGATATTCCATCGTAAAGACAAGTCCCCACGCGCCAAGAAATAAAAACCGAAGTATAGTAATGTTCTCTTTGTACGGAACCAGCACCCTCTCCACTGTGGAGAGGGTGCTGACGGAACCCTGCAGGCAGAACCAAAGGGAGCGTCAATGCATATGGACTCGGCTACTGTGTTCGTAAGCAAAGCGATCGACTCTGCGTTTTTGAACGTTTTTTTTTTACATCAGCTGTGATAATATTCTTTACCGTTATGGGAACAAACAATCCGACGTGTTTTGTCAGGAAGTATCTAAACTTATATTTTGGTCTTATATGAATTAATGCGAACTAGGAAACTAAATGATATATATTTCCAAGCGAATTGCAACTATGAAGTTGTAAAGGATAATGAAGAAACTGTCATAATAAGTGCAATTGAACACATTAACAATTGCAGGGGCGTGCGGTGATTACTTGGTATACCCCAGCTGCTCGCGGCCAACCAGATTCCCCCACTCAAACGCATACAAAGTAGTCGCGCAACAGGAGATTTTTTAACACAACCGTGAAACAATATTTAAAAAATAAAAAATTCCAACATTCAATACATCACTCTTACATATGTGTTGGAAACATCTGTTGTTTCATCTACCAACACAGAGACAAAATTAGCATTCGCTATTTCAGATTTAATTTCTTGCAACAGTGAATGAGATATGGAATCTATGAGATCATTTTGTATCCGATTGGATAACCCGCGGAATACTGTCGAAGTTTCCAAATGAGTCCTCAGGAGAGAATCATACTCTGCTGTGTAGTGCAGTAGTTCCACATAATTACCACGATTAAGTGACAATCTAGATTCGTCATGTCCTCTGAATGCTAATTCCTGTTTACTTAAGAAACATACGGCGTTTATGAACCTTTTGAGAAGCTCGCGATTTTGTTGCACTTTCTTATTGTGAAGAGATATTTCAGTTTGAAGTTGCTGGTCCAATTGCGTTTCAATACGAGCATGCCCGAATGATGCCAAAAGATACGAAGCTCTGATGTGTCCTACTGATAGTTCGTGTGCAGTTGCTGCTTTTGTGAAACTTCCTAAATTTTTATATCCCGATTTTGTCCATGAGGTATTCTGATCTTGACCAAAGAGCAAACAAGACCAACAAAACAAACAATTCAGTCTTTCACTGCCAGCTAGCCATTGATATTTTTCGTAGGCAGAACAAGTGAAATGTCTCGTAAATTTTTTTGTTATGTGCTGTAATTGTGCTAAGGCTGGTGTTGGCCTACCGTTTTCAATCACCTGCTTCTTCTCATGGAACTGCCTCGTTGAAAATGGTCTCCTCAAAATATCATCAATTACACACTCACTGGAAGACATACTACACACAATAGTTCCAGAATACCTGTTAGATTTCACAAATCACGTATTAATACAGAGCGTAATTACTACAAATCTTCACGAAATACGAGAAAACACGACAATACGTCACTGCAATGGAACACCACTACGTCACACACTGCTCTGCCAAGCACACTGATTCTCTAAGAAGAGTAACCTGGGCTACTCAAAAATTCGGGGATTTTTGGGTTTTGATCACGTGAGTAAGAACTACCTTACTCAGAAATATTAATAAAATCTCTACTTAAATTTTTGTTCACTGTTATTAACGCAAGAGAGAAATATATGCTCTATAATAATTTTATAAGTTACAAACTTCTCGACAAAGGGTACGGTAATTTATATTAACGAAATATGTCATTTAAAATAATTTTGCTTCGTGGTAGCATTGGCAGTAATGTGACTGGGTTGCTCTCATCTGCCCTCTAGCGGGGAGTACTGCAATCACGTTCGCCAGGAGACGCCTGGCCACGAAGCAAAGGGAAGGGGAGAAACGTCATCAATCCCCAGCTAGCTGAATAGGAGCTTAGTATCGGCACGGTTCCCCCCTGCCCGCCGCGTGCCCCGGGCCCAGTGAAGTAGATGCGCGCGCAGCAGTCTTTCCCAGCGACGATGACAGAGCTGGGGCAGAGCCGAGAGGGCCCTTACAGCGCTCTTGAGGAAGAGCAATGGGTCGACCGAAAGATCGCAGTAGAGTATACAGTGGGTGCAATATTTTGATCACATGACATAGGGTACATTGTTCTCAAGATTCATTTAATTCTCATTATTGCTTACCCCAGCAGTGCTGGGGTTGCTGGGGTTGAATGCACGCCACTGAACAATTGGGTAGAAGAACATGCGAAGATCACTCAAACGAAATGCAATGTTACATCATCACAACCTTCAAGAAAATGATGTGTTTGTTCGTATGTTGACAGAAAAAATCTTATGTTTTTATTTTATTATAGAGAGAGTATACATTGTCCTTTCACTCCCTGAAAAGTGTACGTCATTATAGTATATACAGAAAAGTGGTAGAAGAGTAAAATAAAAGACTTTCCAATCATGTTTGCTGTCGAACTACATTCCTGTAAAAATAGAACTTAACACTGCAGACGCAAGAGGAAAAGATGTCCTTATTACGGTACGTGGGGTTTTCAATTTGTTTATATTGTTTTTAAATTTGTTTACAGACGTCTTGATACATCTTCAAAACAAAACTTTGCCACACATAGTATTAGTGAAGATGTGAACATTAATTTTGAGTTATAATAGTTGTTCTAAAACTGATGCCCGCGATTTTCCAAGGAACCAAGAAAGGGTCAATTCCTTAAAAATTCCGGATATTGGTGATCGTTGTCATTTTGCCTAGTCCCATAGTGGAATCCGATTTAGTTTTTCTGAAACTTGGTTTGGTAGTTTAGGCACACATACAGCATTTTCGGAATCAAATCGCGTGTGTGTACAGGTTTAGACGCACCCTATTCGTAGAAATTTCTGCCATGTCGTGACGCGCAATCAAGCGTCTCAGATATCCGGCATATCAATTAACTCTTGGAGCTAATCCAAGAATGAAACTGTGTGTTCGATTGACCATTCATGTATCCCCAAACACCATTCTTGCATTTTTTTAGTCAGGTCGAGAAAATTGAATTTATAAACATTTATCTTCCTTCTGCCTAACAAACTAAACCCCATAAGAAATACAAAATTGACGTACAAGGGAGAAGGTCCAAATGTGGGCTAGCTTTTGTTTTTTGAATGTAGTTGACACATTTTGGACGTATGGGGGAATTTAAACTTTGAGCCGTACCTTTGACTCATATCCTTCAATTCTGAAAAGTTTCAGAATGCTTTATTAAAAAAATTGGCAAAATGTAATGAAAAAAGTGATGACAGTACAATTCACTTGCAAAGTGTACAATATAAGAACAAAATCTTAAATTCACTTACAAAACTCACTTGTATCACACTCACACATCTCTCTTCCAATCAGCACATTCGGTGTGTATTCACCCATGACATGTAACAGGCCGAAAACAATATTCACCATTTCTAACTTCGGAAAACAACCGTTGGCAAAACAGAAAGAAATCATCTTGTTGAGGGGGGTTTTGTGGGTTGTGGTCCCTCAAAAGCCGAACTGGAGTCATCCAGGGGGGGTTGTCTCTGATGTTTTGAGTCGGAGGAACTCTGTGAAGGAGAATGAATTTTTTCTTCTTGCTCTTTGATTTCTGAGGTTTTTGCTCTTTCTTCCTTTCGTCCTTCATCCCATCCGCAGTACACGGAAGCTTTATTTCTGTCAATTGGAGCGGTCTTCACAGTTGTAGCCAGGACCGTTGTACCTCCTCACGGTAAGGTGTTCCAGAGGCCAGTCATGCTTTAGCTGACTTTAAATGTAATAATTAAATTATGTACATAAATAGTAGGTACACAATTAGGTTCATCATTTTTAGGTTATTTGAAAATGGTTTTGGTCTGGTACAAATATGGGCCTGTCCGGAGAGGTAGCCCGTTTTTAGACCTCACTCACTAGCCCTCTATTACAAAGCCATCATGCCTGCCATTACTGTGTGAAGTAGGAGGTTGAATGAAGCATTGAAACCTTTCACCAACTCAACGTTAACACAGTCCTGCTGCCAAATAACATTTACAGCGAACTAGCTAATGCTGAAAAACAGTATTGTACGTACATACCTGCTGAAGGTTTGCCGATGGAAAACACGACAATCGATTTTTTACGTACAGCTTCTGAACGGGTTGATTATGGGCACCAACTACTCGTCGCTCTTCAATGGGACAGAGGGGAACACTTTCACGCCATTTCCAAAAGAGTACAACACCCTCCGGCTTCAGAACAGAAACTAGCCCGTATTTGGACCTTCTTATCAATAAATAAAAATATCAATAAACAATTTTTCCTTCAACAGCCCTTCTTTAGCATTGTGGATTACATATAAATAATTAAATTGAAAATCATAAGTGAAAACCCAAAATGTAGTGGGAATCGATAAAAATGAAACGAATGGTCGAATGTATCTATTAATTAAACAATTAATAATTAAATATTAACATTTTAATAATGCACCTTCTATAGCTTTTTATAACATATAATCAACTAGTGGTGCTAAAACAGCATACTTTCTCGCTTTTGGTAATAGTTATGTAATACTATTCATATCGCAATTTCTCTCCGAATTAACTCATCTCAATCGTCATTTTTTGTACAACTCATAGTAGCACATTTGGTGCAGAAACTAAATATTTTCAGGCAAATATCAACACGGGTAGCAGAATAAGATATGCAAAACTGCCCCCAGGGGCTAAAAACGTTTTATGTTGAAAATTGTAATTGAAGTGTTAAAAAAATTCGTTTTTCGCCGAATTTAAGTCAATTCACCCGGAGTCCTTCGTACGAATGAATAAAACGTGTTTTTTAGCTTCTTATATAAGTTTTAATTTTTTGAAGCACTTTGCGCTTACGAATATTGACTTTAATTATCCTTGAGACTTTCTATAGATGATATAGATGTTTCGAGAATTTTTTCAGGCATTTATGTCCGATTTTGACTCTTACAATCAACAATGAAAGATGGAAATCGTAGAAAAACTTCCGTTATTCCTTAGTTTAGGTCTTATTTATCTCTATCTGCAAATATTGTGCATTTGTTTTGTTTGTTTATTTGGACAAAAAACAGTAAAAACTGCATATGACGTATGAGGAAAGAGATTATCTGTGCACAATTTCTTGAGGCACGCTTTCTTGATTCATAAATAAAAAAGAAAGAAGTTAACATTTGAAAAAATAAAACAAGAATTTAGAAAAAGATTATTATTTTAGAAAAATAAAAATTAGAAAAAAAATTGTTCCCGAGTTATAGAAAATTAATTTCAACGGTAAATGATCTGCTAATTTGATTTTTCTGCATTGCTAACAAAATAGTAACGAACATCAGTTCCACTCCTACAACAAGCAAAAGGAGTGTTCAACAAAATGTGCGCACAGTGAAGCTACATTTACGTCCAGAAGCAAAACAGGGGCCATCTCAGCATTTTCTCAATGGATCAGAGAAACTGGACAAAAACTTTATCGAGATGGGGGTCATTGACCCGGAAGCTGAAGTATATTACTTGTTACAGGCGTATTAATTTTTTTAATGTATACAATACAAACGTAAACTAATTCATTATATATCATTGTTTTGTTAAAATACACATTATTTTTCTTTTTGACGATCAGTATAGTCTCTAATTGTCGAGAAACGGTTGTGCAGCAGAAAAGATTTTACTTCTAACTTAAATGTGTGTACCGACTTTTAATTGTATAATGTCATCTTGCAATGCGTTGTAAAGTAACGTACAAGTATTGTATGTTGATTTCTTGCACTGAGCTGTTGATACTGACACTTGATGCACGTGATTTCTACGGCGTGTGTAGTAATTATAAATATCAATATTGCATGAAAGTATGTTCCCTTCGTTAAGTAGGTCATTTTTGACAAATATTACAGATTCGTAAATAAATAGACAAGGCAATGGTAAGATTCCAAGCTCAATGAAAAGAGGCGTGCAGAGATCACGTGGAAGTCATTTTTTTATTATTCGAATACTTTTCTTTTGCAATCGTCTGAGAACTACAGGATGAGCTTCCACAGAATATTACGCTATATCTCAAGCGGGAATGTACATTTGCAAATAAATGCAACGAGCTGCATGAAAGCTGACAGAATTTGAAAGAATTCTGACTGCATAACATAATGAACATAATTTAGTGTTTAATTTTGTTATAGTACATTCCATTTGAGGTTTGATTGAATTGAGAGACCTAAAAATTTTGTTACCTGAACATCAGCTAATTGCATATTGTTCATTTTCAATGGAACATGCGATTGCCGATTTGAAATGCAAAAATGCATTAAAACTTTTTCTTTCGTTAACAATTAGTCATTATTAAACCAATTTGAAACTTCTGAAATCGTACTATTTACTGCTTCTTTTTTGCAAAGAATATTCGTGTCATCGGCAAACAGAACCGTTCATCCATTTTTAATAGACGAGGGCATATCGTTTACATAAAACAGAAAGAGGATAGGCCCTAAACATATACTGCGATTTTTCTAGGAAGGACTCTCAAGATAACTCAAATCCCATCTTTGCCATGGAATATGTCACGGCATTTCGCGTCTTTTCTCGGTCTTGCCGGTAGAAGTCGCATGATCGCAAGCACTGCTTCATACGGTCGCGATCGTGCGAAATCTAGCGGAACGACTGAGAAAGATGCGAAATGCCGTGACATATTCCATCGCGAAGATGGGATTTGAGTTATCTTGAGAGACCTTCCTAGAAAAATCGCAGTATAAGTATGTGATGTCCTTCTGGACATAAATGCCAGTATGGTATTTCTACTCTTTGAGCCCGATGTTTAAGGTACGAAGTTATCCAATCCAGGGCAATACCACGAATTCCATACGAAGGTAATTTTGAGAGCAAGATGTTATGGTCAATAACGTCAAAAGCTTTCGAAAGATCTAAGAATATTCCAATGGGTACTTCATTATGGTCTATTGATGAATCTTTGAGAAAAGAAAAAATGTCAGTTTCCGTAGATTTTGATTTTCTAAAACCGTGTTGCGAGTCTGAAAACACTTTTTTATTCCTGAGAAAAGTTTCCATTCGTGAGTAGAAAAGCCTCTCTCATTTTTTTGAGAAAACTGACAAAAGAGAAATTGGCCGGTAATTTTGAATTTCATATATGTTCCCATTTTTAAAAAGTGGCTTAATTTTTGCTGTTTTGAAAATATCTGAAAAAAATCCCTGTATGTAAAGAAGCATTGAAAATGTGAGTTAACGAATGTATAAATGCAGGTGCACAAGTTTTTAATAAACAATCCGGAAATTCATCTAAATCAGATGAATATTTGTTTTTTAGTTTACTGACTATTCTGAAGATTTAAATAAAGATGACTGTATGAAGACACCATTTTATGTAAAGATTACCATATGAACCCATTGCAGTCCCATGTTTAAACTTGCACTATCTGTTTGGAAACATATACGGATTATT
Organism: Acheta domesticus; assembly: GCA_031308135.1. Lineage (NCBI taxonomy): Eukaryota > Metazoa > Arthropoda > Insecta > Orthoptera > Gryllidae > Acheta > Acheta domesticus. The sequence goes on along the minus strand of JAHLJT010009436.1, from coordinate 23,984,197 downwards.
ATAGAATTTTTTCAATTTTTTTGAAGATGAGAATTTTGAAAAAACTCAAAATCAAAATTTGAAAAACTTTTTTAACTCAACCCCTATTGAGTTGTATATAATATAAAAGGCCTTAAAGAAAGCTGCAAAAAGACACCTGTTCCAGCTCTCTATCTTAATTTCGAAAGGTTCTACATGAATTTAAAAAATTTCGGGAACCTAATTTTGTAAAATTTTACATGGCTTTATTTCACAAACTGGTGGAAATATTTTACTCAAAATTTGTAGTTTTCTTATTCTTGATTTATACTATCTATGCGTCAAATTTCATCTGAATCTGAGATGGTGATGTAAAATAACTGTGTTGTTTTAATATAGAATGACCCAAGAGTATGTGGCAATTCCTAATAGCTAGCCCCGACCCAACGAAATAGGAAACTAACCGGGGAATGTCTGTGCCATTCTGTAGCACCACTAGTTAGTTTTTATACTCTTTCTGACTTCTCCATATTCGTTTATGGTTTTTCTGTGTTCTAGATAATGGGTCGTCAGCCACTTTTGATAGGCGTTTTTCTTCTCCCATACTCTTTCAGCAAATTGGCCACACCACCAATAGGTCCCAGTCCTCAGCTACTTCCTTTCAATTACACCCAAAGTTTCGTATGCAGCTTTGTGTAGATATTTTGTTATATCTCTGTATACTACTTCCAGAGAGGACTCATCCACATTTTGCAACTTCCCACTTAGCCTGAACTGTTTCGATACAATTCAAGACTATACCGACCATCAAAATGAAAGTAACATTCATTTTAATAATGATAGTTAATATAATTATTTATCATTTGGTCTGTTTGGTCTGTTTTGGTTTGTTAGAATTATTTCTAAAGAACCTGTAACAAATACTGTACCACAACTTCTGGGTTGATGGCCCCCATCTCGATCAGGTTTTTCGTCCAGTTTCCCTGATACTTTGAGCAAACGCTGAGATGGTCCCTTGCTTGCTTCTGGACATAAATGTAACTTCATTATTTGTGCACGTCTTCTAAATTTCAGTGGGAAATATAGTTATTGAAATTGTTTTCCATATTGTCGCAGCAAAAAAGTATTATTCTTTCATGAAGAACATGATAAGGTTTAAGGGCACAAATTCATAGCTAATTTACCTTTGAAAATATATTTTATTATATAGAAGCGAATATTTTTTTCAACAAAACTTGAAAAAACTGCTCTTTTTCCTGTATTCAAAATTCGAGTAGAATATGGTTTAGGATAGAGATCACAGAATTATGAAAACGTGCACAAATTTCACTTCTCCCAATCACTCACAGTTTTAAACTGTTTTGACGTAAATAAGTAAATAAATAAACTTGTACAAGAACAGTATTGATGGGTGAATTCACTTTGTACTTAATATCAGTGTGTCTTTTCTTTTAGAGTCTTCCTCTCTTTTTTACTTTCCCGTATACGTACGTATACACGGAGTGATATACGCAGTATAGGGAAAGTTATGTAATGCTGCGCGAAAAAATGGCCAATTTTCGGCGGAAAAAAATTAATTGCTGGGCCGTGAAAACGAATAAGTGGATAAAACCAGTTGCTAAATTAAGAAAAAAAAAATCCCCTAACACGTGGTGTAGCCAGAAACTCTGTTTTCTAGGTCCTTGATACCGAAAACCCAATTGAAAGGAAAACGTCCGTCTGTCCGTCCGTCCGTCTGTGAACACTGCTAGCGCCTAAACCATACGTACGATTTCTTCCAAAATGGATATTCCCCGGTCAATCTGATTCTAGTCGAAGCTTTGAGATTTTGAAAAAGATTCTTCAAAATTTGGGGGTACTTTATTTGAAGCCCCCCGGGGATTTTCAAAATTTTCTCAACGCGCGCGCGCGCCCACACACGCGCCCCAAATACATGCGCGCGCCAAACACGCGCGCACGTCAAACACACGTGCACGTCAAACACGCGCGCGCCAAACGCGCGCGCACCAAACGCGTGCGCCCACACACGCGCACGCCCACGAACGCGCGCACCGAACAAGCACGCGCGCCCAACAAACGCGCACGCAGAACAAACGCGTGAGCCGAAGAAACGCGCGCGCCGAACAAACGCGTAAGCCGGACAAACGCGTGAGCCTAGCAAACGCGCGCGCGAACAAACGCGCGCGCCGAATCAACGCGAGCGCGAAAAAACGCGCGCGCCGAACAAACGAGCGCGCCGAACAAACGCGCGCGCCGAACAAACGCGCGCGCCTAACACACGCTTGCACCAATCATACACGCGCTACACACTCATGCGCTATAGACTGACGCTCTATACACTCTCGCGCTATATACACACGCTCTTTCTTTCTCTTTCTCTCTTTCGTTCTATTTCGATTTCTTTCTCTCTTTCGTTCTCTTTCGATTTCTTTCTCTCTTTCTCTCTCTCTCACTTCTCTCACAGTACACATTCGGCAAAGCGTTTGTTGGGGCCTACGGTCAAACATCCTTCTCTCATATTTCAATTCTACTCACTGCGAAAAGAAATTAATAGCCTGGAGTATATAGGTCGAGTGCGTTATCCTCTGACGAACCGGAGACGCCCATGGGTCGAAACGCTGACCTCCGGAAACTGCCTACGCAATGGCGCAGCTCTGGCAGCTCTTACAAAGGGAAACTGATTCCGAGAATCGGAATGCGCCAAGGAACGTTGCATGAAGTCTTATCAATCGATGTCAGATTTCTATCGTCTTCGTTCTTTCACAACAGATGTCGAAGGTCATATCCTGGCAGAGTCCGCAGGCCCGACCACGCGCGCTCCCCAAACGCGCGTTCGCTCGCCAAACGCGCGTTCGCTCGCCAAACGCGCGTTCGCTCCCCAAACGCGCGTTCGCTCCGCAAACGTGCGTTCGCGTCCCCACACGCGCGTTCGCGTGTGCACACGCGCGTTCGCTCCCCCAAACACGCCTTCGCGTTCCCAGACAATTATAATAATTCTTTCTCAACCAACAACAGAACTCGACCTAGGTTGAATGTCTGGTGACGAAAATACGCCAACGTTGAGACTCGAACCCTAGGACCCCCGATCAGAAACTCTGCGGAGTCCATAATTGTTCCTCTGAGCCATCTCAGCGTAAAAAATCAGAATGTTTCCCCTCCGAAACTTGTATGATTATACTGAAATACCGGTATTTTCTCATGAAAATACCGGTATTTTCATAGAAAATACCGGTAAAATACCTCTAAATAGAGTTATTTTACCGGTATAAACGTCGAATAAAGGTAAAATACCTCTAAAAATACCGGTATTTGACGCCTTATACCGGTATTTTTAAGGTATTTTGAATAAAGGTATAATAGAGGTAAAGGTATTTCTATACCGGTATAAATACCTTTACCGCTATTATTTCGGTATTCAGTCCCTGTGTATGAATAGAGTAAAATACACTTTTCAACATGGCATAGGTCCGATTTTCACGTACAGCTCTGAATTTTTGAAAATTGTGAAAGTTTGAATTTTTTTCGGCGTCTTTCTCCAACTACAAAATTGAAGATAGAGATTTTTTCCTCAAATAAAATTTGTTCTGCATATTGAGTTCGTTAATAAAAGTCATGTAAATGTTTTTTCAAAATTTTGGTAGTTTCCGTGCAATATTGCGTGCAATATGTGCAATTTTAAAAAATTACAAAAACAAGATTTTCTCAAAAACGGCTCCAAATTTTTTCTTTAAACTTTTGGTAGGGATAGTGGTAAATGTACTCTATCAATGACATAAAAGCCATATTGGTCTATCGGTTGTTTTTTTTCAAAAATTACAAAAATGTAAATTTTTTTACTTGTCTCTCACGTCGTGAATATATTAACATTATCGGCGATTTTTTCACATTATTGTATTTACGAGTATATATGCTTTAAATAATGTCAAGTAAAGTTTCTCAAAAACACTATCGTTTTCTATGAAAAGTAGCTCATATTTCGGCATTTTCAGAAATGCTCAAACGCCATTTTCTCGTATATGGCTGCAATTTTTTTCTTGAAACTTTTGTAACGGATAGTGCTAATTACACTCTTTAGTATAGCGTAAAGTTTATTTTGAGTTATTTTTTTGTTTTTTCAAAAATTATATAAATGTAAATTTTTTGAAAGATCTCTCACATCTTTAATATGCACATTGCCAGCAATTTGTAAAGATTATATTTGTGAGTGTAAGTGCTTCAAATAACGTAAAATAAAGTATTTTGAAAACTCAAAAATTTTCTGTGAAAATGAGCTTCAAATTTCGCATTTTTAGTAGCGCTAAAACGCCATTTTCTCTTATGCGGCACATAATTTTTAAAAGAAGATTGTCATTTACGACTAGGTTTTGGTGTTCTTTAATATTGTAAAATTAATATTTTCGTTCTACCAATAGGAAACCGAAAAATTAAGAAAATGACCAAAAAAATGTACTTTTGGCGGTGATAGATGACAGCTGGCAAGAAAGAGTTTGTGGCAATTCCGAATAGCTAGCGAAGACCCAAGGAAAAACTAATACGGGAAAGTCTGTGCCATTCTGTAGCACCACTAGGTGATCTTTTACTTTTCCATTTTGGAAGGAGGAAAGATATTTGGCTCAGAGAAGGAAATGGTGAGATCCACACTCTACCCCTCTATATACCCTACATTCTTCCACTCTGGTTTTATTATTCTGTTTACCAATGATGTAATCAATTATAGAGTATAATACCCTTGATGGATAAGACAAGACCAGGTTTATCTATGGATAATTTTGTGCTGAAAAAAACATTTCATATCTTCAATTCATACTGCTCGCACTTATCTACCACACTTTTTCCAACACTGTCGTACACCTTTTGCAAGTCAATATAGACTAGATGTGTTATGTGCCAGCCGCTTATCCATAACTTGTCAGATGGTAAATATATTATCTATGCAGGACCTACCTGCTCAAAAGCCAATCCTTCACTTCCCACATTTTTCAATATTAGTTTCTTACTACAGAAAATTACTTGAAATTACAATCAACTACAAATCAAATTGCAAGTAATTCTCTAATCCAGTATTGAAAACTGTAGCATTTTTTCTTTAAACCAGACGTCTGAAGATGGCTACAAGATATTAGCCGAAACATCACCTACATCAACTATATGTAATGCAAATGTAGTAAAGAATAAACTCACAGTTATATATATATATATATATATATATATATATATATATATATATATATATATATATATATAGGTAGATAGATAGATAGATAGATAGATAGATATAGATATATAAAGAGAAACCATATTTTTATTTATAAAAATACAGACATTCATCAGGGTTTTGTATTTTACTATTATGCCCACGAAAGTCTGGGAGTTTAGGAGCTGTCCATATATTACATAACGCAAATCTGGAAAATGTTGAATATCCCCTCTCTCCAGTGTAATACATTTGAACTCCACCTTATTAACAAAGCTTGCAAATCCCCCCTACCATTTACAAAAAGGAAAAATAAATTTTATGACAATGAAAACAATTTGTATTAATTTTGTGTTATATATTAAAATTCTTTATTATTAAAGTGAGAATGATTTGGCGATGCTGACTGCACCTAACATTAAGATTTAGGGGCAGTTTTTACAAGAAAGAAGGAAGAAATGGCGAGAAAGTTTGTGACTAGTGTACATGTCATGGAGGACACATGGGCAAGAACCTACATGCAAGTTAATTGCATTCCAGAAAAAACTGTAGATCAGTTTGGAATATTTTCTTCTAATATTCAATCAATATACCAAGGATGAAATTACATTTTGAATTACTGTAAACATTTATAAATCATAACTAGGGGGCAGATTTTTATGATTTGGCATATTTTTGTAGCTAAGTGAAATTTCTTGACATTTGGTTAGAATTGGATGGAATGAAGATTAATATGTTAGTGCATATTTCGTTAAAATAGATAATTAAATTCTGTAAAACGTTTCATTTTTCATGGAACCTATTTATTTGTGAGCGTTAATTGATTAGAAAGAGTTTTTTTCTTTTCTATAGATAATAAAACATTTGTGCAAATGTACATTATTTCTGGATATATTTTTTACACCAGACAGAAACAATGAAACAAGACATATAGTGTACTTCATAAAGTGCATATTTACTTCAATTATTTCTCTCACAAAGTAAGCTAGACTAAATTAAGTTTGCACAAAAGTATTTCTTTTCATTCCAAGCATGCTTCTTCTGAATTTTATCAAGAAAGGTTTATATAGGAAATGAAATATTTTTATTGTATATTCAAGCGCATATTGTAGAATTTTCAGGTAAAAAATGCATATTTTTAAAAGCATATTTCCAGATTTTTTAGGACATCAAATTTTCTCCCAAATCATAACTTTTTAATTAATTTACATTTTTTAATTTAATTTGTTAATATTTTAATGTTTTGTTGCAAGACTGAATAAAATAGATTATTTTAGCAAATGTTGAATAATAAAGAAATCTCTCAGTAAACCAATATCTCCCTCTCCCACTGCAGAATAGTTCAAATTACTCTCTATCTTGAATGATAGACATCTCTTGCAGTTCTAAGTTGGACACGTCTGGCTCCTCTTCTTTTAACTGCTTGCTGGCGGGTTGTATTCCAAGTGCTGGGGAGAGCCGGGTCAGAGGGATTTTCACACAGCTGGCCACTGGGGCAATGTGGAATTCTTCAAGGTCAGTTTTGGGAAAAGATGGGGATGCCACCAATGTCTGTCCAACATGAAGCACTTGTCTCCTACTTCTCCAGGTGAAGATGAAACTGTAGCTCAAGAACCGCCATCACATCAGGAAGCAATTCGTTATATAGGTCAATTTCATCATCCTGCTTTTGCAAACAATCATGCAGTGGTAATAGACACTTCATTTGGACTGCAACACAAAATTGAAAATGAATGGGCTTGTTCCAAAGTCAAGAAAAGAAAACAGTTGTCCCCAGACTGATTCCAAATGTTTATTGTAATTTTTAATAATAATAATAATAATAACTTATCATTAACATTGTTTGTAATGATATTAATAATTGAATATTTTAAAATAAAACATTCAGTAATATTCCATGTACTTATTCTGTCCTCCACTCTCTACGTTGGACACCTTTCCAAGTTCGACAAATTTAAGGGACACCAGAGGTGTCCAACTTAGACAGGTTTTACTGTACCTTGGTTTTTACCAAATAAGTAAACAAGCTTTAAAATTACAGTTTGTAAATGTGCTAACAACCATGGCATGAGTTTCTTCAACGAAATTTGAAATAAATTGCATGAACTACACGTTGCTGTTTTTAAAATTCTTTATTTTCTTCTTTTTAAAAAATTAATTGATTCACAAAGACAATGACACACTATGTCTTTAAAGAAAGGACTGTGATGCTAGAATGCTACTCTCAAAACAAAAAGACAATGTTGAATGTTTGTGATGAACAAAGACATGATGAATGATGAAATGATGAATGTTTGTGATGAACAAAGACAAAAATATAAGCAGGGCAGTTTGAAGAAAATGAAGCACTGTGATAGAACTCAGATTTTTTATATCAAAATCAGGTGTGAGATGAATCAATTGGAGTTATTTCATTTACCATAATCTTGAGAAATGAAATAAAGTCAACTGAAATCTTTTAAAAATGTTATCACTTTAAATTTTATTTTACAATTTTATTTTACTGCATTACACTACCTATATTATAACAAAATTTTATTCACAGAATAATTCTATTCACAAGATATTTGTTGGAAAAATAATATTCCTGAATGTACTACATTAATATTATAAAATATGCAACAAATAATATAATTAAACATGAATATCAATTATATAATATACAAGGTCAGTTAAAAGATTTTCACTGACATTTATAACACTGACCCTTGGCCTTTGAACAATTCCTTTCAAAATTTGTCAAAATGCTTTTTTCTTTACACACTCTTTGATCAAATAGCTTGCTACAACAAATGTGTAGCCAATGTTTCATATTACCATGAACTCTTAAAAACAATACAATTGTCATTGGCAAGTGTACTTGACAGCATTCGCAAGAAGTCTAATTTCAATTCTTCATTTTTATAAAGATAATAGAACACTGAAACATAGTTACAAAGAAGAAATTAAGAATACAATGTTATAAGATAGTTATTGATTAGATAATATATCTCCCGGTGGATATAAATCTCTAGAGGTTTTTTTCCCCTCATTTAGCTGTAGCTAACGTTTCGATTAGTCATGCTAGACATAATCAGAGAATAATAAATAAGCAATCGGATAGACATAGGTATGCGCAGGCTAAAAGAAGACTGCGTGGAGGAGGAGGGTATGTTTCTGCCCCCTCCCCCACCTTTTTTCTCCTTGTACAAAACTTTAAAAAAATAAATAAATAAAACACACTTCTAGAACGAAATTATTATTTTAATAATACTGTTAATATAGCTATAAAATTGATTTCATGGTGAACAATTTACAGAGCTGCCAGATTGTTTGTAGGGGTTCTTCCCCAAATGTCAGCCACAAAACATGGAAAATCAGGAATCAATCATCTAAAGAAATAAAATGTTTTATCACGAATGGTTACGTGGCCCCTTTCGAAATTTTCAGAGGGACCATGGGCCACACCTAAGGATTCAGTTATTGACAACATTGAAAGAAATTATCAGTTTGAGTCAATTCTTAGTAACTGTTTTAAATTATTAACACTGCATTGTCTTAGGACTAGTGTGAATTTCACTGCTGGAAACTTGTATCAGATTTTTTTTCTTATAGTATAATTTTAATTTAAGGTATTAGTAACAGTAAAAACTGTTAAAGCTCTGTTGAGTTCTAGCATGACTACAATAAAGCTAGCCACATAAATGTATTTTCTATTAAAAAAGCAGTCTTGCATCCACTGGGTCATACTATCTACTCAATAAACAAATATGGGATCAATCAGCAACTATTCACCTTACGATAACACAGTAGTTAGCACCATATTTCAACAATAATAAAAAAAAAAAGTTGAAATGCTTAAAACTCATTTAGGAAATTCCCTTTAGTGTCAAAATCAGATCTTAATATTTTGTCATTGAAAAATGTACCTTCTGTTACAGATGGTACAAACTTTCAAGTATTTCACAAGAATGAATCACTCACACAAATTACAATTCAAATCTCCTGACCAAATTGCATCTTGAATTCAACATTTATACAAAAGTTCCAATCCATTTTTTCTTCACAGAAATCAAACCATCATCATCATTTCTAACAGTTCAGACATATCAATTTTTAATCTTCAATGTTCTGTATTTCCTTCATTACATACTACAGAGTCTCTCAACAAATAGAACATCTGGAGGCTGCACCAAATGTAACCAAGAATCATCATTGCAATAACTCCTTCTTCAATTTTTCTAATTCCAAAAGCTGTTTCTCCAAAGCACACTTCTGTTGCTTCAAAGCCAATTCATGTAGCTCTTTTTTTTGTTGCAAGGTTAACTCATGAAGTTCTTTCTGATGTTGCAAAAGTTCCTTTTTGTGTTGTAGAGTCAGTTCATGCAATTCCTTTTGTCGTTGAAAAGTTAACTCTTGCAATTCTAAAGCTCGTTTTTCAAAAGCAGTTTTTGCAATTGCTGCTTCCAATTCAACCTCAGCCCTTTGCTTTTGAAGGTCTCGAACTGCCTCCCTGGTCCGTAACAGTGACTGAACAGCTAGACCAGTTGCTGATAGTCGCCTTGGGTGTCTTCCTAGTAAGCATATTGACAACTGTCAGAGGCAGAATGAAATATCCAAAACAATGTGTGATACAAAAGAATACAAACCCGAAGCAGATAAAGGTGACGAATGAACAATTACACTACGTTGCCTCCGGTGCCATCGTTGCTGCAACCTTAGTTCTGCCACAGACAGCCTGGCCCAATCTGCAAAGATCTTAAATTCTCATTATCTATAATACTACACAGGAAGAAAATATCATTACAAGTAAATAACAGATGTTTGTAATATTTATAACCTATACGGTATTTTCTATAGCCACAGTAATAAATATGACTATAATTTATTTTTCTCTCTTATACTCACAGTAAAAGACATACGATAAGTGATAAAAGCGATAGAAAATAAATTCTTGGGTGCTACAATTCTGTAACTTTACCTGACGTTCCCGACGTTGGCATCGTGTTAAATTGTGTCAAGACAAAGTTGCAGGACACAAGAGGGTAATTTTCCAAATAAACTACAATATTTTTTTTAACGAATGTCACTAATTTAATTATTATAAACACACTTCATTGACTCGAAACGAGGAAATACTTCGAAGAGAAATTGAAGACCTACTTTCACTACAACTGCTGCCCTCTCTGACTAGGCTGTCAAAATAGCAGTGGAAAACTGGGATGTGAAAATTTAACAATTGATATAAGATATTGTATTGAAGTGTATTATAATTCCTGGGTCAATGATCCCATCTCGATCACGTTTCTTGTTCAGTTTCCGTGGTCCTTTGAGCAAATGCTGAGATGGCTCTTTGTTTTGCTCCTGGTCAGTATAACTGATTCGTAATATACTAGTACCTTCACTCTCTGCACCATTATATACTCTCTGCTCTGCACTGAGATGAGCGCAATTGTACCAAATTTACTCCCTCCACATATTTCATATTTGACTCGTCATAAACGATTGTAATTGTATATGTAACTCAATACAATATTATTATTATTTTTATTATTCCTCTAAATCACGACTTAAGATGTTTTGTGTCGGCTGAATATAAAATCTACTCCAGGTTGCAACCAGCTACCTAAGGAGCAGATCTAGGGACTGTCGGTGCCTCTACAATACTTTGCGCAAAATGTGGGCTGTTCCAAATAAAGCGATTTCTTGCACTTCCCAGTCTTTTGGATTACCTGGGAGTTTAGACAAGTTCTTACACAAATTTTGCGGAACAAATCCCAGAGCTCCGATAACTAACGGTACGACCTGTGCTTTTACGCCCCGCATTCGGCTGATCTCAATTTCCAAACTCTTGTATTTAAGACGTTTCTCTGCCTCCTTGGTAATGACGTTTTGATCGCAAGGTACAGCAACATCCACAAGTAAACACGATTTGTTCTCCAAATCCCGGATGACTATATCCGGTTTGTTTGCTACTACCGTGCGATCAGTTTGAATTTGTTGGTCGTACAATATCCTACACAATCCAACAGACGTCACCGGTTTTGGTGAGTGTTCGTACCACTTGGGGCTTGTGTTCGGAACTTCGAGGGCGGTACAGATCTGCCAGTGGAGGTAGCTACACACCCTGTCGTGTCTTTTCAAGTATTCGGTCTTTGCTAGGATTGGACAAGCTGACAAATGCGGCATTTATCCAGTGGCGTAGCGTGACTCACACGTTTGGGGATGCTCAACAATAACACACAAAATGTCACTATCAACTACTTCATCTAACAGGCGAACGCAACACAAGGCAGATACACTGGGACTACTTCCACGATCTCGATTGCTTACGACGGTGTAGGCGCTTCCCACAAAATCCTCACAGCAGTCAGGGCTGCCGATGTCTTGAAAGCAAATTATACAATGGCTCAGCTTTAATTCTTATACGCGAATGGCAATAAGACCATTTGTTAATTTATACATTGCAGACTTAAATAATATGTAATCTATTTAAGAGATAATACAATTTCTTAGATATTAATTAAGAAATAGTAGTCAGGCACTATTTCTACAGTTTGTACCCATGACCAAGCGGGGACTCCCGAGTGAGAGAGAGAAAGATAATTTACTGAACGCCTGAAGTGTGCTGCGCTCTCGTGCACAAACGAGCTTCTTTCCGCAGTAGACGCTAGCGTAAAGCAGTCGGGTTTCTCTGGGCCAGGGGTGAAGAGGGGAGAGGGGGACCTCGCCATCTGCGCATGCGTCATTGCTCGTCGCAGTCTGGCGGCAGACGCTGAAGTATTTTAGCTTCCAACCAATCAGAGGCCAGCTTCAACAGCCCGCCGAATTCAATCATAGGAAATCAATTTTAAATTAACACAAAACGTGTTTCGCTCAACAGACCACTTGTAAGATTATCAATACAGTATTTAAGGTTCTTATATACGGGGATGCTCAGCATCTCAGCGTCCCCTGACGCTACGCCACTGCATTTATCATCTTGGGAAATTTTGAGAACTGCTTTATCATAATGTGTTCTGAACGCCTGATCTTGAGCATCTACTAGAACTGCTTCCGATTCTGGCTTCATTCTTCCCCTTTTAAGCCACATAAATGATTGATCTTTATTGATCTGCACCTTGTCCATTCTTTTTAGATATTGTCCATGGAATGGTTTGTCTCTCCACGATTTCTTTAACATTTTCTGTCTCAAATTTCATGTTAAGTAGCATCAGAAGTTCAGTGTCTCTGTCATTCTGGTTGTCTTGCATAGTCTTGTTCGCAATGCTTCTTGCTACACTTACAATGCCTCTGTTTCCCATTCTTCGGTCAGATTTCATGACCTGCCTCATTAGTGGGTCATCTTGATGGCTGAGTACATACTTTCCCATCCCGGTTATTGCATTGTGCCAGGAGGCTTCAATTTGTCTGAGGCCTCTTCCTCCTTCCTTACGTGACACATAAAGTCTATGTACATCAGCTCGGGGGTGGGCAACATGATGCATTGTAAGCAATTTTCTGGTTTTTCGATCCATGATACGAATTTCCTGTTCAGTCCAGTCTACTAGTCCGAAACTGTATTCGGCTACAGTCACCGCCAAACTACCTATTGCTGATATTTTATTCCTTGAGTTCAGAGCGGACTGCAGGACATTATATTATTATTATTATTATTATTATTATTATTATTATTATTATTATTATTATCGTGTATTTTTCACAGCTTCCTGGTACAAGTTGTAGGAGTCATACAGATATTTCTATCAAAGCATGACTTCCGTAGTACAATAATTTTAATTAAACTAATCATTATTATTATTATTATTATCATCATCATCGTCATCGTATCATCATCATCATCATCATCATCTCTACATTACAACTATAGATCTTATGAGTCGGCTGAATATAAAATATATACCAAGTTGCAATCATGATGCAACTTGATTCCACCATGGTTGCAACCAACTAACTAAAGAGCAAATCTAGAGACTTTCGATGCCTCTACATTAGGCTACTTTGCGCAAAATGTGGACTGTTCCAAATAAAGCAATTTCTTGCACTTCCCAGTCTTTTGAACGACCTGGGAGTTCAGCATGACCTGCCTCAGTTTATAGGATGCACTGTCCTCCGTGGCCCCACAGTCTACAGGAATTTCTAACTGTGCGTTGAGCTCTCAGGGGCGTCACGGTAATACAGTAGGGGCGTCGCGGTGATCTATTAAAAACGGATCTTTAGATTTGATTTACTTTAATCTTTGTGTCATTTATGTATACAAAATAGTTTTGTACTATCTTACTATACGTTATTTGTAACATATAATTTACTCATTTGTGTTGAATCTTTAGTAGTCTTATATTGTACTAGCGCACCCGTGCGAGAACTCTCGCATGTTAAACCCCACCCTTTCCCTATCCATTTGTCTATCCTTTCCGTAAAGGAGAGGAACTACTAATGTCAGAATATCAAACAAAATAACAATGCAATTGATGTTTGAAACAAATTTTCAATTAAAGTTTATTCAACATTATAGAGAGATGTTCTTGGAACAATTCATACTTCTTTAAAAACATTTGAAGAAATTTTTCAATCTTCCTTGAGAGTTAGCTTTACGCTTTCCTTGATAGTCAATAGAAAAGGTTTTTACTCTTGAGAAAGTCAAGTAAAGTAGTGCGAAAATACCGGATCGGGCAAGAACTGACCTACTCATTGCAATATTATTTAACTTTCCTTGATTTGTTATGAAGGACCGAGTGGGTTTTGGAGTCAGGGTGCCAGCTTGCTGGGGTGAGAAAATTGAAAAATTATTTCTATACTAAAAAGCATTGAATTATTTTCTGCGTCCTTACATGTCCTTACCTCAAGAAAAGCAATTCCGAGTCAAAAAATAATCAAACTAATGTTTTCACCTTTGAGTACTAAATACCATTTGTTAGCATTAGAAACAATTTAGTAGGCATTAGGAAGCCCACTTCGGTACATGGGGATGTTGCTCAAACGATGTTTTCGAATTTTTAATATCTTAACGAACCGACACTTTGAGTTTAATGTCAAACGGTGTTTTATTTACGATATGAGTTTGCAGCTGGGCGTTGGTGTACATACTTCCAGATACCGCCAACATTTAAATCGTGCGTTTGTACTGCGATTGTTGGCAGTTGTCGGGTGACTTGCACTATTCTTTCTATAATTTTAAATTTAGTTGTTTTTTAATTGATTCACGTAGTATTGTGGGCTAGCGCATTTTGATTTTTGTTTTCCATTTATTTCAAGCTATTTTATATGAAGGTCGTTTAAGAATGTTTTTATAGTAGCATTGCTTTTCATAACTGCGGTTACATGCAATCATGTAGTAAATATATGTATTTAAGTAATTAGAACTCTGAAGATATCAACTTCAACTCTTTTCCATTAGCAACAACAATTGCCAACACAAAAAGAAATGAAAATACCCTATGGCGTTCTGCAATACCCGTGTTCATGCGACAATAACAATTTTCATAAGTTAAATTTTAGTTGTTACTTTGAGGTGACGAGAATAATAAAACATTGGGGTGGCCCTCTGTATAAAGAGATACAGAGGGCCCAGGTTGTACACACCCTTTGCGGTAATATTTGAACTTTTGTGTTGATAGCCCTGGTTATTGCGACATTTGTTTGCTAGTGTTTTGGAGGCATAGTCAACTGGTCGCTGACTCGCCGTGTATTATAAGACTGTGGATGTTAATTAGTTAACCACTGTATCAACCGTTAATTATGTAAATTGTTGTCGAATTCAAGTTTCTTTTGTGCCTAAATTTTTATTGGTTAAAACCTTGAATAAAAGGTAATCATCCTCACAATTTAACAAACTAAAGTTAGAAGAACGTAAGCGGTATGGATAAATCTTTGAAGCCGGAATGATTCTATGTGAAACTAACAATCTCTGCATATAAAAAATGGTTACACTGGAAACAAACATTCTCAAATTTTCTAAGCTACATCCATGATCCGTCAGATGAAAGTAAGTTACAGATTTTAACAAACTATGTAGCTCCTAATGTGTATCAGTATATTAGTGAAACTAATACCTTCAAAGGTGCAAAGGACAATCTACAATCTCTCTACGTTAAATCTAGAAATTAAATTTATGCTAGACTGCCTGGCCACTAGACAACTTGTTGGAGAGTCAATAGATCAATTCCTCCAAGTCTTGAAACAAATGAGCAGGGATTGAAACTTTAAAAATGTCACTGCCAAACAGAATAAGAATGAATACATTAGAGATGCATTCATCGGTGGTTTGATTTGTTCTCGAATGCGACAATGACTGTTTAGAAACACAACGCTTACCCTGATCGCTGCTTTCGACCAAGCTCGAGCTTTAGAAATGACTGGACAACATTCAGCATCTTATTCTGATTCCAATACTATTGCCTCTACTATTAATGACACAAATAATCCAGATTTAAAGCAACACCACCTAGACATATATCTAGGTGGTGTTGTTCAAAGACACCTACTGCTATTATGGTTGTTTTGTCAACAACTGAGAAGTGTTATCGTTTGCAGAAAGCCGCCATCCCAGAATGTCGTGCCTTGCGAGAACTGCTGAATATAGGTCATACGGTAAGAAAGGACAATGTGTGTATAGGTCGAAACCATCCAACCATCTTAATCAAATACAACCGCGTCTTCTGGAATGTTAGCATCTGTCACCTCTGTATTACCAAACGGTCTTCAAAAATCAATAGTGGAGAGCAAAGTAAATGAAATGAAGTTGAATGCGTTAATTGATACAGGACGCTCTCTAAGTTTTATCAACCATTCTTTTGTAAGGAAATGTGGCATGAAGTTTCAACCATATTCTGGCAGAACTGCGATGGCAAACTCTTCTCTATCTACTGAAATAACGTGATGATGTGAAGCCGTTATAGAAGGCTTTATTACAACAATACTCCAATACTGATAATGAAGAACCTTTGCTCAGATGCTATAATCGGCCATGATATTCTACCGTATCATTCCTCTGTGAACATAGCTTTTCAAGGTCCGCAGCCTCCTCTCGAGATCTGCAGTCCGGCTGTTGCTCAGGTACCTCCAATTTCGCTTTTTGCTTACCTAATGTTCCAATAGCTAACAAATCTAGGAGACATTCTAACGAAAATAACCAATTTATAAGCTCTGAGATTAAAAGGTCATTGCATGAAGCAATAATAGAACCTAGCAATTCACCATGGGGCTCTAAAGCTCTTGATGTAAAGGGAGAAAATTGTAAAACAGGGTTATTGACTACTCACAGACTATAAAGAAATTTACAATGCCAGATGCTTACCCTCTTCCAAAGATTGAAGAAAAAATTTCTAAGGTTTCGGCGAATGATTCAGCACCACAGACCTCAAGAAAGCCTGTCATCTATTACCTATTATGGAGTCGGTGAGAAAATACACAGCTTTTGAAGCTTGCGGGAAGCTACCATTTCCTACGTGTTCCATTCGGAGTAACAAATGGAGTGGTCTATTTTCAAAGATTGATTGATTAAATTGTTCAAGATGAAGGATTGAAGGGTACGTATCCATATCTATTGTGCATCCAAACATTTGATTGCAGTACGAAGCCTTATGGAGTATTGCCCTCTCTTTCTATCCAATAAAATTTACGTAAGACTCTCTCTTTTTACCGCAAGCTGTGTTGCCGATTCAGGAGTCTCGGGGTTATTCGGCTCGTCCATCCTGTTTCACGCGCAAATACTTAACATATTCATTCAACGATAGCTTCTGTTGTGTTGATCTTAGACAATTGAGTTTTTTTACCAGTTATTCCCAGAACTCTTATGAATGTGGTGGTTATTTAGTAATTTAGTTTGATGGTTTAATTTGAAGTGAAATTGCCATGAAATTAATTATAAATGATAGCCCAGTGCTTACTTCTAAATTTTAACGTTCTTAAATTTTCACTGTGCGAGAAACTTTTTTATTATTGCAGAAAAGCACAAACACCCAGCGGATGAAATGACAAGGGAAGTCCAAATTTTGATATGAGACCAACCACATTTCTGTATGAATCATGGTTCTTGAGTTAGACGGTAATAAAAACAATATTTCGTGCGCTCCGAAAGAACATCTCATGTCATTCAGTGATTTTGAATACTTCTCAGCGATTCTCAACAGGCGATGTGAAAGGAAAATTAGAGTATTTATTTTTGAATTTCACTTATCAAAAACATTGAAATACATTTAAACATATCTAAAAATGCATTCGAAATTTTACAGCTAACAATATTAATTCCAAAGACATTTAACCAGTAGCTGTCGTAAAATGTGCTTTCAAATGCAAATATGAGACGAATGCTGGGTGTTCGAAAAGAATATTATGCATTGTCCGCACAAAGCCTTGCAGTATCTGATACCATCCATGTCATCTCACCTTTGTGAATGGGCATTTTCCCTTTATTTTACATAAAAAAGTGGATAAATTGGACGTTTGAAATGACTTGAGACTGAAAATTAGCAATATTGACTTTGATATCGATGTCATTCGCGCAAAAGAATTCAAGCTTGGTCAGTATGTGATGAATAAGCAATCTGTTCCAACTGGATTTGGACTTGTTTTGCTATTGATATTTCAGTTTTAACTTTCATTTAAGGTCTGTTTTTTTAAATAATAATTCTAATAATAATAATAATAATAATAATAATAATAATAATACATCTTTTTTATAAAAAATCTTTAATTTCTGATATTAAGCCATCTATTTAAAATGTTTTGAAATTATTTTCGTTTAAGTGGTATTCTAATTTTCTCCAGACTTGTAACTGAAGAAAGGGTGAGACCCCCTGCCGAAATTTTATCTTGCTTTTGAATAAAACAGTAGGAAATATAACTTTGTCCTCTGTGACCTTTACACTCACAGACTGGCGAAACCCTGAGTAGTCATCTGTCGTCCGTGGGAAGACAGCTCCCCTTTCGTGGGACATTCGGTATTGGAAGCGAGTGCAGCACACATTCTCAACATTTCACCAGCTGGAAGAATACCAAGCAAAACCCACATACTATTCAAATTTTGAAGTGTTAAAGAGTATTAGAAATAGTGTATTAGAGACGTTTTGCATCAAGACCTTTCACGACCTCCGCGCTTCCTGCAACGAGCAAAGTTGTATCGGCAGTGCCAAAAACGTTTATCAATCGATGTCAGATTTTATAGCGCGTTGGTTCTTTCACGACTGATGGCAAAGGTCATATCCGTTGGTCTCTTTTTAGTTTCAACGGCACAATTTCAACACAATCTTAATATTTTTACCGAAGTCGTTAGATATCGTAAACCAATACTATTTTTAAGAAACGTGAAAAATAAACTTACATATGGTGCACTTGATGTCATTGTTTTGGAAGTTTTTTATTAGAACCCATCATTGTGAAAATTTTGTTTCTAAGCAAAAGTGAAATGTATTTATTTATTTGTCCCATAACGAGATAACATTTTCAGAGGCTCATATCTTTGTAATAATTGTATTTGGATGATTCCACGCATGCGTTCGACCTTCTCGTCTTTCCGAACCTGTCGTGTAAACACTCGTTTTTAACACACTGCATGCCCTCCCAGGCAACTCAGACCCTGACGACAGCGGCGGGGCGCGGCGATTTCCGCACTTCGACAGGTAGCAGGTCATCAAAGGTCTGAATACTAATTGTCGCAAAACCACTACTTGCGATGCTTCTTTCTTCAAAAATCAATATTTATGGATTTTGAAAGGTGCTGAATAAGCTGGCAAAATTTCATGTCAATCTGAGTATCCAGCACGGCGAGTGTTGCGTGTAAGCGCTGCTGAGAAGTGACGTTGTTCTCCATAAGCTCTGTACTGCAATCAAATGCTTGGACGCGCTATAGATGTTACAATATGCGGAAGAACCAAAGAGGAATACGACCATATCTAGGAAGGTTTTTTTAGATGCATCTAAGAATTATAATTTGACACGGAATAAAGAAAAATGCAAGTTTTTGTTAAATCTGGAAACTTACAAGGGTAAGTTATTTCCAGTAAGACAATCAAACCTGATCATAATCGCTTTCAACATCTACTTCATCTGCCTATTGCTAAAGATTAAGCTTTTTTGCGGCGAGTTTTCTGCATGTTCTCGTATTACTGCACGAGGATACCTCAATTTCTTTTAAAAAGCGCATTCTTTTGTTAAGAAAGAATACTTTCCCTCTCTCATAAGAAGCGATCTCTGCATTCAAGACTTTGAAGGATGATGTGACTAAAGCAACAATAGCTGCAGTAAAAGATGACGTACCATTCAGGGTAGAAACAGACGCATCGTATATTGCTGTAGCTTCTACTTTAAGCCAAGCAGGTGTGGCGTCATGGCCGGGGCCGTTACAAGAATACACAGACGTGAACGGTTGTAAAATATAGAATATTTATTCACCATGCCCACCGACACCTGAAATCCCTATTTACAAATTTTACAATGGATAAAATAACCGACCGTTACTAGAAGGAACTTTACCGGTCACCCCAATCGCTTGCCTCACGTCACAACGCATGCGGGCTGGCTTCATCCCCTTGCCTCCGTAGCCAGCACGTCGACGTGCCACGAGCCGCACCACCCACGACGACCTACGGACGAGCCCAAGAAACAGAAGGAGTTTCGTCCGAGGCCGTCTTATATACCTTCTGGCTTGGCTCCGGAACTGCGTCATATTGCCACTTCCGCTAGCCGCATTTCTCCAGTCAGCATGTCGACGGGGTTCACAAGCCTGTCCCCGTGGCAGCGCACGTCCGGATGTTTCCTCGTCTTCCAAATATAGACCTTTGTTTTGCGAAGCGTCCCTTCAGCACGCGGTCGCAGCTATTTCCCACATTTCAAGTCTTTGAAATGCACGTAACTAATTATGCACAAGGCGACTGTTTTTAAGCCACACAGGTCAACCTGTTGCATTATTCTTTAGGACATTGAACAAGTCGGTGCAACGACACTTAACTACAGAGATCGAAGCTTACGCCATTGTGGAATCATTGCATTACTGGCGATATAATTAAATGGCCATCATTTTGAAGTAATTGAGGATCAACGCACTCTTTTAATCAACAGTTTTCCAGTAAAATTAAAAATGAGAAAGTTGTACGATGGCGCCTCGAACTTACGTGTTTTAAGTTTGACATAATTTATCGTCCAGGGAGTGAGAACGTGACAGCAGATACTTTTTTCAGAATAAGCGTTGCAATCATTTCAAATGTGGGTCTCAGTTCCCTATACTGCGATTTTCCTAATTCTGCCTCTCGAGCGCCTATGGCCACGATGGAACATCTCACGGCATTTCGTGTCTTTCTCGGTCCAGTCGCTAAGAGTGGCATGATCGTAAGCATTGCTTGATAAGGTCGCGTTCATGCGATACCTAGCGGCACGACTGAGAAAGGCGCGAAATACTGTGACATATTCTATTGTGAAGACGGGCCTTCAGAGGCAGAGTTAGAAAAATCGAAGTGTACACATGCACATTGTCATCCGGGTATCACTCAGTTGAACCACTGGGTCCGCGCCAAAAACTTGTCATTCTCCATTGAAGATGTACAAAGGAGTACTAATGAATGCTAGGTCTCTGCGCGTTTTCATTAAGTTGAAGGTAACTTAATAAAAGATACTTCGCCATTTGAATGATTGAATCTGGACTTCAAAGGACCTTTACCAATGAAAACAAAGCATTTTTTAACTATTTTGGATGAATTTTCGAGATTTTTTTGCTATACCATGTGCTGATGTCTCTACTACTGTAATGCGGCATTTGACACATTTGTTTTCTGTTTTTGAAACACCTGGATTCATACATTCTGACAGGGGAGCTTCATTTATATCTCAAGAACTTAAATCATTTTTAACTTCTCAGAATATTGCAACAAGCCGAACTATGCCGTATAACTCAAGAAGAAAGGGACAAGTTGAAAGGTTCAACGGAACTATATGGAAGAATGTCACGTCGGCTCTTCGAACAAACAATCTTAAAATCGAACATTGGGAAGAAGTACTGAATACTGCTTTACCTTCCATTCGTTCTCGCACAGCGAAAGCGACCGAAGCTCTACACCAACAAGGCTTTAAACTGGACCTGTTCTAATGAAAAAAAATTTGTGGCAGTAAATACGACCCGCTAGTGGAGGAAGTAGAATTATTAGAAGCAAATCCAGAATATGTCGATGTAAGATTATATACCAAATGGCCAAGAAACTACTATCTCAACACGATATCTTACATATACGTACTCGGTTAATACGCGCGCGCGCGCGTGTGTGGGGGGGGGAGGGAGAGAGAGAGAGAGTGATTGTGCGTGTGAGTGAAAGATCTTTCATTTTTGCAATATGTACCAGGGTAGTGAAATCTTTAAAATAAAATGATTTTATTTCGCTATCATCACTATTAGTAGCAGCAATAATGACAAAGATCTAGAAATTAACTAGTGTAAAGTGTATCGAAACAAATGTGTTTGCTGCAAAGTGCTGAAGTGCGATCTCTGAATTTTCGAAACGTAATTAGTTTTTGTTTTGTATCAATTTATTACCGGCATTTATCTTAATGCAGAATCAATACAAGATCTTCACGAGTATCCAGTGAAAATAAAAGCCACAACCATGTACACGGGAGGTGAACTTACCTGACACGCACACTATGCATAAAATTATTTACGTAAAGTTTGAATTTAGACTTTTATTAACTTTAGTTTTAATTAATTTACAGGAATTGCTTATGTTGTAATATGTATTAGTGTTCTGAATTTTGGAAATTTCCTTTCCGTCATTAGATGAAGCTACATCCCCCATTTTGTTTGGGGCACAAACGACGCAGCAACGCATTGTTCAAAAATACTATTTTAATAAATTAAAATGAGCCATTCTCATTTTATTTACGAGGCAATCCCCTCTTTATTCGCCCCGAATATTTCAAATAGCGAGTTTGGTACGGCACAGCAATCTACTGAATTTTACAACCTCTGCGCATGCGACAACTCGAAATCGAACTCGTGATATTGAAACCAGTGGTGGAAAGAGATGGTGGGCTCCTCTGGTGGACCGATTTTTGCTCGTTCTGCGCAGCACCAGTTTGCGTCACGAACCACGTGACCACAACACGCGCACTTCGTTTGAAAAGCTAAACTAGACCATGCCGCCACACTAGACTAGGCCGCTATGCTGAATGGAGAGCGAGAAATGTTCAGAAACATTTTGAAAGTGGCCTAAAGTGACAATTTTCAAAGGTGACCAACCGAAAATAACAAGATGAAGGTGCAATTAAAATAAAAGATGGAATATTAAAAAAAAGTGCTAATCTGTTTCTGTTTCAATAACTTGTAATTTTATGATAATCTTGGCATTTAAAATTACCGCTAATATTATGACGTAAGCTGGTACCTGAAGCTCATTGGCTGAAGTCAGATACGATGCGCAAGAGCCCACCCATCTCTTTCCACCATGGTGGAGCCCGCTATTCCGCGTCTGCTAAAATTCTCTATCATTTCGAGTTGGCGCATGCACTCATATTCGCTCCTGAGAGACCATGCGAGCTGCGCTCGAAGTAGCTCGAGGGTTCCGAGGAGTTCCGATTACTTCACGAATCGCTTGATGCAACAGCCCTTCCAATGCGCGATTGCAAAGGTGAGAGCACGTGCGTCTTGCAAAGGTTTTCTTAACAGTTGTTTGATGTAGTGTGTTTCAGAGTTGTGTCATCTTGTTGTGTCGGTCCATTCGGAGGCGTCTCAGTAATATATAAATAAATTAGATAAAATTTTATGGAATCGACATTGTCAGAAACGAAAAAACAGTCGAAGGTGCTAGGGTGAAGGTAGAAAGTGCTATTTATTTATAAAAATCTAAGGAACTGTTAGCAGACCAATGAGAAATAAATAGAAAATATTTACTAAATAGATAAACAGTCGACCAATTTCTATATTATTTTGGAGTAACGAAAAATTTAATTAAAGAAAATGTTCCTATATTAGGCAAAGACAATTGAATGTGTTAGACATGTGATGAGCGATCACATAGACATTTAATAATTTATTATATATTTCAGTTAATTAAGACACAACTTCATCTGAACGTGAACTATTTATTACTCCACTAGGCAACAACAACATTCCTTTGTTATCCCTCATTGGTAACAGGAACTCTTTGAGCTTGGAACATTTACATACATAACATTTCCTCCCTTTTCTAGCTTAATACATAATCTTTTAAATAAGTTGGTTTTCTAATCGTGTCTCTCTGTCTCAAAACCGGAGTCATGACTTCAGCCGCGCGAGGACTCTCCGATGAAGTACTTGAAGAAGGCGGAGCAGCCCCTGCATCAGAAACAGACACATAAGTCGAGTCACGAGCAATATTTTGAGACACATAAGTCGAATCACGAGCAATATTTTGATTCTCCCTTTCTTTCTCCTGATATCTTCTTCTTAAGTGTCCCACATGCCTTTTAACAATTGTTCCGTTCTGTAATTTAATATTATAAGAAACAGGTCCTACAATCTCGTAAATTACCCCTTCTATCCATTTTGGTCCTGACGAGTTAAATTTTTTAAAATAAACTAAATCGTAGAGTTCAAATGTTCTTCGTTTCTGAATCGGGTTTTTTATTATTTCTTCTTTTTCTCTCCAAGCATATGGATGCATTTTATCAAACACAGATCGTAATTTTCTTCCCATTAGAAGTTCAGCCGGTGATTTTCCAGTTCCCGCGTGTATTGTAGTATGCTGTCTAAAAAGCATTCTTTGTAACTGAACTTCAGTATCACCATCTTCTAGTTTTGCTAAAATTTTCTTGAAGGTTTGTACCATGCGTTCCGCTTGGCCATTACTAGATGGATGATAAGGAGATATTGTAGAGAATTTGATTAAATTTCTATTGTAGAATTCACGGAGTTCTTTAGATGTAAATGCACGACCGCTATCTGATATTACTAGATCTGGGATTCCCATTCTAGCAAAAATTCTTCTTAAAGTTTTGATGACTTCATTAGATGTCATAGCTTTCATTAATTCAACTTCCAACCATTTTGACATTGCATCAACCACTATCAAAACGTTTTACCTTTAAATTGTCCTGCAAAATCAACATGTAAAGTTGACCATGGATTCTGAGATTTTGTAAACGTCTGATTAGGAGCTTTCGGAGGACTATTAGCACTCATTTGACATTTGCTGCAATGATTTACACAGTCTTCTATATCTTTATCAATGTTTGGCCACCAAACATAACTTCGGGCACACGATTTCATTGCCACTATTCCCGGATGGTTGGCATGTAATAAACTCAAAAATGTTTTTCGCGTCACTTCAGGTGCTATTACACGATTTCCCCACAGTAGACAATCTTTATGAACAGAAATTTCTGTTTTCTTTCGCTGGTATGGTTTGAATTCTTCAGAAAGTTCAGTGTTTGGCCATTGATGCCACGTCCAGTATCGTACCTTCGATAAAATTACGTCTTTGGATGTTTCTTTACAAATTTCTTCTACTGAGAGAGGTCTGTTAGATTCCAGTAAAAGAATATCCCCAGGAGGTACTTTCTCATCTTTATTATCCGATAAAGGTAATCGGCTAAGACAGTCAGCATTTGAATTTTCTTTTCCTTTCTTATAATGTAATGTATAATTATAAGCACTTAAAGTCAAACACCAACGCAACATTCTCGGTGACAATATTGTCAGGATTGGCTTTTTAAGACTTAATAATCCTAATAGAGGGCGATGATCTGTAGTAATGTAAAATTTTCTTCCTGCTACATACTGGTGAAAATGTTTAACTCCTTCCACTTTCACATTTACCTAATGTGCGAGACCAATAAGCAATTGGTTTTTCCACATTATTTTCCTTTTGTGCTAAAACAACACCAATTCCATAAGGCGAAGCATCACAATTCAAAATCAGTTCTTTTGTTTCATCATAATGAGCCAAAACCAAATCGGAGCTCATAAGTTCTTTCAGATTATTAAATGCTGCTTCGTGTACTTTTGTCCACTGCCATGGTTTTTTATCCAACAACCGATGTAAAGGTTCTACTACATTAGACTTATTTTTTAAAAAACGATTATAATAATTTACTAGTCCTAAAAATGACTGTAATTCTTCTTTATTGTTAGGGCGAGGAGCTTTTATTGCTTTCACCCTATGTTCTGAAGGTCGAACTCCTTTCTCCCCAATAATATAACCCAGAAATTTGAGTTCTTTCAATCCAATTTTACACTTTTCTTTCTTGAGAGTTAATCCTGCATCGCGAAGTTTATCTAGTACTCTTTCCAAGATGTCATTGTGCTCCTCTTGGTTTCTACCGAACACAATAATATCGTCTAAATAAACTTTTGTTCCGGAAATCGATGCTAGTAATGAATCCATAATTCTTTGAAAAAGTCCTGGCGCAATGGAAATTCCAAAAGGTAATCTTTTTACTTTAAACAAACCCTTATGAGTATTTATCGTAAGAATTTCTGACGCTTCTTTGTCGACCCTGATTTGTTGATACGCCTGTGAAAGATCTAATGTTGAAAACACAGTTGCAGGTGTCAACAAAGTTAGCATTTCCGTGATGGTAGGTAGAGGGTAAAAGTTATTTTTTAATGCTGGATTGACAGTACTTCTGTAGTCTCCACATAATCTTAACTTTCCATCACTTTTCCTTACTGTAACTAATGATGTTGCCCACTCAGAATAATTTGTTGGTTCTAGAATTCCTTAATTAATTAATTTGTTTAATTCATTTTCAACGGCAGGTTTCAGAGCAAACAGTACTTGTCGACTTTTCAAAAACACAGGTGATGCATTTTCATTTAATTCCAAATTTATTGGTTCACCTCTAAACATTCCAAGAGTTTCTTGGAAAACTAGAATATTTCTTTAATAATATCTGATATGATTCATGTTCTTGTGGTTTTTCGATACTGCATACACCCTGCACTGAAATACCTAGCTCTTTAAACCAATTGCGACCTAACAGATCACATCCACCACTGGCAGATACAATTACTTTTAAATGTTTACAGATTTTTTATATTGGACTTTTATGACTGTTTCCCCCAAAATGTCAATTTTTTGCTGTGTCCAAGTTTGGAGATTCAACGAAGCTTTTTGTAAGTTTATATTATTTCCTCTAATTTTTTTCCATGTTTTTGTCTTGATTATACTACATACGGCGCCAGAATCTACTTCCATTTTAACTAAAACGCCATTTAATTTTACGTTAGCGATAATTTTTTCTTGTTCCCCAACAGCATGAATGGCATATAATGTGTACAAATCACATTCTTCCTCCTCCAGTAAATTACAGTTTTTAGGTTTCCCTTTTTTCTTACTTGTGATTTGCACGTTTTGTTCCCTGTTCGCTTTCTTTTTCTCTAAACAAACTTTAACTCTATTTCCTTTCTTATTACAATAATTGCAAGTTACGTCTTTAAATTTACAATTAGAACCGTCATGCAATTCACCACAATGATAACACGGGTTGAATTTCCTTCTGTTTTTGTCTCCTTGTTTAGTTCTATATCTGTTAATCTTAGAAATCGCATGTTCATCAGATATCCTAACATCTTCAACATTTTTACGAGCTGTCTCGGCTGCAATAGCGAGTTCTAGGGCTCTTTCAAAAGTTAAATTATATTCTGCAAATAATTTCTTTTGCAAACCTTCATCAGCAACTCCACACACTATTCTATCTCGAATCATATTATTCAATTCTTTAAAATTGCAAAATTTACTTAATTTACGGAGATCTGCAACAAATTCTGCTATTGATTCATCTTTCTTTTGGACTCTTTTATTAAAATTAAATCTTTCAACTATTTCATTAGGTGTAGGGTTGAAATGAGCTTGCAGTTTTGCCGCAATTTCAGTATAAGTGTTATCTTTAGGAGTTTGAGGCGTTAATAAGAATCGTAGAACTTCATATGCTTGTGCACCGAACTGAGCTAAAAGAATAGCGCGTTTTTTATTTTCATTAGTGACATTATTTGCTTCAAAAAAGAATTCAAGTCTTTCTTGGTAATTCGACCACGATGCATTGACATCAAACGGTCCTACGTGTCCAATTGTCGGTCCTAAAAAGCGCATTTGTGCTGCCGCATCTTCATTACCTGTCATAGTCCTTTACTTGAAAGTGACAGATGTACTTTTATCAATATTTACTTATTTCCTTATATTTTTAATATCCTCGTCGCCAATTATATTATATATTTCAGTTAATTAAGACACAACTTCATCTGAACGTGAACTATTTATTACTCCACTAAGCAACAACAACATTCCTTTGTTATCCCTCATTGGTAACAGGAACTCTTTGAGCTTGGAACATTTACATACATAACATAATTTAACAAGATCTGGAATTTGAAAAGCGAAAAGTTATTAATGTTATTATTTGGATTTTATATAGAAATTATGATTACAAAGAAAATATGAGAAATATAAAGACATTTGTAAATAGAAAGTGTAAATGTACAGTGGGTTGACAAAAGAGAACAGCTATCTTTTGTTTCAAACTGCGCGGTGCAACAATGCTTAAGGCCGTTATACACGGTACAGTTTTCGTGTAGATTCTCATTCAGTTTCTATATAGAAACGTCAAAATCTCAAACTGAACGTATAAAAGCCAAAAAGTAGCGTATACACGGAATATACGCTTTCTAAATGCTTTCTGCATGAATCGTCACAAGCCGCCGCCAGCGGGTGCTAGCGGGAAACAACTGAATTACGTCATCCGAGTACTTTCAGTGATGGTATTTCTATGCGTGCGTTCTTGATTTAGTATTAATTAACCATGAGGGCTATGAGTAACCATGAGTATAAAAATTGGAAGGCAGGGATAAGGAAAGAAGAAGTTTATCACAATATATCACTTCATACAATCGCACCTAACCACAAAATCGACATGGCCGATTACCGTTAGTGAACGATTCTGCCGCTAGAGGCGCTGGAGTCAAACTATATGCTTTCTACACGAAAAAATTACGAACATGTTCATAATTTTCTCATGTAGAAAGCGTAAAGTCTGGACTACATGAAGAATCTACACGGAAAACTATACCGCGTATATCGGCCTATAAGAGAGAGACGAGTGTGTGATTTCGGACAGGCAACATCGTGCCGTAATTTGAGTTGGTGATTCATTAGAAATGTTATAAAAAGTGTGAAGGTTTTCAAAAAATGATGTTCTAATTGATGAAACATTAGTCCGGGGCATGTTTGATTTTGGATCTTCGGAATCGAAGAAAAATGGTATGGAATTAGGCATGGACTTGGATGTGGCGTTTGGCAATGGTCAGGGACGCCACTTCGAGGCCAGCTGAACGATACGAGGGAAGTGATAAATATTCATCATAATTAAAATTTAAAGCAGGGCCAAGATTGTGAGTAAACATTAAGGGTAAAGCAAAAATGGCCATTGGAAATTTCCACTTTGAAAAAGAGAGCATTCGCGTGAATGGTATTGTATAGAAAATATTATATGAATGTGTGAGTGATATTTTCATTTTCCCTGTTAAGATAATTTGTTTATGTCAAATGGGCTTATTAATGTATTTTGCTGTTATGTTCTGTGTATTAGAACGAGGACTGGACTCGCAGAGCATTAAAACGAGAAGAGAATCGGTACCGTCAAAGAGGCAAACTTGGGACACATTCAGTGTTCGTGGCTTAACACTGTCTATATGAATTGGAGGAAGAGATCTTTTTTTCTGCAAAACATGGGTATTAATCAGTACTTTAGGAACATGTGCTTAATTTTGTTTAAATGTGGAATATGTTGAGTATAGTAAAATCAAAACTTGCTGTCCCAAGTTACCCTCCAATGTTGGCTATCTTGGGACACACATTTAAATGATGCTTAAAATGACATTTATAATCAGGCAGGATACTTTGGGGCATATATCTATACACTGTAGATATCGCAAAATAAGTTAACTGATTTTCACAATTAAATGGCAAACGTCATTATAAACTAGTAGTGCTACAACAGCACATACTTTCCCGTGTTATTGGAAACAGCTACGTAGGATTGAAATATAGCACTTTCTGTGCTAGTAACATCTTAGCTCTTATTTGAATACGTGCAATTCAACCAAGAAGCGAAAAAGTCACTGTTTCCATCGCAGTATTGTCAGTACTATGTGAATTTTACAACTGCATAAAAATATAATACAAAAGTTTTGTAAACTTGTATTGGAAAAAGAAGCGTGATACTCCGGACAATATAGAAATGCATTTCATAGGGCCATGCTTAGAGAAGAGTATTCTACAACCATGCAGTGGCGACCCGTGCAGGGGGTTCAATGGTTCAGTCAACCCCCATAAAATTCCATGAGATCAGAATTTTTTATTTCAGCTAAATGAAGAGTTAATAAGTGTATTTTATTGACTTTGGTAGGGCTCTTCAGATACAATTTCTTCAAATATTCAGTTGAAAATGCGAAGGTTTGATGCGCCGCTTCAGCGCCGCGTCGTGCTTCCGCGCAGCGGGTTTGGGGGTTCATAGCGGGCTACAGAACCCCCGAGCGGCGTGAAATTGAGGGCGAGGGGCGGCGGGAGGCAAGAGGGGGATATGGGCCGAATACATGGGCTGTGCGCTGGTCACCGCGCCAGCGCATAATCCGAAGACCACCGAAAGGTGCCGAAACTCTACGACCGCCACAAAAGCTTCTTTGTCAAGAAAGACCAAGAGAGACAGAGACTCTGGGGAATTCCAAGCTTTCTTTGCGTTCGTGCCAACTAAGTACCATACTTCTGTGTTTTATAAAACATATGCTGTATCTTCTTCAAAAAATGATATAAAATAGATTTAAACAATTAAAGAAACATGAGTGTAATGTATTGAACAAATATCTGTTTATCTTTTAGAGTTTCTAATTCTTTACTTCATAGTTATATTCAAAGGTTTGCTATTCTGATAGCTGTGACAAATGTTTAGAAATTTCTTCTACTGATCGGTAGGCTGTGGGCCAGTGCTGGCTTCGTCTGGCTGACTGAACGACGTGAATTCGTACTGTACGTGGATGTGAGTAATGAATGTTGTTGCGGTAAAGCGAATGAATACGAATGTGTTTACTTTCGTACTCCAATTATCAAGGACGATAACAGTGCTCCATTTTTCATATAAAATTAGAATCTTACCATGTCGTGTGATCGAATACGCATGTGCATTTGAGGCACACGTGCGGAATGAATTGTGATTGAAGATGAATAGTGTCCAGCCCCTTTTAAATATTAATTTTGTGAATATTAGTGCGGAAGACAAGTTACGAATTAAGGAAGTGGGCAGACCATTTACCTGAACTAAAGTTAGAACAAAAACAAATTAGTCGAGGTAAGAACTTGTGCAGAACTTTTAAACGGGATATTTATAAGAGGAACAGCTGGTAATGCGGATGTGAAGTTACAAATAAACTATATTGTTTCCCGTGTTTTATTTTTGCTGTAAATAAGGATTTGGCGTGGTGAAAAACTGGAGTAGATGATTTAAGTAATTTGTCGCAAAAAATCAAGAAGCACAAAGAATATGCTGCCCATAAAAACTCTTGCTTAGATTTTTCTGTACTAAGGAGGACGGACATTAGACAGCAACTCAGCAGTGCCTTCCTACAAAACTTTCAGAAACAATGATACCGTTCGAAAAAGTCACTACATACTTTCAAGAATCATTGACTGCATAAAGTTCTGTGGCGAGTTCGAACTTGCATTCCGTGGTCTTGATGAAACATCTGAGCGTTGAAAAGGACATAATAAATTAAATTAGAGGCTTTAATGAAAAAGTAATTGATGTATTCGCGGACAAGAAAGAAAGAAGAATGGACTTACAGTACAAGCAGTACAGTTGTTGATTTATCTGTATCTTTAACAGGAAATCTATTGAAAGGTATGTACAAGAGCTATTATTTGTCTTCCAAAAATAATTGATTTCAATTATTAGTGTATCTTTTATAAACTATATCATTACTATTCTTCAAATATTATTGTTGTTGCTTATATTATCGAAGACGATTGCCGTCCTTGATATTTAAAATTCGAATACTTGTGAACCCCCTGTGATTAAGAGTACGCGCCGTGACTGCAACCATGAAACAAATGCTCTACTCACTACAAATGGTACAGTATTTGGTGCGAAACTAAATATTTTCATGCAAATATCAACATAAATTAGACAATTGTAACTCCATTTCATACAGCTACATCAAGCCACAACGATGACACGTAATTCACAGAAATTCGCGAGCGCGAAACGGAATTCCATTCTTGCATTACCTGCATTGTCAATATTCTCTGAAAGCTAGTAATTTTTATTTCAGATATTTCAAAACAAATAATTTCTAAAAGATTAATGTGTGAATGTATAACAAAAGGTCGAATGTAAGAAACGAACAAAGAAATAATATACAAAATTGCAAATTCGAATTGATGACGCATCCAGCTGTCTGAAACGCAGTAAATTTGCAGCGGTCTAGTATGTTTGTCACGAAATTACAGAAAAACTACTCGTATTTTCAAAACATTAAGCCTGACCTTATTTGAAGATGTAGTTTTGATAAATACATTTCACTGAAAAAAAACTGAATTTTCACAATTGTAGTTGTAAGAAGATGCCGAAAACGAAGCGCTGTGAATTCCGAGCGAGCTATGTTTGTCAGAAAATTTTAGAAAAACTACTCATATTTTCAAAAAATTCAACATGGTCTTATTCGAAGATCTGTTTTTGATAAGTATATATCATTAAGAAAAACAATTGTATCTTCACAATTGTAGTTGTAGAAAGACGCCGACATTTTTAAAATTTTTAAATTTTTTTTTGGCAAAATCAGGCATTTCAACGAACATGAAACCTGCACCATCCCCTTAAGCTTCTTTTATGCTATCTCAGGTCCCAATTTAATCAAAAAACGTTGTGCGGTTTTTAAGAAAAAAATGGTTTAAAGAAAATAAAAAATTGTCTATGTTTGACACAATTTTTCGAAAAAAATACTTATGTTCTTTAAGAATTGAACATGACCTTATTCCAAGACCTATTTTTTATGAACACATTTCATTAAGAAAAAAATAGTATCTTCTAAATTGTAGTTGTAGGAAGAGGCTGATAAAATATCCAGTTTTTTTTTAATTTTCGAAAATTCAGAGTTTTCAAGGAACATGAGATCTATGCCATTTACTTTAATGACCTTCAGACTATCCAACAAAATTTAGTCAAAATTGTTGGTGCCATTTTTTTGAAAGTTTTTAATGGTCCCAGGGGTTTCATGTAAAGCACCTTCCAAAATTAAAATATCGGTTTCAAATTCAAGGAGCCACGAGATAGGCCAGATCGATCGGGGAGTGTCAATTTTTGAGCAAATCGGCTAAACGGTTTAGTCGCTAGCGTTGTTCACAGACAGACGTTTTGCTTTCAATTGATTTTTCGGTATCAAGGACCTACAAAAAAAGGATTCTGGCTGCACCTCGTATTAGGAGTTTTCTTTTCTTAATTTAGCAACTGGATTTATCCACTTTTTCGTTACCAGGGTGCTGTAATAAGCGTTTTTTTGCCCCCAAACTGCCGTTTATTCGCGCAGCATTACATAACTTTCCCTATACGGGAAAGTAAATGACTGGTTGCTCATTTTGCAAAAGAAGTAAATTTAAAGCAAGGCATGTTTACAAATCAAGAAATAAATCATTAACAAATAAAATAAACTACTAGGTCATTAGCGACCATTATTGAAGTTAACGTTATGGTATGATGAAACGATATGGTGATAATAGGCGGTGAAAGGACGAACACATTACAACCATGCCCGAGGCGAGACTCGAATCCGTGACCCCTCGGTCCGAGATCACTACGGCACTGCTGGATTAGCGATCTCGGCCACGGGGCCGACGTCAAAAAAAGGTTGTGAAAGCCATGACCAACATTACGTGGTTTTTGCGAAAGAAGTTCCCAAGGATCAGTGACTCAAAAGTAAAGGAAAGAATATTTGTAG
This sequence comes from Acheta domesticus, assembly GCA_031308135.1. Classification (NCBI taxonomy): domain Eukaryota; kingdom Metazoa; phylum Arthropoda; class Insecta; order Orthoptera; family Gryllidae; genus Acheta; species Acheta domesticus. The sequence goes on along the minus strand of JAHLJT010009436.1, from coordinate 23,951,126 downwards.
GATCGCAAATTATAAAACTACTGGCTGATCAACATTTCGTTGTGTTGAGTGATGTAAAAAAATGCATGGTTGTCTTTCACATGTGAAACTTTCTAGGCAACCACTGTGTACTCCGCCAACACAATCCTTTTTGTTTTGGTGGGACCTGAAAAGGCACAGGGGTCTTGGCTGGGAGGAGCCGTGACTCGGGATCACATGTGAGGTAGATTTTAGCAACCCCTTTTTGTAACAATTTTGGATTTATTCCAGATAATGAAACTCCCACGTCCAACAAATACAAATACACAAATCAAAATACTGATCTTCCCAGATATCATTGATGAATAACCAAACTCAAAACTATTAGGCCTTTTGCGATGGGATCCCTCGTTTACTGAAGGTAAAAGCATTTACTGTACAAGAAACACACAGCACTTTACCATTTCCCCTTCCAAAAAGGCTTAAAATTACTTTACAAAAAAAAATCAATTCCTTTTCTTCTTCTCTTGATTGAAAACTATGTTACATAATATAGCAATTTTGATTTACATTTCACTGTCTTTCTCCTTTTTTCGACTTGGAACATGGAAACTCTAATTAATCACTTCCCTCCCCGATTCAGGTAATCAGTTCTCATTACTTAAATATGTCCACTCCTTTTCTTTCTCTTTTCACTCTCCCCAAAATGAAGTCTGTAATACTTTACGTGCGCCGTCCGACGGGTCTGCTGCAAAAGGTCGCGCACACTCGCGCGCCGCCACCTCGGAAGCCCGGCCGCCACGCGCCGCCAAGGGCGAACTCCAGCCGGCCCCGAGCCCTCTCGCGTTGCCTCCACAGCACGTCCAACCACGTTCCGTCTTCTCTGCTTCTCGTCCGACTCCCGAATTCTTATACCGTTCGTGCGTCCGTATCCTCAAGCGCGGCAGTCGACACGAGCCTGTCGTTTTACTGCGGTCCTCGGTTCGCACTATCTGCCGTGTGATAACCACTTAACTCAGTTTTCTAAAACTCACTTTTAATAAACTTAACTTTGTCCATTCTAGCTATTTCATTACAGTTCATCTTCTATTCCTGCCTTACGAAATATCACCTTCACTTTTAACATTCAACCGTCTTCTCTCCCGAATCTAACATATGCCTACTCTAGATGCCGCCGCCTAGATACTGACTAGGCACCTCCGTCCGGTGACGCTGCTCAGACCACAAGAAGCAGGGCGATTCCCTTATGGTCAGCCGCCCTTCCCCTCTTTTCCCCCTCACTACCTGACATGAATGGGGGTCACTCTCCTATCGGCCCCGCCGGTACCCCTTCTCGCCAGCGAACGCTTCTCCGGACGCGCCCAGCTTTGCGCGGTCTTTTGAATTCTTGTTCTTCCTTTTTCGTCTCTTCCTTGTCTTTTATCCTCACCCTCATTCACGTATCACAATATATATATATATATATATATATATATATATATATATATATATATATATATTGCGGTTTGGGACTTTAATATTTTACCACTAGTTGGGGAAGACTAGGAACTCTAAATATCAAGTAAGAACCGATAGATATTCTAGGCAGTGAGGGCCGGATGCGTCGGCAGCGTCGCAAGATTAGAAGAGTGAAGCGGGACTTGGGATCACCTACATTCAAGTGAGAATAGACTGCGGGGCGTCGGCGACCAAGACGGTAAATAAGTACTGCAGTACAAAAGATATATTTTAAAACGAGGTCATGACCTAAGGACAAAAACAATTGTTAATAGTGTTAAATAAATTGTTGATTTTTTTCTTTTGGAAATGAAAAGATTTTCATTTAGTCAATCAAAATTGTTAAATAGTTAGAAATAGATAATTATTCCCTTTCAGATTCCTCGCCATACTGTACAGTTGGCAGATCAAGTAATCGGCTATCTAGGCGATAGCGATTATCCATAACGGGACCCATTGACCCAGCTAGCCGGACATTTATACACTTGTTGAAATTAGCTGTGGAAGCATTGGTCATATTTAATTAGTGTCGTGCCCCACTTAAATATGTCCACTCCTTTTCTTTCTCTTTTCACTCTCCCCAAAATGAAGTCTGTAATACTTTACGTGCGCCGTCCGACGGGTCTGCTGCAAAAGGTCGCGCACACTCGCGCGCCGCCACCTCGGAAGCCCGGCCGCCACGCGCCGCCAAGGGCGAACATATTTTGAGTGGACATATTTAAGTGTCGTGTCCCAGCAGTGACAAGAGTTGAGGAAGGAGGGGTGACAGATGTAGAGGAATGAATAGTGGGAGTCGTTCACGGATGAGATTCAGGGGATAAAGTAATTGTGTATAAGTGTCCGGCTAGCTGGGTCAGTGGGTCCCGTTATGGATAATCGCTATCGCCTAGATAGCCGATTACTTGATCTGCCAACTGTACAGTATGGCGAGGAATCTGAAAGGGAATAATTATCTATTTCTAACTATTTAACAATTTTGATTGACTAAATGAAAATCTTTTCATTTCCAAAAGAAAAAAATCAACAATTTATTTAACACTATTAACAATTGTTTTTGTCCTTAGGTCATGACCTCGTTTTAAAATATATCTTTTGTACTGCAGTACTTATTTACCGTCTTGGTCGCCGACGCCCCGCAGTCTATTCTCACTTGAATGTAGGTGATCCCAAGTCCCGCTTCACTCTTCTAATCTTGCGACGCTGCCGACGCATCCGGCCCTCACTGCCTAGAATATCTATCGGTTCTTACTTGATATTTAGAGTTCCTAGTCTTCCCCAACTAGTGGTAAAATATTAAAGTCCCAAACCGCAATATATATATATATATATATATATATATATATATATATATATATATTGTGATACGTGAATGAGGGTGAGGATAAAAGACAAGGAAGAGACGAAAAAGGAAGAACAAGAATTCAAAAGACCGCGCAAAGCTGGGCGCGTCCGGAGAAGCGTTCGCTGGCGAGAAGGGGTACCGGCGGGGCCGATAGGAGAGTGACCCCCATTCATGTCAGGTAGTGAGGGGGAAAAGAGGGGAAGGGCGGCTGACCATAAGGGAATCGCCCTGCTTCTTGTGGTCTGAGCAGCGTCACCGGACGGAGGTGCCTAGTCAGTATCTAGGCGGCGGCATCTAGAGTAGGCATATGTTAGATTCGGGAGAGAAGACGGTTGAATGTTAAAAGTGAAGGTGATATTTCGTAAGGCAGGAATAGAAGATGAACTGTAATGAAATAGCTAGAATGGACAAAGTTAAGTTTATTAAAAGTGAGTTTTAGAAAACTGAGTTAAGTGGTTATCACACGGCAGATAGTGCGAACCGAGGACCGCAGTAAAACGACAGGCTCGTGTCGACTGCCGCGCTTGAGGATACGGACGCACGAACGGTATAAGAATTCGGGAGTCGGACGAGAAGCAGAGAAGACGGAACGTGGTTGGACGTGCTGTGGAGGCAACGCGAGAGGGCTCGGGGCCGGCTGGAGTTCGCCCTTGGCGGCGCGTGGCGGCCGGGCTTCCGAGGTGGCGGCGCGCGAGTGTGCGCGACCTTTTGCAGCAGACCCGTCGGACGGCGCACGTAAAGTATTACAGACTTCATTTTGGGGAGAGTGAAAAGAGAAAGAAAAGGAGTGGACATATTTAAGTAATGAGAACTGATTACCTGAATCGGGGAGGGAAGTGATTAATTAGAGTTTCCATGTTCCAAGTCGAAAAAAGGAGAAAGACAGTGAAATGTAAATCAAAATTGCTATATTATGTAACATAGTTTTCAATCAAGAGAAGAAGAAAAGGAATTGATTTTTTTTTGTAAAGTAATTTTAAGCCTTTTTGGAAGGGGAAATGGTAAAGTGCTGTGTGTTTCTTGTACAGTAAATGCTTTTACCTTCAGTAAACGAGGGATCCCATCGCAAAAGGCCTAATAGTTTTGAGTTTGGTTATTCATCAATGATATCTGGGAAGATCAGTATTTTGATTTGTGTATTTGTATTTGTTGGACGTGGGAGTTTCATTATCTGGAATAAATCCAAAATTGTTACAAAAAGGGGTTGCTAAAATCTACCTCACATGTGATCCCGAGTCACGGCTCCTCCCAGCCAAGACCCCTGTGCCTTTTCAGGTCCCACCAAAACAAAAAGGATTGTGTTGGCGGAGTACCGTCACATATATATATATATATATATATATATATATATATATATATATATATATATATATAAAACTTCCAAAGTCCTAGTCGAACTTCCCGTTGCACATCAACTTCCAGAGTCCGAAAAACTATTGAGTCTCACTCGAAGCTTACAAGTCCTACTTCACTAATGTGGATCTCGCGAGCGATCTTTACTACTCGACGACCTCTATCAGAATATCCAGTTCTCCCTGTTCTTCCGCCCTCAACGCTTCGGTATCAGTCCTTCGTTCCTCTTTTCTGAAACAAAACGACAAAATTCGATTGTCTATTCTCCCTTAGCCAATCCATTCACCCTTATCAAACCAAGTAGCCACGCCCTCGACAGTCATTCCTTTTCAGACCAATCACACATTATTTTATCTGTCTATCTAGCCAGCGCCCTCACCTATTCAAGGCCTGAATGCAGCTTGTTGACCTTGCCAACCACTGCGCCGGGCGTTGCTAAGGCTGTATATCGCCATTTGCATACCCTTTTGTCCAACCCATTTATAGCCAATATTATTAACAAAATATTATATATTTTGGTATATCACAGTACATTTGGATCAACATACAACTGTGAGCAATTTTTGCTGCTTTGAAAATTTGTAAATCTCGAATGAGAAGTATAATTACAGATCACAATCTGAAATGCAAGTTACGGCTCAATAGCACCATGTCATCTCTTCCAAATATATAAAGTATATTGCGAGAAAACTAGTGGTGCTACAGAATGGCACAGACTTTCCCGTATTAGTTTTCTATTTTCTTGGGTCTTCGCTAGCTATTCGGAATTCCCACATACTCTTTCTTGCCAGCTACCATCTATCATCGCCAAAAGTACATTTTTTGTCATTTTCTTAATTTTTCGGTTTCCCATTGGTAGAACGAAAACATTAATTTTAGAATATTATAGAACACAAAAACCTAGCCGTAAATGGCAATTTTCTTTTAAAAATTATGTGCCGTTTAAGAGAAAATGGCGTTTTAGCACTACTAAAAATGCGAAATTTGAAGCTCATTTTCACAGAAAATTTTTGTTTTCAAAATACTTTATTTGAAGTTATTTGAAGCACATACACTCACAAATATAATAATCTTTACAAATCGCGGATAATGTGCATATTAAAGATGTGAGAGATCTTTCAAAAAAATTACATTTATATAATTTTTGAAAAAACAAAAAAATAACTCAAAATAAACTTTACGTCATATTAAGGAGTGTGATTATCACTATCAGTTACAAAAGTTTTAAGAAAAAAATTGCAGCCATATACGAGAAAATGGCGTTTGTACATTTCTGAAAATGCCGAAATTTGAGCTACTTTTTACAGAAAACGGTAGTGTTTTCGAGAAACTTTACTTGACATTATTTAAAGCATATATACTCTTAAATATAATAATGTAAAAAAATCGCCGATAATGTAAATATTAACGACGTGAGAGACAAGTAAAAAAATTTACATTTTTGTAATTTTTGAAAAAACCAATCGATAGACCAAAATGGCTTTTATGTTATTGATAGAGTACATTTACCACTATCCCTACCAAAAGTTTAAAGAAAAAATTTGGAGCCATTTTTGAGAAAATCTTGTTTTTGTAATTTTTTAAAATTGCACATATTGCACGCAATATTGCACGAAAACTACCAACATTTTGAAAAACATTTACATGACCTTTATTAAAGAACTCAATACGCAGAACAAATTTTATTTGAAGAAAAAATCTCTATCTTCAATTTTGTAGTTGGAGAAAGACGCCGAAAAAAATTCAAACTTTCACAATTTTCGAAAATTCAAAGCTGTACGTGAAAATCGGACCTATGCCATGTTAAAAAGTGTATTTTACTCTATTCATACAAGAAATTTAAAGAAAAAATTTGGAGCCGTTTTTGAGGAAATTTTGAAAATCCCCAGGGGGTTTCATATAAAGTACCCCGAAATTTTGAAGAATCTTTTTCAAAATCTCAAAGCTTCGACTAGAATCAGATCGACCCGGGAATATCCATTTTGGAAGAAATCGTACGTATGGTTTAGGCGCTAGCAGTGTTCACAGACGGACGGACGGACGGACAGACGGACGTTTTCCTTTCAATTGTGTTTTCGGTATCAAGAACCTAGAAAACAGGGTTTCTGGCTACACCACGTGTTAGGGGATTTTTTTCTTAATTTAGCAACTGGTTTTATCCACTTATTCGTTTCCACGGCCCGGCAATTAATTTTTTTCCGACGAAAATTGGCGATTTTTTCGCGCAGCATTACATAACTTTCCCTATACTACGTATATCACTCCGTGTATACGTACGTATACGGGAAAGTAAAAAACACTTAAAAGGAGTAATAAGAGTATTTGATTTTGCTGTCAACTTCATTTTTTAATTTTAATTTCCTTTACTTTTAGTATTTTCATTACTAGTTTATTTAATCACATTTTTTGTGCAACCTTTATAATACTTTTCATATTCAGCAGCATGATAAACTGTGTAATGTCACCGCTATTAAATTTCTTTATGTTAAAGAGCACTTTTTTGCAACTAAACAATTGGCATTGCCGGCGCAATCTGCAAAAAGATACTTTTCTTTCCATGCTACATTGCAAATTGTCGCTTTTTTAATTTCCAAATTATGCTAATACGTTTATATCTAGAAACTGTTCCAATTAATGTTACAAAAGTATCTTACGGGTTTTCTATCATAATATCCTTTCCTCGAGCTGTGAGATTTTTTCATTCCGAACAATGGAAAATACCCCGTAGAAATACGACGCGACCCACTGTGCCACATGCTGCCGATCGATATTTGATGACGTCATTTGCTCTTTCTGCGGCGAAAGATAAAAGAGCAACCGGAGGCTCCTCCTCGGAGCAAATGGTTGAGCGGCCCTGGTCTAGACGTTGCCGCTTTGTAGTCAACATTTGGTAAGACTTCTGCTGCTTTTTGTTCGATGTAATTTGTCTCGAGTGTCTTGTACAAATATCATAAGGGCTGAATACAAATTCGAGCACCCTGTAATGGTTGTCTTTGGATCTTGAAGTGTTTTAGATACTTTATGGAATTCATCTAAAATGTATTTCCAAAACTTCAACATAAAAACGAATTCCAAAGACTCCATTTTATCCGCAATGGAAGAAGCTTCAAGACGGGTGTCACCCTTCTCCTGTTTGGTTTCGACAATACAGCGTAGCGTTTTAACAATGTCATCAAAACTTTCATCAACGGCGGAAACAGATCGAGCATGACAATTCCATCTAGTGTTTGAAAGACTTTTCAGCTTTAGTGACTTTGCTCTTATGGCTTCCTCTAAAAGTGCCCAACGATGAGTAGATGCCGAAAAGAAATTGTAAATTTCTTCAATAGTAGAGAAAAACTTGACTGCAGCACGCCCAACCAAATTTAACGAATGTGCTGAACAAGCAATACTCATATAATCAGCATAGTCGTTTATTTCTCGAAGATTTGCCTGCATCCCTTTGTATCGTCCCGACATGTTGGCCGCATTGTCGTACGATTGTCCTCTGCAATTCTGAAAGTATATTTCGCATTTTTCTAAATACTCTAAAGTTGTATTCGCCAACATCTCTCCAGTGTGTCCTTGTAATTTTAAAAATGTTAAAAATCTCTCGGCTGGCTTTCCGTTTACAGGTGATACATAACGAATTATAACAGTCAGTTGATCGACATTAGATAAATCTGGAGTCGAATCAACTGACAAACTGAAGTATCGCGCAAGCTTAACTTCTTCAACAATTGATTGTCGTAGTTTTTCAGCCATTAGATGAATGATCTCGTTGCAAATAGTTTTGGATAAATAAGACGTCTTTCCTGATCCAGAATTACCGTAGTTCTCAATGTGATGTTTAAGAAAAGGATCAAAACTAGCTATTAACTCCAATAATCCAAGATAATTGCCATTGTCAGGAGAACCAAACAATTCAGTGGTGCCACGAAAAGCTAAACCTCTTTCAGCTAATATGCAAATCACAGCTATCACTCTAAGTAAAACTTCTCGCCATTAATTCTTTTCTGTTTCAATGTGACTAGAAAGATGGGAATCCAAATTCGCTTTCCGTTGCCTAGATAAAAATGTCAATAAGGCATTTCTATGTAGCTCCGAATTTTCATGATGTGTAATGGCGTTAGGATTCCGCCAATCGTTATATCTACTCTCTGCTAGAAGACACGTATTTGGACAGAACAGCTTACATACAAAACAGTAAACATGACCAGTTGGAGAATATGCAAGCCACGATCTTTTAAAGGTTTCTCCATTTTCCTTTGTACCGACAAAAATACTTTTCGTACATATCCTTGTTGTATTTTGGAAAACTCGTGCTGACTTTTCAAATGGTCCTTCTGAATGACTGCAACCCTCCGGACCCTTTTCGATCCAAAACTCTACATCAGTCTGAAAAAGATCTGTCCACAGACCAATATAATTTGTCGTAATATTGTAATATTGCTTTTCTCTTTGGTACTCAATATTCTTTGTCGGTTTGCTGGTGCAGGTGCATCTAAATAACTTGCTGCTCTGACAAACGAAGATTCCGGGTCGTTGTTAGGTCCATCATCAACTGAATCAGGCTGAGGATGACTAACGTCCACATCGATGTCCTCATTCGCTTTTTCATTTGGAAAAAAAGTTGTAATTTTAGGTAGTTTCTTCGCTTGCTCTTCTGCTTCTCTCTTCTTTTTTCGTTTATCACATCCACTAGGATAATTCCTTTTCATTTTACATCTGTGACGAAAATGGACGAAGTATTAATTTCAATGTTTTATTTTTCATTACAGCGTTTGGATGGCTTTAGGCTCGAAGATGATTTAAATAAAGTTAATATTTAACCCAAGACGCACATATTTATTGTTTTTATCTCTGACTTACACATTATAACACCATTTTACTTTCTCTTTCTCTGGGGTCGATTTGATCCCAGTCTGTGCTATAAGGGTTAAAATAATTGCGTTGCTTACAATGTCGGCAAAAAATTACTGTTATTTTTCATTATTATTTATAAGAATTTTCTCCTATTAACTGAAAATGAAGATAAGTCGAAATTAAACTAATTTTAAGCGGAGATATTCAAGGCTAGAGATTCACAAAATAGCATTACCAGCATAGGAAGCTGATGCGAAATTTCTCTTATTTTTAATAAGTGAAATACATGCAAAGAGATTTTAAATAAAAACAAAACAAACAAATACATTAAATATAATTCCCTACGCGTATAAACAAACACTTATTGTTTATTTGATTCGTTTGTTCGGTTTGTTTGATTTGTTTGGTTTTGCTGGTTTGTTTCTGTTGTATTGCAACAAGAGAATAGAAATTCATTAAAGTCAACGACTTTGTACAGAGTCAGAAATTGAACGCATAGAGAGAAAATTTACTAGTTAGATTAACATTGAATCGTAAGTAAGTTAGTTTAACTTTACGATATTGAGCTACAAAAATTACAGTGTAAAAATTACATCGATTCCATACGGATCTAACATCGACTTTGTTGATCATTCAAAATGTAATTCTAAAATTGTTTTATTGTAGAAAAAACTACATTTTCATATTAAGAAGAAAACATGAGTATATAACATTAAAATAAATGCTAATTTTTAATGCAAAAGTTGAATCTGTCGAAATCGGGCCAATCTAATTTACATTGACCGATGTTGATCTAACATTTACATTTTATCCCGTGTGGACATATTAGATTTATAAAAGGAAGAAACTTACTTATTTCTATAGACTTGACACTCTACATACTATATATACTCCTTATATCTACACTGCACATAAACTGGATATTCTACACACTAACGGCACTCAAGTCACTCAACTGTAAAACAAACTGTGAACTGCCATTAACGCATTAACTCAATTTCATTAGTTCCTAGAAGCGCCATGGGAACGCTGGTGCCACTCTCTATGTACTACTCGCGCGACTTTTCTTGACGTCTGAGCTCCCTAGTGCTCAACCCAGCACAACTCGGCACGGCCTAGTCAAAATCTTGGTCTCACCATAGAGGAGAGATATTGTATCTCTCCTCTATGGGTCTCACACGGAACGGCATGGCAAAATTATCTACCGCTACCTACCGCTGCTTTCAGATTCAAACGATGATTCATATTATTTATAAAATGCAAATTAAGTACATACACTAATATCATATCTCATTAATAAGCAATATTATCATTAATTATTTTCACTTATGGTTGCTATTAATTACTTTATTATTTGTTCTATTTTATCGTCTATAATGCCATGTGCCATGCGAAAGATGTGAATAGTATTAATAATGTTGGCAACACCCGTCTGACGTAGGCAGTAACGTCCTCTCCCCGCACCCCGCGCTGGGAGACGTCAAGAAAAATCGCGCGACTAGTAACTAATAGTTCGCGACTTATCTACATTTAGGCGCCCCCTTAGGTCGGGGGCCCCCCAAGCACGTGCTTGTTTTGCTTGTATGTAAATCCGGGACTGTCTGAGTACTACAGGATGAGCTTCCCCTGAATATTATGCCATATCTCAGGCGGGAATGTACATTTGCAAAATAAACGCAACGAGCTGCACGAAGGCTGACAGAATTTGAAAGAATTCTGAATATGTAACATAGTGGACTTAATTTAATGTTTAATTTTGTTATATATACATTCCATTTGAGGTTTGATTGAATTGAGAGACCTAGAAATTTTGTTACCTCAACATCAGCTGATTGAATGAAATATTGTTCTAATGAATATTAATAATATTAATATTATTGTTAATAAATATTAATGTTATAATAAATACTGTTCAAATGAACTATTGTTCATTTTCAATGGAACACGCGATTGCCGATTTGAAATGCAAAAATGCATTGAAACAGTTTTTCTTTCGTTAACAATTAATTGATTATTATTAAACCAATTTGAAACTTCTGAAATCGCACTATTTACTGCTTCTTTTTTGCAAAGAACATTCGTGTCATCGGCAAACGGAACCGTTCTTCCATATTTAATAGACGAGGGCATATCGTTTACATATAACAGAAAGAGGATAGGCCCTAAGATCGAACCTTGTGGGACCCCATGCTCAATTGGCAAAGAATTGGAAACATAAGTATGTAATGCCCTTTCGTGCCAGTATGGTATTTCTACTCTTTGAGTCCGATGTTTAAGGTACGAAGTTATCCAATCTAGGGCAATACCACGAATTCCATACGAGGGTAATTCTGAGAGCAAGTTGTTATGGTCAATAACGTCAAAAGCTTTCGAAAGATCTTAGAATATTCCAATGGATACTTCATTTTGGTCTACTGACGAAGCAACATCTTTGAGAAAAGAAAAAAATTGCAGTTTCCGTAGATTTTGATATTCTAAAATCGTGTTGTGAGTCTGAAAATGCTTTTTTATTCCTGAGAAAAGTTTCCATTCGTGAGTAGAAAAGCATCTCTAATATATTTTGAAAAAACTTACAAAAGAGAAATTGGCCGGTAATTTTGAATTTCATATATGTTCCCTTTTTTAAAAAGTGGCTTAATTTTTGCTGTTTCGAAAATATCTGGAAATATTCCTGTACGTAAAGAAGCATTGAAAAAGTGAGTTAACGGATGTATAAAGACTGTTGCCCACGTGTTTAATAAACAATCCGGAAATTCATCTAAACCAGATGAATATTTATTTTTTAGTTTACTGACTATTCTGAGGATTTCGTTGGGAGAAGTTTCGAAAATAAACATCGTATCGGAAATGTTTTGGGAAGCGTAAGATGTTGAATTTTGTGGTTTTAGTCCCTTCGTGAGATCAGACGCAATTATAGAAAAGTGTTTGTCGAAGATATTGGCAACTTTTTTCCGGATTACACGTTTCTCTTTCATTATCCTTTAAAATAACATTCTCTACAAAGTATCGATATGGTGTGGTTGTATTTTTTACGATATCCCACATTGCTTTAGTTTTGTTACTAGCGCTCAAAATGCCCCGACTATTTTTCATTATTTTTGCCTGAACTATTACTTTTCTTAAAATTCTTTTGTATTCTCGGAAGTATATATGGAAACCGGGTGATACGTTATGTTTAGAAATAAAGTAAAGTGTACGTTTGTTTTTACACGATGTTCTAATTCCTTGTGTGATCCAAGTATTACTTTTGCTTGAAATGTTTAATTTTATCTTTTTAAGAGGAAAGCACGCGTTAAAATGAATTGAAAGCTTCGAGAAAAATTAATTATATTTTTCATTTGTGTCAACAGCGTTATAAACTGTGTCCCATGATTCCTTCACCAAGTAGTCCGTAAATAATTTTAAATTAACTTTAGTGAATGCTCTGCACATGCGTGTATTATTTATTGTGTCAGTGTTGATGTTCTTAGTAATTGTAAGAATTTGTGCATCGTGGTCACTGTAACCTAGAATATTCGATATTATTTCATAAGTAGTTGTGGTTTTGTTAATTATAATTTGATCTAATGCTTTTTGTGATTTAAATGTATTCTGTGTAGGTACATTCACTGTAATATCTAAATTAAAAGAATGAAGTAAATTGAGAAATTGCTCTTTTTTGTGGGATTCGCTCAGAAAATCAATATTGAAATCTCCACATACAACAATGGATTTAAAAGAGAGTTTACTAATTATGTTCAGAATTATCTCTAGATTTTCCAAGAAAGTGAAATAATCTGAAGCTCGCTTTGTTGGAGGTCTGTAGATGCAAAATAAGATAATTTTGAGTGTATTGAATTGAATTTCGAGTGTATTGTAAATTGAATTCTGACAAGAAGGTAGAATCAATATCATTTCTTACGTAAATACACGAACCTCCGTAAGCAGGGCCCTTATTTGATTCCCTCGCTTTACAATACGATCCTGCAAGGTAAAAGCTAGGAATTGGAGTGTGTTTATATCATTATGAAACAACCAATGTTCTATAAAGCAAAAACCATCTATTTGTCTTAGATCACATTGTAATGCTGCCTCGATAAATTCAATTTTATTTGAAAGAGATTGCACATTATGATGCATTATTCGAATCTTTTGCATGTACCTACACGGATGTTTTTCTGCTACATCTGACTGTAGTTGCTATTTATTTATTTCATTTTTACCTCGAGTGCGTGGTCGAAGGAAGTATCGTGTCCCAGCAGTGACAAGAGGTGAGGAAGGAGGGGTGACATGTAGAGGAATGATAGTGGGAGAAGTAGTAGACGGATGAGGTTCAGGGGATAAAGTAATTGGGTCCAAAGGGGTCCCGGAGGATGGAAGAGAAATAGATGTGGGTGGAGATGGGACTTGGGCAGGACACTGCCGAGGTTGTGAAATGATGTGTTTGGCAAGCTCACTACTGAGTGCATGTTTTCCGACAAGGTTCAGGTGAAGACCATACCGAGTGAAATGTTTTTCTGAGAAAAGTTTAGCTCAAACAATTTAACATGTGTGCCTCTCAGATGCAGTTTCAATTGGTTGTTTGCGTGACTAATTTCTTTGCACAGTGTTGGTTTGTTGTACCAGAAGGGCAGAGTCGAGACTATAATGTTCGTGTTTTGGGCGGCACGTTGTAATTTGTCAACATGTTGGATCAGGAGTAAAGTGACCACCCAAATTAATGTCATTCTGCCCTCCTACGATGATGACTGTATCCCGTTTGGTGGGAGTTTTTGTGTGCGTGTCCAACTCACTGGTCACGTCGGCAAACCTCCCGTTACGTTTAAACACACACATGACAAATTGGTTGGGGATTCCCACTGAGCAGGGAGATATGTCGCCCATGGCTATCTGCTAAAATGAGTACCTTTTTGATCGGCTCAGTGGGAATGTCCTTGTTTTCTTGTGAGCCAGTTTGGGCAAGGACTTTACGTGTCTTTGTTACTTTGCGCTTGCTAGCCTGTTTGCGTTGGTTTGTGAATGGACGTGTCGATGATGGGTGGGGGTGGTGAGGATTGGGAAAGCAAGGAAACTCATTGTAGTAGTGTAAAACAGAAAATGTTTTGAGTTGTGATCGGTGGTGGCGATTGTGTTTTTGCTTCCGCGAATGGGCGGTTGGAGGTTTTTGCGGTGTTGCTTATTGTTGTCCAACCGTCTGTGTTTTGAACGACCTCTTCGAGCCTTCGGATATGTTCATCAAAATTAGTTGATATGTGTGAAGGCTTTCAGAAGATCGGCTTTGAGAGTGTAGAGAGTAGAAAGTATATACCGACTAGTAGCCATGTCACGAATGCGTGGTAAATATGAAAATAAATAAATAGATGAGAATTCCTAATAATACAAAAAACTACTCCCTAAACTATCTTTTTAATTTAATTGTATTAACTTCTTTAAATTAAATTACGTATTTATTTAAAAATAACGGTGATCTGGGATCCTATTGGATTTAATTGCTGGCAACATCAAAAATGCTGATTTGCAAAATGTGTGTGTTGTATTAATCTAGCAACCATTGTTTTTTGACAATGCCACACAGATAACAGAAGGGCATTGCTGGCTGGCATTATTATTAACTAATAATTTTATTTACTGCTTGAATGCACATTGGGCATTATTAGTTTTTTTATGTAGAAAGTAAATGCACTCAATTCAAGAACAGAAAGCTGTTTTCGTTTAAACGTTTGAATTAAACAATATTTGTAATTTTGTGCAAATTTTTTAGAATTTTTCAAATGGTAATTGAAATAAGATAGAAATTGTCAAATTATAATATTACATAACCATTAACAATATTGTGATAAAGTATGTGCTGTTGAAGCACCAATAGTTTAATTACCCGTGGGTGAAAGAGGTACAGTAGCAGCATATTATTGACCATTAAAAGTTTCTTGAATCTGATAAATAAAATCAAATATAAAATTTTTGGTAAGTGTTTATTTTGTAGAATAAAGCTTTTGGCATAGTGGGGTCGAAGTACCTCATAGTACTTGTAATAACAATTTTCATGATAATGAGATTTAAAGTCAGGAAGAGTTTTAATGTGGCAGATAAAATAAATTGCATTTCCACATGCAATTCATCAGAGGCAGATCCAAAGACATTTTGGGGGATAGGAGATATCAGAAATGATGAACGATCTGATGTGCATAATAGGTTAAGCCAAAACCATTTTCATCACATTTTTTCTCCACATGGTATTTATTTTATGTTTATAAAACATTAACGGATTTCAAATTAAACATTCTAAATTATTATAAAATTCACTAATAATAGGAAAATTCTATGTTTAAGGAGAGATAAGAAAAAAAGAATCCCCCACCCCCATATGGATCTGCCTCCACAACTATTGAGTATGTGTTTGTACATTCTATGATTAACATTTGTGTTTCTCTTGTACATATGTCACAGATCAATTTCTTATGAACACAACTCTTGCCTGCCACTTTGAAAACGGTTGAAGAAATAAGAGTTTGATATTTTCTATTTTTCGTAGCTATATTTGTCAAAAACGTACTATATGAAGTTAACTTGGCAATCAATTGCCATTGATAAATGATATTTCTGTCCATATTCATCTTGTTTTAAAATAAGGAATTGCAAGAAGAGACTGAACTGTTCTAAACAGTTGAATATAAGTTTCTGGTTTGTAACAATCGAGTTTTCTGTAATTTATTTGTGTATGTGTGTGTGAAAGGTTCAGATGCAAGAATATTTGGCAAATCTATACACTTCTCATCAAACATATGGAACCTCATATTTCATATCTACTCCTGGCCTCAAAAAGGCAAATCCCGGATCAATGACATAGGAGATTTACTCTACTTTTTTTTAATTCACTGATTTTGCAAGAAAATTATTTTTAGCTTCCCAATAATAATTTATTCATACTGATTTCCTTATTTCTCAAATGTTCTAAATGACCAAGAACAATGCTATTTTCAAACAATTTCAATAAAAGTCCAGATTTAATAATTTAGAAACACTTCTCATGAAGTTCAAAACGCTTCCGATACCTGCAGAGGCTATTTAGGTGAAGATGAAGGACAATATTCAACTTACTTAATGAAAGTTACATGTGGTATTATGCCTCTCTCACCAGAACTCAAGATAAGGACTCTTCTTCTCATAACCTACATATACCGTTAATTATCTATTGCTGTAATCTATGTTTGCAAAAATCAGTGTTTGGGGAAAATATATCTTCAAACCTAGGGTTCATTCAATAATAGAGAGGGCCAATGGTATGAATTCAACTACTCTCATTTTCATTACTGCATCAGAGGATTGTTATATGAAAATTCAATGATCCTTATCGCTCAACAAAAATGGAAACATATGTAAAAACGAGTGATTATGAAGAGAAATTAAATTTTCTAAAGAGAAACACCATTTTCCCTCCATTTTGGGCAATGACGGTGAACTGAAGCATGAGGCCAAACAACAGGACAAGAACCACTGAGCAAATTGAGCAGGAGAGGCAATAACAAAACTTCAGATCCTGCATTTAGCCATCTAGTACAAATCCTGCATTAAACTCAATTTTCCATTCAATGGCACATAACCAGGAACGTCAAAATGTCATGTTCAACTGAAAATTGTGATGATTTAGTCACCACTTGTACCACTCTTAGCTATGTCCTTCAATTAAGTTTCAATAAAAAGCACAACAGGTGATAATTGGCATTGTCAGAGTACTGGGGAAAGAAATAAACATCACAAGATAAATTCCCTTTGACAAGCAATAAGAATAAATATAAATTTATATCTTGAGAAAGGTCAAATTAACTTCACTGGGTGTTAGTATTAAAAAAGTTTCAATGCATTTCACTGAGTATTCACATATTTTAAAATCAAACATTACAGAACTTAAAACCTAAAATTAATTAAGCATTTACAATTTGAATCACATTTCTTAAAAATAGCTGGAAAGCAGTTTTATATACAACTCTTTCAATAACAATAACAACAATAACAACAACAACAACAGCAGTAGCTGCCTCTTGAACAAGATAACTTGATCATTTGAAGGAATATTACCAGTGAATTTTGTCACCTGTTTCTAAAACACTACTAAATTTAAAATATTTTAATATGAACACCTAGATAAACAATATTCTTGAAACAGATTTGATCAATTTCAATGATTAATTATACTAAACACACTAACACATGCACAGAAAAAAATGTCAAATCAATATATGAAAAGGAAGAAGCAAATACGGATTCTAACTGCTCAATGATATCTAAATCCAAATGTTAAGTTCAGTGTATCACATATCCATGTCAACAATTAGAAATGGATTAATTGCAAATGACAATTTTTGCACTAGCAATATGTTCTAAAACTGACAAAACTGCAAACACAAGAATCATTACTGTTGTTGTTTTGAATAAACTCAAAATAACTCATTTTCAATTAATGTCATCTCACGAATGACTAGATTTTTGAGAGACATTTGTAAATAATAAAAAAAATAAGATTAAATTTCATATTTACTTCAATGGCCTGTTAAACAGAGCTTGTCTGGAAGAGTGAGTCTTATATACAAAAATGACTAAATATCAAACTTACATAATTATATGTAACACCTTATTTCATATTCCTGCTTCAGGATGTACTTTCTCAAATTCAACTCTGGCAACTATTCAAATTTGCTTTAAAATGTTTGCTTTTAAATATAAACCAATTCTTGAACTAAATTAGTACAACTTTTATCAGGAAAAGTATTTGTCAACTAAGACTATAAATCTACTTATTTTTGATAAATAATATTACAAAAATTATTTTTATATTCACTTGAACCTATGTATTTTCAGGTTTAAAAGCCTTGGAATTAATATCATCAGAAACTTCAGTTTTGCTATCACATTCACAACCCGTGAAGCCACCAACTGCAAGAGATTCAACAAGACAGTCACTGATTTCCCTTCTGGTGGAAATCTTGCATGTAGGAGAGGTTGCTAGGCTAGGGGCAGCATTGATAGGATGAGTGATGGCAGAGTCCAGCAACTCCTTATTTGTGACTGCACTTTGATGGTTCACTTTTCCCACATCATCTGATTCAACGCAAGCAGCAGGAGTGTTTGAGGAACAGTAATTGCATAATTGACCAGTGCTATTCTGACCACCACTGCAAACATCACGGCCGAGAATATCAGTATTATCTTGAGTGAATTCATCTCCACTAGGGGAGGCATCACAAGGCAACATCTGACCTAAAGATGAGTTGGAAGGAGAACTACTTGTCTGTTCACTGATTTCTGATGAGCTGCAATTGTTTTCTGAAGGATCAGGAGATGCAAAGGATGACTCAGGGCTGCTGCTTGTTCCTCTTGTGTTGAACATGAGTGGCAGGGGATTAATCACAGACACTTGCACTGAACTAATATAATTTGGCAAAATTACTGAAGGACTTGAGTTGCTCAAGAGAGTATCAGACTCTCCTGCATTTTCCACAGTTACTTGAATTGTATTATTGCTAGAATGATTCACAGGTGAACAATTTCTATTTGAGGTTCCCAATAGCCTGTCTCCTTCACTGGGGTTATCTTCAAAGTTGTCATGGTCAACAAACGGTTGGGAGAGATTTTCTCTTGAGGTGTAGGGGGGAGGAGGTCCTTCGCGAGGAGGGGAAGTCAAAATTTCAGAGTAAGGAGGAGGATCTACAGGCTGCCCAACGAACTGTACTCCGTTGTTAATGTTATAGGTTACAAGGAGGCCAGAATGGGATGGCTGAGACAGCTCTGCTGAGTGACCAAGAAAAACATCCAAGTCATACAGAGGGGGCACAGTGTTTCTTGTTGGGAGATTGACGAGGCGATGACCACCAGCCAAGTGGCGTGGAAAGCCACTTCCGGGCCCTGTGTGGGATGCAAGCATAGCAGCTGGGCAACGTGTCAGCACAGAGCGCTTCATGTGTACTCTGCATATTGCAATGATGAGCACAGTGACAATGAACATGAAGGCCATGGCACAACCTGGACAAAGAAGACAGGTCATGAAAACAAAATTAGTGACTGTAATAATCAAGCACAATATCATTGTATGTATGTTAAATTTACACCTCATTCATATCAAACATGAACACACACACACACACACACACACAAAAACCTCTATACACAGTCAAATACAGCCACAAATAAGCATTTTGAGCAACTCATGATCAGGATGTTACCGTATTATCTGCCTCACTGTTTTACTGTAAATATGCAAATAAATTAATAGATACATTTTTGGGTTAAGAGGTTATTACATCAAATAGGTTAAGAGATAAAAGAACAACTTGAAAATACCATGGGATCAAGCATCAGGAACATATATTCAACCTATAAGTTTTCAGGGCTTTCATTCATTGAGTGATAAACAATCACAGGTTACATATGAAATACATTTTTATCAATGAATAATAATAATAATAATCATAATAATAATAACAACAACAATAACAACTTAAAAAGAGGCAAAATGACCACATCAGAGAACACTGAAGTTGATAGGCACACTGTGATTCAAGATCTTGAGCCAGGTAAAACTTACAAATATCTGGACATTGAAGAATGTGAGACCATTTCGGACGACACAATGAAAGAGAGAATTCGCAGGGAGTATTATAGAAGAGTGAGACTTGTCCTGCAGTCCACTCTGAACTCCAGGAATAAAATATCAGCAATAAGTAGTTTGGCGGTGCCTGTAGCCGAATATAGTTTCGGACTAGTGGACTGGACTGAAAAAGAAATTCACATCATGGATCCAAAAACCAGAAAACTGCTAACAATGCATCATGTTGCCCACCTTCGAGCTGATGTACATAGACTTTAGTGTCATTTAAGGAAGAAGGAAGAGGCCTCAGACAAATTGAGGCCTCCTGGCACAACGCAAATTTTTCAAAAATTCATCAAAATTTTTTGATTAAACTTTCTCCTCGGATAGTGTACTTTATGTGTCATGAAAGAAACGAGGAAGAGACCTGAGACAAATTGAAGCCTCCTGATACAATGCAATAGTCGAGATGGGAAAGTATGTAGTCAGCCACCAACATGACCTATGAATGAAGCAGTTAATGAACTCTGACTGAACAATGGGAAACAGAGGCATTGTAAGTGTAGCAAGAAGCATTGCGAACAAGACTATGCAAGACACGCAGAATGACTGAGACACTGAACTTCTGATGCTACTTAACATGAAATGTGAGACACAAAAAATGTTAAAGAAATCGTGGAGAGGAAAACCACTCCACGGACAAAATTTGAAATGAATGGACAAGGTGCAGATCAATAAAGACCAATCATTTATGTGGCTTAAAAGGGGAAGAATGAGGCCAGAATCAGAAGCACTTGTAATAGGTGCTCAAGATCAGGTGTTGAGAACACGACATTACGATAAAGTGGTTCTCAAAATTTCCCAGATGATAAATGCCGCATTTGCCAGGAACAAATAGAAACCATTGATCGTATTGTCTCAGCTTGTCCAATTCTAGCAAAGACCGAATACTTGAAAAGACATGACAGGGTGTGTAGCTACCTCCACTGGCAGATCTGTACCACCCTTGAAGTTCCCAACACATGCCCCCAGTGGTACAAACATTCACCAGAGCCGGTGACATCTGTTAGATTACGTACAATATTGTATGACCAACAAATTCAAACTGATTGCATGATAGCGGCAAATAAACCGGATGTAGTTATTCAGGATGTGAAGAAATATATTGTGTCTACTTGTCGATGTTGCTGTACCTTGCGATCAAAACGTCATTACCAAGGAGGCAGAGAAACGTCTTCAATACAAGGGTTTAGAATTAGAGATCAGCCGAATGTGGGGTGTAAAAGCACAGGTCGTACTGATAGTGATCGGAACTCTGAGATTTATTCCGCAAAGTTTGTGTAAGAACTTGTCTAAACGCCCAGGTAATTCAAAAGACGAGGAAGTGCAAGAAATTGCTTTATTTGGAACAGCCCACATTTTGGGCAAAGTATTGTAGAGGCACTGACAGTCCCTAGATCTGCTCCTAAGGTAGCTGGTTGCAACCTGGAGTAGATTTTATTTTGAGCCGACTCATAACACCTTTAGTCGTGATGTAATGTAATTATACTAATACTAATAACTGTAATTTTATCTTTGTCACAAACAATTGTGAAACACTATTTTGTACACTTTGTAATGTTAGTTACATATTTACACACTAATCAAAATTTAAAATTCCCTTTACAATATTTACATCTTGTTTAAGTTATTTTCTTGGTCAACTTTTTATCCTAGCGATTGTGGTCTTATAACCTTACACGTCATTATGTATAGAACTACTAATCCATTTATCTGAGTTGAAATGTTCCATTCTGAATATGTGGATGTAAATTTAGTGACATTCAGCTCAATTGGAAAACTTGTAGATGACAATTTAAATAATTGTTGTGGATGATGATAATTGTAAATTTTGTGCCATGCACAGAAGGTAGAGTTCTGCAAAAATGAAGCTTTCTTGCACAAGGCCATAGTCAGAACGGGAAAGTAGGTAGTCAAGATGACCCACTTATTGACTGGTCCTTCAATACATCCAAAAGAATGGTAGTTGAAGCATTTTAAATGCAGCAAGGGACAATGCAAAGAAAACTATGCAAGACACATGGTATTGCACAGATAATGAACTGCTGATGCTACTTGAAAAGAAATGTTAAATGAGTCATGGAGAGATAAATCACTTCATGTACAAGATAAACAAAGACAAATGATTTATGAAACTCAAAAGATGAAGAAAGCAGCCAGAATCGGAAGCAGTTGTAATAGGTACAGAAGATTAGGCATTGAGAATGCAACAATATCACACAGAAGTTCTCAGAATTTCCCCACATGATACATACTATTTTTGCCAGGAAGGGGTATAAACAATTTATCTTATAGACTCAACTAGTCCAATTCTAGCATGGCCCGAAAAGAAGAAAAATCATGTGAAGTCTGTCGTTATCTCCAATGGCAGATCTGTAAGGCCCTCAAAGATCTGAACACATGTTCCAATAGAAGATATTAACTGACATTGCGAATGTGATCTATATTTGTGGAATCCAGTTGACAGTGATAGTTTTATATGACTGTGTTACGGTATTGTGCACAACATCTATTAATCTGAATCGGTCTTAATATTGGTATAAATTTATTTTGCTCCTGGTTTACCTCATTAATTTTTGCCAACAATTCTTTTGGGTGAGATTTACACACTGATGCGCACAAAGTGGTGAAAATTGAGTTACATTGAAATCAAGGCAATATGGCCTACTGAAATAAAATCACAGGTTGGCAAAGTTGTGATGTCATGGAGACTGTTGTCTTAAGAAGGCTGACGGAATCAACAACCAGAGAAAATGTACTTTCTGGGGTGAGGAGGTAAATGATTAATAGTTTTTCAGTCAGAATGGCATAACTTATCGGTGAATTTGAATGTAAGAAAGATAATGTCATATTGGTGATATATTTGATTGAGAATATTACAAAAAAAGTAAATTAACTACAATATTTGTGAGAGTCTATATAGTGAATATAGAATTGGACATAAAGGAAGGACTTTCGTGATTTGAAAAGTGATGAAGATAAACCCAAGTATTGTTACTGAAAACTATTAAATTAACTAAATGTTATATTATTATTTTGCAGTTTACAAACAATATTGTGCACAGTTTTTTTTGTTATTATTATGAATAATTGTTCTTTTACAATGAAACTGAAAGCATTTTGATTTAATATTACAGATCTATGGTGTAGGCGATAGATTCATCGGCCCTACACAAATAATTAATTGGAAATTTTTATTTTCACCCATTAAGTAAATTTATTAATGGAAAAGTAAAATCCATCTCATTTTGGTCCCTGAACATGGAGCTGATGATTCAGAATTTCTACTAAATTTGGAAACCCTTAGTGGTTTAATTATTATTAAAAGATTTAAATTTGAATAATTATTGATAACCTTATTGAATTATAACAATTCTTACTGTTTGCAAAATATTTAACAGATCTTAGTTTTGAAATTCAACTCGTTACACAAATCCACAAAGACAATAACTAACACAAGTTTTCCACAACTTCTACAGGGTATTTTGATTGAAGATTTTATGCTATTTCGTAAATTTCATCGACTGCAAGAGCTATCAAGACATGGTTGTATCACTGTGAAAATTGCCACAGTATTTTTCAAACCAACACAACATTGCTCCATGGTGGTAATGTCATTGCTCATTAATGGTAATGTCTAGCCATTCATAGTAATCACTAAACACTATTTTGTATCTTTGTTTGTGTTAGTCGTTGATCCTTGCACGTCAAAATCTCATTCCATTTTTCATTCATTTATCACTAAAAGTTACCTATCCCCGGATAAGTATACACAGAGTGATATACGTAGTATAGGGAAAGTTATGTAATGCTGCGGGAAAAAATGGCCAATTTTCAGTGGAAAAAAATTAATTGCCGGGCCGTGAAAACAAAAATGTGGATAAAGACAGTTGCTAAATTAAGAAAAAAAAATTCCCGAACACGTGGTGTAGCCAGAAACCCTGATTTCTAGGTCCTTGATACCGGAAAACCAATTGAAAGGAAAACGTCCGTCTGTGGACACTGCTAGTGCCTAAACCATACGTACGATTTCTTTCAAAATGGATATTCCCCGGTCGATCTGGTTCTAGTCGAAGCTTTGAAATTTTGAAAACGATTCTTCAATATTTGGGGGTACTTTATATGAAGCCCCCGGGGATTTTCAAAATTTTCTCAAAAACGGAACTAAATTTTTTCTTTAAACTTTTGGTAGGGATAGTGGTAAATGTACTCTATCAGATGACATAAAAGTCATATTGCTCTATACGTTGTTTTTTTCAAAACTTACAAAAATGTAAATTTTTTCACACGTTTCTCACGTCAATAACATTTACATTAGCGGAGATTTTTTCACATTAGTATATTTACGAGTACATGGGTTTTAAATAATGTCAAGTACAGTTTCTCGAAAACATTACCGTTTTTTGTGAAAAGTAGCTCAAAATTTCGCATTTTCAGAAACGCTCAAACGCCATTTTCTCATATATGGCAGCAAATTGTTTCTTCAAACTTTTGTAATGGATAGTGCTAATTACACTCTTTAGTATAGCGTAAAGTTTATTTTGGGTTATTTTTTTGTTTTTTCAAAAATTACATAATTGTAATTTTTTTGAAAGATCTCTCATATCTTTAATATGCACATTACCAACAATTTGTAAAGATTATTATATTTGTGAGTGTACGTGCTTCAAATAACTTCAAATAAAGTGTTTTGAAAACTCAAACATTTTCTGTGAAAATTAGCTTCAAATTTCGCATTTTTAGTAGCGCTGAAACACCATTTTCTCTTAAAGGGCACATAATTTTTAAAAGAAAATTGCCATTTATGACTAGGTTTTTGTGTTCTTTAATATTCTAAAATTAATGTTTCCGTACTACCAATAGAAAACCAAAAAATTAAGAAAATGACAGAAAAATGTACTTTTGGCTGTGATAGATGACAGCTGGCAAGAAAGAGTTTGTGGCAATTCCGAATAGCTAGCAAAGACCCAAGGAAATAGAAAACTAATGTGGGAAAGTCTGTGCTGTTCTGTAGCACCACTAGTTATAAGTTTATTTAAATTTTTTTCTTCATCAAGTAAACAATATTTTACCTGATTGAAAAATTAGAAAATAATTTTTACTATCAGGGAAAAATATTGATATTTGACTTGATAATTTGTAACTACATTTCAAAATCAAAACATTGAGTGCTACAATATTATACACAAATGTATAACAAACACTAAAATAAATGCACAGAACTGTTGCAGTCATTTTTAAGGTGTATTTTACGTAAGTATTTAAAGTCTTGGTGAAAATGGTTTTAATTTTTTTAACTGTAGCTTAGCAGTAAAAAACAACAACAAAAAACATGCGCAACAATGTATGTATTGAGAGAAACATTTAAGATTTTTTTTTCGAGCCTGTTCCAGGGTTCTATGACAGTAAAATTATTTTTTGTTATATTTTTCAAAAATACTTTTGTGTGTTTGAATTTGGTGCTGAGAAAACATGAACTTTTTTTATAATAGAATAAATTATTTTCTTAATTTTCATATTTTCCCATCAGGTAAAATAGTGTTAAGTTGATAAAAAAAAAATTAAAATAAAAAATACATTTTTGGGGTAGAGGTGTGAGGGTGGTGAGATGGGGGCTAGGAAGCCTTTCAAAAATCTAATTTTTATGTTAAGTCATTGTGAAACTGCACATATGTCGTTTGGTTTTAGGAAACATTTTACCATCTTATCCAGGAGTGCCCTTTTACATTTACTTTCCAGACTTTGGATAATTCTATTGTATCATTTTCCAAATCATAGAGATTCTAAAGTTTTTAATTCTTTGTAAGCTCCATTGAGTGAATTCTGTGCTGTTTGCAAATCCAAATCAGGGCTCTGATAGATTTCGAAACAAAGATGATGTTAGTATTTTGGAATGTAGTGCTAAATGGAAAGCAAAAGTTTTTCTTTTTTCTTCTTTTCCAAGTTACAAGCTTTATAAACTTCAGATATTTTCTTAGAAAATATATTTTTTGTCAAAGCTTGCAAATTATTTAAATACCTCAATCTTATATCTATTATGAAATTGTTTCTGGATAAC
Organism: Acheta domesticus; assembly: GCA_031308135.1. Taxonomy (NCBI): domain Eukaryota; kingdom Metazoa; phylum Arthropoda; class Insecta; order Orthoptera; family Gryllidae; genus Acheta; species Acheta domesticus. Next base: position 23,925,452 of record JAHLJT010009436.1, on the reverse strand, counting down.
TAACTAGTAGGACAAATTCGTACTGTATGATTTGTTTCTGTAATGTACGATTATTTTTATTTAAATCTATCATGGTCGATATTATGTTCCACTGATTAATGCTATGACCAAAGAAAAAAGGTTGTTCCAATAAAAAGTAAAATGTTAGAACTTTTAATGTCCCATTCATGGAATCGTTAAGCATAAGATTTAAAATATGCACAATGCACAAACAATGCATTGTCAACTTCACTCAATTTATTTTTCTGAACACCATTGTAAATTCCACTCATAACTGCGTCAACATATTCTTGTCCTCTACATTTACTTCATCAATGCCTTGTCCTATTATGTTCTCGACAATACCAAAATGCAACACTTGTGCTGATTGATCTTTGACTTTCTTAAAGCCTATGTAAGATTCATTAATTTTTATGTTAATCGGTTTGCCATATTCATTTTCTCTACGGTTACATTTAGTAAAATTTGACTTTATTGGTCACCTTTTGATATGTTTTGCGTTGTGGCCATTATAAAAGTAAAAAAAAGGTCCTTCATTTATTTCTTCTAGGATTTTTATTAGACAGTTTCAGATAAAAGACTTCAATAGCACAGGGTCCCCTGACATAGTTCTGTCGGTCCTTACGGAACTAACATCACTGGTATGAACTAGTAAGGAAAGTTAGATATCATGTGCTAATAATGGATCCAATGACTCCTTGACACCAGAGACTATATCAGAAAAAAAGAAGATGGAAAAGAAAAAACGTGCACCCGCATGCCCCCCCACACACGCACGCGCACGCGCACGCGCGCACACAACAAATTGAGGCATGAGTCCTTAGGGTTAAACACATTGTTAAGCTGACATAATGATAAAAAATGATACCTCAGGCAGATCACATGTGATGTCACATTATCTGTGTGTGGTGTTGATGATGTACCAATTAGTGTATCGAACTATTATAACAATGTTCGCGGGTTCAAAACTGATCGAAGCTTTGTGGATCGTAGATTTTTAAGGGCAAAAAAGTCCTTTGTCAGTATATAATACTTTATCAATAAACCCTATTTTATAGAATATCAAACGAAGAGATTAGAGAGATAATGCATATAGACAAGTGATTGAAAATGTAGAAACCAAACAACTCGAACTGTATGGCAATCTAATGAGAATGCATGCTGACAAAATACCAAAAATTGTCTTTGGGTGGATCACTTTCGAAAGAAGAAAATGAGGAAGACCAAGAAAATCTTGGAAGTCCGACATCGATTTGACAATGAAGAGCAGAATAGATGAAGATGCCTGGCAGAATAAAAAATATTGGTGTGCAAAGTGCGAGAAACGGTCATTAGAACTGTAAACAACTCGCTTAATAATACATAATGTCTTCCTTCGGCGGGGAAGTAAAGCAGGCTGTCCCATGTTAGTAGATTTGCTGCATGTGAAAGATCTTTAAGCCTATAGTGCGATTTTTCTAACTTTGCCTCTCAAGGCTCTTCTTCACGATGGAATATGTCATGGTACTTAGCGTCTTTCTCAGTCTTACCGCAATATATCGCATGATCGCGACCGTACCAAGAAGTGCTTGCGATCATGCGACAGTGCTAGCGGCACGACGGAGAAAGGCGCGAAATGACTTGTGATATTCCGTCGTGGCCATTGGGGCTTGAGAGGCAGAGTCAGAAAAATCGCACTATAAATGAAGCCTTTGAGCTAAATTGAAATTGCCTCTTTCTCGTCGCCCAAGTAATATCTCCTTTCTCCGCTAGATGATGAAAGGAGCGTAGCAAAATTTGCGTGGTCAGACGGAAGAGCAGGCCTCGTGGCCTGAGTCTCGCCACGAGAAACAAGGCATCAATTCAATACAATCTATTACAACTGTCACTAACAATATATAGCGAATCCGGATTGCTGATATTACCAGAGAGTCCAGGCAAATTAAAATCATCCAGGATCAAGATCTTCAGTTGTTCGGGCAACGAGGTAGCGATGTCAATTAAATTACGGCACTGTACCAATAATCATCAATGTGCCAGCCGTTTAAGAACATTTTATTTCTGGTACACTAATTACTGAAATTATCTACGTCACATTGTGGCCTTTTTTTCCATCTTCCACGGATTTAATACTCAAAAAGATATTATCTTCGGTGAAGAAAACGTTTGAATTCAAAATATAGTGATCAAGATAGTTAAAAAAAATAAACAAGTAAAGCCCCACGTGTGGTTCTTGGGGTACACCAGACGGAGTTACATAAAAGTGTCACAACCAACAGTCCACAAATCCAGCCTGATATTTGTCACACAAATAATCTTTGATCCACGCAACTAATTGCATCCTTAAACCCAGTTAGCCAGTTGGATACCTTGTCAAATGGTTTCTAAAGTCAGTGTAGATAACGTCCACCATGTTTCCCTTTTTCATTTCCACATAACGCCAAGTTGGTGATTGAAATGAACGCCATTTCCACATCACACCAACAGTGTTACATTGGAAATGGGACAGTTTCCAAATTCGTAGAAACATCGATTGTTGAAGAGACTTGTCAAAGATCAATCACAGTGAGTGTGTTAACATATCACATGACTTAAGGTATATTATACCCCCAAAATAAGTAAAAATCGCAGAAAATCCGGTTTTTGACTTTTAACAGAATCAAAACCTTTGATATGGCGAAACCCGTTTTATTTTTATTTGAATATTTATTTTGACTTGCACTGGGGGAACCACGTGGTTTTCCTAAAAAATAAAAATGAAAAAAAAAGCGAAGCCAAAAACAAACACCCGAAAATAAGAATAGAAGAACATGTCTCATAGGAAGATAGAAAATAAGATTTTCACATAAAAAAATAAGGCATAACCTGTAACCTTTCCATAGCATTACAAACTTAAGAGCCATTTCCCGGAAAGTTGACTTTTGGCTGTCTTTGGAAACCTCAAACATCATACCTCCGGTTCTATGTATGATAACCGTCTGATTCGTTTTTTTCTTATAATTGGGAAACATGTAGCTATAATGCGATTTTCCTAACTTTGCCCCTCAAGGCCCATCTTCACGATGGAATATGTCACGGTATTTCGTATCTTTCTCAGTTGTGCCGCTAGATTTCGCATGATCGCGACCGTTTCAAGCAGTGCTTGCGATCATGCGACTTCTACCGGCAAGACCAAGAAAGACGCGAAATGCCGTGTGATATTCCATCGCGGTCACAGGGGCTTGAGGGGCAGAGTTAGAAAAATTGCACTATAGGGCATGAGTCAAAACTAAACATTTGAACCAATTATTTCATAGAGAAAATTTAATTTAAAAAATATTTTTTTATTTTTTTACTTTGATACAAAAAATGTTTGAAATATGTAAATACTAACTGCACAAATATTTTGGTTCAGACACTAGTTCGTATCATTTGTCATCACACAAAAAAGAATTAAAGTAATAGAGATAGTTCTAAAGTCATAATGTTTACGCTTAATGGATTTTTTGTACGGAAATAGACCTTATCTCCCCACAAAAAACAATATTTTTTTTCCTAATGTTTTTGTTTTCATTGTAGACGTATTTAATATATGAAAAAAATTTTTAAGCAATATTTCAAATGTTTGTTGATTTGGGGTATAATATACCTTAAGAAAGACATTCAGCACAGAACAGAACTAGCCCCCTTATCGTCCAGCTTCAAAAGGCTCTCATAAATATCTATGATATCGCCAATGAATCAGATACCGTCAGCTTTCTGATTGCGCCATTGTGGATGGTCAATTACCATTAAGTACTCGTCAGTGCAATGAGTAGAATTATGCAAAAAAATTGCATCAGTATACTAATGCAATATTATGCTAATAAAACTAGTTAATTCAGATGTCATTTCAGCCAATAACATGCAAGAACATACACACACGAGACATGATTATTAGTGATTCCGGGCACGTCAACTACAGGTCATTAGCCCCGTAAGTGTAGAGCATGTTTTTTTTTTCACCGAGAGGTGGTGGTGATCTGCTGGATGGCGAGATCCAGCGCCGACCTACCGTCGACTAGCGGAGTAATCCCCTCTAGGTATCTCCCCCCCAGTGGAGCACCGCCCCATCTGGGACAAGCTCTAAGCTCCCGACTGGTCCTCCCGTCATGTGGTAGTGTAGTGCATGTTAGTGTGTGTATGTAAGGGGTGAGGATAGGACAAAGAAGAGGAAGGAAAGATCGCGCGCGGTCCGGGGCCCGTTTGTTAGGGCACTGCTCCGGCATTCGCCTGGTGTTTTTCGGAGAAACCACGGAAAACTACCGATCAGAGCAGCCGGCCGCTAGAATTCTCCTTTAGACAGCGACTGAATTCGACCTAGCTGACAAGCTATTGTCGAAAATCCTGCCGCTGTAGGGCCTCGAACCTACGACCACCCGGTCAGGGGCACTTCAGTGACATCAGTTGATGCACTGAGCCACCTCACCCGCTCTCTCTCCAGAGACAGAGCGTGTGAGTGCAGGTGCGCGGGCGCACGGGCGCGCGCGTCGGCCATGGCCACCAACTTACAAGAAACAATCTTTTTTTTCGTTTTGGTTAAATTTAAAGACTTTCTTCTGTAAACTAATGTTGGAAAACAGTGATGCTAAATAAATGTTCTCAACAAGTGTATGTAAATGTTGACAAGTTTTAAGTGTAAATTAAAATACAATATTATCTAAGAATGATGCCAGGTTTTTGTTAATTATGCATTTGAGGTGGTATTATTAACAATTTTGTAATAGTCTCAGCTGTTGTTTATGGTATGTTTTGAATAAACAAACACATTTAAAACACCACAATTATGAAAGTTCATTAACTTTATATTCAGGAATTATAAAGTCTACAAATCAACTGCTCTAAGTCTGCGATGATATCGATATAAACGCAAAAACATCCAGCTTTAATTCATCTTCTAATTATTCATTAGTTTTTAAAAGAAAATAGTCATTAATAAAGCAACAGTCTGCTGACACTTTATTTATTTACGTTAAAAACAGTTTAAAACTGTGTGTGACGACACTTTTTACCACAGACCGTATTTTTCTACTTACCTATTTCTTCTCCATTTAAATGCAGTATGATACATGCCATATGGGGACACATGGTAATAAATAAAACTTTTTCAATTTTCAAGAAGTTCTTTATTGAATTATTAGAAGCAGGAATGTACACCATGAATTTAAATTCCAGTTATATAAATAGCACTACAGTATATTTTCAATTATAGTGACTACATAGCAATATCTTTCTCATTGACTACATTGCAATAAATCTCCCTGCAACACTCTTCGCTCATGCAGTTATTTTCCAATAAATCCTCATATTGATTTGTTATGTAATTCAAATAATGGAGATAATATCCTAGTCACAATTTCATTTTAAGTGTATTCCAAATTACTTTTGCTAGGCAGTCAAGAAATACAATTTCAGGATATTTTCTAAATCAGTTAAACTCAAACTATTGCAGAACTGGTTGGGATTGTGAAGGGGACAAAAAAAAGTTGTTCAAGGTTATACAATGAATATTTCTGCTTTAAAATTAGTGTAGTGTGTCAATTAATAATTGAAAATACATGTGGGATTTAGGGAGGGAGACTGGGTATCATTTTGCTGAAAAACAGTATTAATGGCAGACCAAGTCATGTCAGATGATTATAACAATAATAAGAACAATAATGACAATAATAATAACATTGAAGAATGTGAGAACACCTCAAAGGACACAATGAAAGAACGAATTCGTAGGGAGTTTTACAGAAGAGTAAGATTGATTAAGGTTTAGAGGGCGCTTCAATTGCTAATGTCATAGGGCCCATGTCGAAGTATTTAAAAGAAAATAGTATCAGTAAGTTTTGCAGATGCTACTTACCCGCTGATTAAAAGCATGTACATAAAAAGAGACTTGAATTCCGCATCAAGTATTCAAGGTGATATGGCAAATATAAAACGAACACGTAAAATTCATCGTAAAACTCAAAATTGTCTGTAAAGGAGCCAAAAAACATCAAACACTGTTCTCATCTCTCAAATAATTTTATATATTCCGCTTTCCCTTCAAAAACAAAGTTTTGAGAGCGCGGAATCGTCGTCCCCGAGCACCACCCGCAGAGACTTTCCCAGGCCATCTTCGTCGGTTGCCAACAAATTTTGTACAGTACAGGAGGACGTGTTTCACAGAAAGAACAGTCCCGCATGAGTCACAGATGGGAGGGGTTTCACCTCGAAGGAGGAAACCGTGAGAAAAGGGGCAATGTCCGATACGAAGATGGGTTACAATGACTTCCTCACACCTAGGGGAGCGAGATGAGGAACGCTGAGGAATTACAGAATTCTTCATCGCACTTCGTTTAAAAGTGGTACTGTGCCACTCTGGCACACTTTAAACAAGGATCGTTTGAAAATAGCCTTAACATCAGACAATGGTACAGCAGGAACGTCGATACGAGAATAACGAGTAGTTGATTTCGCCGCCTGGTCGGCCAGCTCATTCCCTAAGATTCCCACATGGCCTGGAACCCAACTAAGAACCAGGTCATATTGGCGGGACAGAGACTATGAATCAGGTTTTGAACTGATTTCGTCAGGTAGTCTGAGAAAGGATGGGAGACAGCTTGAAGAGAGCTAAGAGAATCAGAACAGAGAACTACTCGCCACAACGTCGTTGACACGATGTACTTTAGGGCTTTGAGAATTGCATATATTTCGGCAGTGAATCTACTGCACTGAGAATGAAGCCGATATGATTTGGTGGCCCTGATGCAATAAAAACTACATGTCACTGCGTCATTGTGCGATGACCCGTCTGTGTACAAGAATAAATGATCCGAATAGGCTTCCCTCATATCTTGAAACTGCTTCTGGTAAACCAGAGGACTCGTAATTTGTTTGGAAAGATTGGAGTCTGAGGTTAATATTGGGGAGGAGGAGTTTCCAAGGGGGAATCGTATTATTTAGGAGTTTCACAGGAGTGGGAAGATCGACATTAAGTTCCCGCAAAAGATTTCGCAATCGAATGCCTAGGGGCTAGGGTAGCGATGTTCGAAGAATGTACGAGCACTCATATTCTGGGCGAGTGATTACTCGGCGACAAGGATGGTTAAATAGTCCTGACACTTTAGCACCATAAGACGCTAATAGAATATCTCACCTTCTTTTTAAGGATTGCTCCCCAGCGACAGGTAGAATGCACTCGATTTGGCTGGTGCGATACGCACCGGTTGAGAGACGGATACCAGGGTGATGTATGCTGATGATGGGTCGAAGGGTGGAAGGAGCTGCAGAACCATACACTTCACTACTGTAATCCATTTCTGAGCGAATGAGTGCTATATATAACCGCAAGAGGGTAATGCGGTCGGCTCTCAATGAAGTGCCACTAATCATTCGAAGAAGATTGAGGGGGGATCTGGTTTGCAGTGTGCAGATATGAGTACGTCAGGTGAGGGACTTGTCAAAAGTGAGCCCCAAAAACCTAGCAAAGTCGTCGAATGGAAGCTGATTTCCTCCCAAGTAAAGGATTGGATCGCTGTGGTGTATTCTGCAGAAGTGCACACCAGTAGATTTACGGAGTAGGTGAAAACTTAAAACCTATTGACATGCTCCATTCATGCAGCTTGTTGAGCACCAATTGGAGTTGCTTCTGGATGAACAAAAAATGGCAAAATCATCTACACATAGCGATGCCTTTACAGGTTCCCGTACGACCGACGCTATACTGTTTATGACAATGGCAAATAGAATAACACTTAGTATCGAGCCTTGGGGGATACCATTTTCAAGAGGGTGGCTGCTAGACAGTTTGTCACCAATACGAGCTCTGAAAGGTATATTCGATAAGAAATTTTGGAGGAATAAGGGGAGCTTCCCCCTCAATCCCCGCGAGTACAAGGTTCGCAGAATGCCATACCTCCGAGTGGTGTCGTGGGCCTTTTCTATATCAAATAGTACGACCACAAGGTTTTGTCTCAGGTCGAACAATGTTGAAATTTTCGTTGGCAAAGCGATGAGATGGTCCAGAGTTGACCGGTGTTTCCTGAATCCGCACTGGATTGGTGTGAGTAGGTTTCTGCACTCCCAAGGTCCAGACCAAGCGCTGGTTTACCATCCGTTCCAGCACTTTGCAAACGCAGCTGGTAAGAGAGGTCAGTAGCTCGATGACAATGACCGATCCTTTGCGTCCTTCAGAGCTAACTATGGCTTCTCGCCAGCCTTTTTTGATGGTGTGCTATCCCAGATACGATTATAAAGGCGGAGGAGAAATTGCATCGCCACATCAGGAAGATGTAGCATAAGGCTTCATCAGAACCTGGGGCAGTTCTTTTTGCCAATGCGAGAGAGGATCGCAATTCCGACATAGTTAAAGGGGTCTTGTAATCGACAGACGCTCTGCAGGAAAAATCCAACGGACGGGTCTCCATCTTCTCTTTGATCAAAAGAAAGCCAGGTGCGTAGTTCGCCAAACTAGACAAATGTTCATAGTGCGCGCCGAGTTTGTCTACAATAATATCTGGAGATGTGATCATTTCTCCATTTTTAAAGAGATCTGGCACCGTATATGGTGAAGAGTGTCCTTTTATCTGGCCAATTCTTCTCCATACCAGGCGTGGTGACGTGTGACAATTGAGAGACGTACGCTCTCCATGATTGATCTCTAAAATTGTTCTCCTAGCCTTCGCTCTGGATCTTTTATACTCGAAGAGGTGATCCACAGTTAAATAACGTCTGAGACGTGTCACTGCCTTTTTTGAGCACTGACCGTTCTAGGGCAGTTCACATTCCACAACGGGACGAAAGGGTGTCGCGGTTCACCGGTTGATTTCGGAATTGCGAAAGGGCAGAGTACAGTGCTACTGAAATGTGCAGTAATTTCATCCCCATTTTCGAAGGGGCCATCTGACAGGTTAACACTATTTGGGAATGTCGACCAGTCAGCCCATAGCACGATCCATTGAGGGCGGCGAGCAAACCCACGGCAAAGTTTATCGATCTGGACAATAGTGGTCGCTTCCATAGAGATCTAATATGGTCCACCACATAGTAGCAAGTGAAGAGCTGCAAAGAGCTACATCAATAGCCGTGCTCGAATTCTTAGGTACGGCGAAATATGTTGGTTCCCCAGTGTTGATAATCATGATATTCATGGTGTCGATGACAGATTCGAAAACAGCACCCCTCTGACAAATATGAGAAGAACCCCAAATAGGGCTGTGGGCGTTTACATTGCCCACAATCAAGAAATGTGGGGGCAATTGGTTTATTAGACCTAGGAGGTCATCGACCGACACTGTTTGTTCCGGGGGAATATAGATGTTACATACAGTACTGGAACACAAGGCGGATGGTGGTTCAATTGTTTGCATTTGTTACGAGAACTGAGGCATCACATTGAAAACGAAAGGTAAGGAAAAATATTGGTTGATAGGATAATTAATTGCAATTTCTAGGATTATTTATATATTGAAGTCCAAAATATAGTGTTATAATAAATATTTTATCAGCTTTCAAAAGCATAACATAATTGTTTGATGCGGTTATATGAAAGAAAATTATGCCATTTTGCATGGCCGTGTGTGTTGGGGTTAAGTGAGCCACTGTATGGTGGAGTTAACTGGTCCATGGTCCAGATAACCTGCCACTGAAGCGAGACTTTCCTCGTTAACTTTATTTCGTTTATATTTCAGAATATGACTAGGAAGAGGAACAGTACGACAGATAACAGAGATTACTTTGAAGAAAATCTGAAATGTGCTGTTCAAAAGGTTTTGGTTCAGAATGCATCAATTAGATAAGTAGCGAAGGATAGTGGTATTCCAAGGGCAACGATTGCTAGATATGTGGGGTAATCAAGGGCTGTGTGTTTCCAAAAAGTGCATTTTAGACCATCTTCACATCATCTAATGATTTTCAGTGATGAAGAAGAGAAACTTCTTGCTGACTACATTCGCCGTGCAAGTTTAATTCATTATGGACTTTGTGCCAAAACAGCCAGACGATTAGCATGTGAGTACGCAGCAGCTAATAAAATCACTCCACAAAATTGGGTTTCAGAACTAGCGGGTAAAGAATGTATAGTTTCATGCAGCGACATTCTCTAACCCTGGGAACTCCCGAACAAACAAGCCTTTCTAGAGCAACATCTTTCAACCCCACAAATGTCGGATTGTGTTTTGAAAATCTGATACTATTAAAAGAGAAATACAAGTTTGAGCCACAAGGTATATGTAATCTTGATGAAATAGCAGCTACGACGGTGCACAAGCCAGGTAAACTTATAGCATCGAAAAAAATAAAGAGACGGAGATACACCTGCACGCACACACACACACAGTTTGAAGGTCGGTTTGAACGGTGACCTATGCAGAAAGCAGCGAATCACGGACCAAAGTAGTAACTTCGCCGTGAGCACGGAGACCGTCACCGACATCAACCATATAAGGTGTAAAAAGTATAGGGGGCGTGGTGGAACAAGAGTTTCCTGTAAACAAAAAATCGAAGGCGTATAACGGGACAAAAGTTTTAATTCGTCCCGTCGGAGAGTCATTAAGGGGACTTCTCCTTTTCCGCCTCTGCTGCCCGAAGGGGCGAGTGTCTACCCCGGCTGAAATTGCCTACGTGGCAGACTCATCCTGATCATTGCTCGACGGGCTGAGAGATCGCACAGAGCAAGTCTCAGGAGTTGGGGTATGTCGTCCAACCTTTGACTGGGCGCTTTATAGTCTGATCTAATGCAGATACTTGATTGGCATCGACTTCATTGAGATATTTTTTGAAAAATATTTCGAAGACAGAGTCGGCTGAGCTTTTTTAGCAGGTTTCTTATACTGAGTAGGTATAATCACTCTCCCACCTAGCAGAGGTGCGATAACCACAGTGAGGTCCACTGGACACACCAGGCGAAGTTCAGGCGAAGTTCACAGCTTGGGAGGGATCTCGCTCTGTTTGGCAGGTCGCTACTACCTTCGAGGCAGGGACCGAGAAAGATAAACAGGGTTCCTTGCCTGGAATCGAAGTTTGGTCTCAGGGAAGGACACCTCAGCGACTCTACTCTTCTGGATATCCCTTTCCTTCATAAAGGTAGGGTATTGCTTGGAGTTGGACGGAAGGTCATCTTCGCAATTTACACAATGCGGTAGTGTAGCGCAGGGTTCAGCTTCGTGCACAGATTTTCCACACTTTCCGCACACACGGGGCTATCTACCATGCACCGCTGCTGTGTATGACGAAACCTTTGGCACTCAAAACACCTCAAAGGGTTAGGCACCTATTGCCATACGCAGAGGTTATAAAAAAAGCAAGAGATGCTTTCAGGGGGATATAAAAGATCGAAAGTCAGAATCAGGGTAGAAGTGGGAATTTCTCGCCCGTTGATCCTGTAAACTTCCGTCACACCCTGACTGTTAAAAAATTCGACTAGGTCTTCCTCACACCTAGCAGCAAAATCCTCGTGGTTGATCACTCCCTTCCAGAAGTTAAGAGTTGGGTGTGTGGTTACTTCCGCCTGGAGGCCGGCAGTCTGCTTAGTTTTCTTAATCCTTTCGATTTGTTCATCTGTGCGTGTTCCGAAAAGAACGGTACCATCCCTTTGTCGCACCACGGCGTGCAGCCTCCCGAACGCTTCCTCAATAGCAAGCGCCATACGAACAGCACTTACCATTTTAAAAGATTTACCTTCCTCTGCACATGCCATGAGGAGGCAACGAGGCTTCTTGGGTCTATCTTCATTTCTAGAAAAGAAACAATACAAATCCCCGTGGTCTCCACCCACCACGGAGCGCAACATGGGGACACTTCATCGGAGTGCCAGGTTTGCCACGGAGATATAGTGGGTGGATGTCACAGCGCTGCGCCACCGTGATCTCCCCGCTCACCCTGGAGTTCAGTACAAGGCCAAGTCCGAGCCGATTGATCGGGAGTGGATTAGCTCCCGACCGTCCGTCTAGAAGAGTCCGAGGCCAAAAAAAGTGTATTGGGACCTACAAGGTGTAGAGACCTCCCCTCAGTCACCAGGGCTCACCGGTGTTCGCATAGCGAGCATGGCTGGAACGGGTCTACCCACAAACATCCAGAGTCCAGGCGACAGTCAGGAACGCATACACAGACCCCTCAATTCCCAGGTCACCCATTCCTTTTGACACGGGGCGCCATGCACGGCAAACACATGAGTGGGCTTTCAGCATACAGAGAAAGCCAGTGATGAAGAAAAATGAGTGAGAAAGAATATAAGTGACATGAAATGATACGCAAGAAGATGAAAAATGGATATAGGAACGCTTGAGAGCCTTCTCTGCATCTCCCCGTCAGGACGTGGGACAACCCACCTCGACGGGTTTTATTTCGAAAATTTCACTATCATGGTATATTTTGTAATAAAGATCCTTCCACATACACGCGCTCGTATTTCCACCAGTGCTCTCAGACTGTAACTGAAGGCAGAAATATACATCCATCTTTAGAGATAGAAAGGGACTTCCTTCCACAACGGCCACTTTACACAAGGAATTCATAAAGCGAACATTTTGAATCGATACATCTAATATCAAACGAAAACAAACTCTCTAAACATCATAAATGATGCATTAAATCCCATCAATAATGGACTGAACTCTTGTACTTTCAATAACATGCAAAATTCATGAACTTAATTCGCAGCTAGTCAGATGAAGACAGATATTTGTATTCCCTTCAGACTCCCTTGGTTGCCATGCAGTGCTCCACAGCGCTCTCCCCCTCCCCCATCCATTTGGTTGCGCTGCCCAAAGCTGCATGTTCCCCAGTGTTAAAGCAAAAGGCCAAAGAGTAAATACAGTAAACCCAGTATCAGAGTCAACAGCCAAGAGGAAAATGTGAGTGGTATAATACCTGGGAGTCACCAGACACCGGTGAAAGCGCCAGTTGGAGGCTCTTTGGTTTCCAAATGATTTTATATATTTCTGCAATATCTTGAATATTGAACGCCATTAAAAGGAAAATGTATATTCCTAAGATACAAGAACTTTCTCGTTTATGGGGGTTGTGCAACCTAGGCAAGAGTCGCGACTGCTGAATACTTTGTTTTGTGGGGCTTTTGAATGTGGTCAAATCTTCTCCATTGTGTATGTTAATGCTTCCAACAGTCTTCATACTAACCTGTAAACATAGAGTGATTCATGATTAATAATTCACATATCAATACTGATGTCACTTTTAATAATGGAAATTACATTTATAAAGAGTTTTAATGGATCAGAATTGGAAATATAAGACATTATCTTACCTGGAATAATCTTGCCACTACGTGATCAAAACTAGTGTGGATGAGATGGATCTTCTCTACCGATTCTTGTCACAAACTACACATAAATTTACTCTTCCCTTTTGGTGGGAACTTTGAAACAGCATAATTTTAATGATGCAATATTCGAGTGGGCCGAGATGACATTAATTATTTTTCATAAGTAATATCACGAGAAGTGCTGTGCTAGCCGGTAAATTCACGACTCGCGTAGCGAGGAGTGAATTTACCGGCTAGCACAGCACTTCGAGTGATATTTAGTGTGACTATTTCACGATTAAACACATTACATGATTTGAAAGGATAATATAAATCGCAGGAATTACGAAAAAGGGAAATATTACTCAAAATTACAACCGAAAAATGAAAACCTTTCATTCAGCTCCGACTTATCACTGCCTCCTGGAATAACTTATAATCAAGTAACATTTGAATAACAGTTTAATGCAGAAAATAATTTCAAATATGTTTCAATTTTATGGTAATAAAACTTTCGAAAAACAATAATAACAAGGCTACTTAAAAGAACATTTATTAAAAGCACAATCATTAAAGTTGTAGGAGGTTGTTTTCCAAGTCTTGCCCTTCCGTGAAAGTATTTGAAGTGGAAGATGTACAAGGTGAATTAGCAGCGGAATTCGTCGATTTCGAATGGATTGAACACACGTGTGCACTCATTAAAGTATTTTCCTGCATAATTTTTGATGTAACGTTCCACATTGTTTTGATAGCATATTTTTTGTACTCTTCACCATCTAATCTTCGTATATTAATTACCTAAAATATGTGTAAAGTCCCCATTTGTAGTTTGTGCTGTCCATTTGTATTTTCTTTTTTCACAAAATTCTTGAAATTTCTTCAACACGGTTTCTTTGTTTCTTTTGCTGTTTTTCAGCACTGCATTTGTAATAATATTTTCTATTTCAGAGTTTTAAACATAACCAAAATAACACATTTTAAAATTATATTGATGCACACAAGCTACTTTGGAGGTGAAACAACTGCTATCGTTATCTTAAAAAGGTAAACAAAGGTTTTACAGCGATAAAAAAGGTAAACAAGCTGATGGCGATAAACATCTGGGATTGGTTTAATTTGAATATATCCAGGCTTACCATTGGCTACTTACGACGCGGATAGACATGAGTGAAATAGTCATTTAATAATAAACTGGATTTAGTAAAATCGAAATGAATTTAATAAAATTAATGTACCATTAAATAAATTACTCGGTCCAAATAACTAACTTGTAGTAAAAAACGAAAGTATTAAGTCAAAATAAAACAAATGGTAGTACCAAAGCACATACTTTCTCGTATTTTTCTAAATGCTTCCCATTATTATACCACTACATAAACTACCAAAAGTGATTTCAAACAACGAATTTTTTTTCCGCCCGAAGACCAGAACTCCAGAGATAGCGTGCCAGTACTCATACCACTACGCCACACAAGCGCCGTAAGGTTCGAAAACGGGTAGAGGCATAAAAAGGAAAATGCGTGATTCATGTAAAAAAACTCAACAAACAAAATATCCGTTAGAAGCTCCCCAGTCTCCAGTCCATTCAGATCAATCCAGGGAATATCAATTTCGGAAAAAATCGGCTGAACGGTTTAGGATTTACAATTGTCCTCCGACGGACTAATAGCTTTTAGGTTGATCGGCTGATAGTGATTCTGGGCGCGTCAACATTTCCGTAAGTGTAGTGCCTGTTTGGCTCGGGAGGTGGCAGTGATATTTCCCCCTGATGGCTAAAACCGGAGCCGACCTACCGTCAACTAGCAGGGTTTTCTCAACCAGGTACTTTCCAACAGAGGGGCATCGCCCCAGCTCTAAGCCCGGTCAAACTCTAAGCTCCCGACCGGTCTCCAGGCATATGTGATAATGTGATGCATGCAAGTGTATGTGTGTGTGTATAAAGGGTAGGATAGGACAC
Organism: Acheta domesticus; assembly: GCA_031308135.1. Taxonomy (NCBI): domain Eukaryota; kingdom Metazoa; phylum Arthropoda; class Insecta; order Orthoptera; family Gryllidae; genus Acheta; species Acheta domesticus. The sequence continues at coordinate 23,910,264 of JAHLJT010009436.1, read as the reverse complement.
GTAATGGGAAGAAAAGATGTGCGTGCGGTCCGTGGCCCGTTTGGTAGTGTACTGCCCTGGCATTTGTCTGTTGATCAGAGAAACCACGGAAACCTTCCGACCAAGGCATTTGGCGCTAGAATTCTGTTCCACACAGCGACAGACCTCGACCTAGCTGTCTGGCTAATGTAGAAAATATTGCCATCGTCAAGACACAAACCAAGGACCTCCCGGTCAGTAGTTGAGGATATCTAGGTCGGTCCCGTGGGTTGTGACTATGTTGTTTATTTATTTGAACAGGAAATCGCCCTAGAAATACATACAAATGTTACATAATCAATTTATTCTACATGTTTGTTCACATACAATATCACGTTGACAACACTCAGGAGTAATCATTTAGCAAGGCATTTTTAATTTGGTTTATACATTTTCCATTAACGTACAATTATATGCTTATTAGCTAGGTTCCACATCCTCCATTAAGGCGCATGACAAAATTGGTAGGTTTTTGTAACTGGTACGAAAAAAGTGTCACGTACTGTATTTCGTAAACTCATTCTCGGAACTTTCGGAGGAAGTAGTTTCGAGGGAAGGTGAATATAGTCAATCACATTATTAATTAAATTGTATAAAAATTTTAAATCATTGACATGTGTGATTTCAATGAGCTAATATCTAGTATACTTGCAATTTGGTTATAATAAGGATATATTCGAGGTGAAGGTAAACACTGTTTCCTTGCCACAAAAGTTTAAAATTGATGTTGTAATCTTTCTAATTTTTAAAATTATTTTCATATATTGGTGACCACACAGAGGACGAATACAATAAAATCGGTTTCACCAATGTTAGATATAGTGTTCTAAAAGAGTTTAGGTTCACGAAAAGTAGTAATTCTTCTAATGAATCCAAGCATACAAGTTACTTTTGTTACGATTTGATCAATTTGATCTGTAAATTTCAATTTAGAGTCAAAAAGTATTTCCAAATTCATTAGTGAAAACATTTCTATCATGCGGCCATTTATTGAATATTGGAAATGTTTATTATTTCTCAGCCTAGAAAAAGTCATGGTTTTTGCATTTCAAGATATTCAGATTAATTTTCCTGTAATTACACCATGAAACTAATGAGTTTAAATTTAGCTGTAAAGTAATAGTCTTGTAATGATTTTATTTCAGAATATAGTTTCAAGTCATCAGCATACATTAAAAATAAACACGATGGAAGTTTGTTTTATGTCATTGATAAATACAAATCATAATGGATAAAATATGAACCTTGTGGAACACCTGATTTAACAAATGTCTTTCGATTTTAAGGGTTTATATCTGACATTCTGAAATCGATCAACTCAATAATTTCTCAACCATTTCAATAACGGTCCATGAATTCCAAAATATTTTAGTTTCAGTAACATTCCATGACTCACAGTATTGAACGCTTTGTGAAAACTGTATAGATTACACCAAATTGTACATTTGTCTCTAATTTCTCCGGAGTATAGTGTTGAAACGTAAGTAAACTTCTGGTTGTTGATCTTTTACGTCTAAACTACTGTTGTTCATCAATAAGTATATTACTAAAAGACATAATGTATTAGTAACAATTAATTAAAATAGCTTAGGTATGGTACTCAACTCAGAAATTTGTCAATAATTATCTATATTATATCTCTCATTTGATTTGTCAATGGGAATAACGACACTTCTTTTCCAAACAGATTAAAAGGAACCTTCGTTAAGAGATTTATTAAACAATAGTGCAACATTGGAATAATGCTAGTTTAAAAGTTTTTCAAAAATAACGAAGATATACCATGTGGTCCGGGACCAATTTCAGCATTCAACTTAATTAAGCATTGTATTTAAATTTGTCAATAGATTCATTAGTTTAACTTCAATCGATTCATACAGATGCCCAGAAAGGCGACTGATGTGACTGATTTTACAAATCAAATAACAAAATTCAAATTTGTTTTAAAATTAAAAATTGGAAAAGCACGTGCAGACACGTCCGGTTTACTTATATGTATTGTAACAATCCAGAGGGACTCAGTAAAACAGTAATTGAATGTATTCTATCAGTGGCGTGCGGTGATAATTTTGGTAGGGGAAGCGCTTTTGAAGTCTAAGGTATAAAAAACGTAAAACAGATAAAGATGATATGAATTTTCACAAAATGTGAATACTAACCCGGGCGTCTTGCATACGAACGTAACTGATTGCCCGGGAGTAAACAGATCCCAGGGAAAATTTCGTTGCCTAAATGCCTTCTAACATTATAAACAAATATAATTCGGTATTTATGTGATTTACAACTAAACCTTATTTATCGAGTACTTAGTTATTTAAAATTATTAACAAATTTATAAAATTCATCAATGCATTAAAGCACATTTTTTCTTTCATCAAATGAAAAATAAGTGCGTAATTCTTAATATATGGTGAATGTTAATTTGAAAATGTATCTACAGAGTTCAGTAATAATGTTTTTCACGATCTATACAAACAATGAAGGTGATGTCCGTTCTACTGTTTTCTTACACTTTTCACATTCTCTAGATGCTCAGCGGTTTAAATTCCTTGGACAAATTTCACGTCCTTTAGTTCTATTTCCTGCATCTTGTGTTTGTGTTTGCTCCGAATGCAAATAATGTATTATTTTTGGTATCAACTCTCGCGACAATCCTGGTAGAATTTATCTCATAATAGACCAAGGGCGAATACGATCCAAACTTCCTTCTGCAATTCTTATGTGTGGTGATTCCTCGAAATATCGTAATGTTTTTATTCTTCTGAAAGTTGATCGTGCCTACGTCGAATATATCACCGGAAACAGAGATTATCGCAAGGATCCGTGGGCGTTGCGCCGCCCATGTCGATCGCGGGTTATTCCCATCACGAAGTCTTGTAGACTTCGTGGTTCCTACTTTCCTCGTTAGATGCCACGACTACTGCTCGGAATGAGTTCACCGACGCATCCTTTTCTCGCAAGGGAGAATTGCACAACGGTACGTAAAGAATTACTTTGTTTAGAATACTTTCTTTAACTTAATATAAACGTTCTCGGTATTATTCGGTGCTTTATACTTTCATTGTACTATAACGTAGTTAGCACGTACATAAAACACTCTCAAAATGCCAAAATAATAAATTCTTTCGAACTTGAAATTGCTACCAGTCTATCACAACGGAATGAATTCTAATATTCATTCTCCCCGCGCACTCACTGCCGACCCGACTTTTCACGAGGCTTGACGAAGTCGAACGCACACACTCTCCAGGAGCGAAGAAGCTTCGCTGACGTCACGAGACGAATTTACACACCGTTTTGAAAACATCGATTGTTACGGTTCAACTACTAGTACTTAGCTCAGAATCTGAGTTGAGTAAACAGTAAACGTTGCTCTGGCCATAAGCAACGAATATTTAAAATATAGAAAGGATTTTTCTGTGCTTTGTTTAGGGGAATGACTCATTCCCCTCATTCCATGGAATGCACGACACTGATTCTAATAGACAAAAGTGCGACACATTTACAGAAACAAATGACGGGATACAGAAGACTAGTGTTTATTTAGTTATTATGCCGGAGCTGAGGAACTACGAAACAAAACACATTCCAGCGTAAATAAGTAAAGTAGGGGGATTTTAGAGTGGCGAATATTTAACGTACACCCAAGAACACATAACACTTCGCGTCGAAAATGCCTTGGCCCGTGCGCTTGATGGCGATGGACATCTCTGATCATCAAATTTTCGCGATGGACATCCCTGACCATCGAATTTGCGTCGAAAATTCAAATTTTCGAAGCAACATGTCAGAAACGCAGTAAATATGCAGCGGGCTCTAATGTTTGTGACCAAATTGGAAAACAAAGCGTTTTCAGACTCTTAACACGGTTTTAGAAAATCAAAATCTACCGAAACTGACAGTTTTTCTTTTCTTAAAGATGTTGCTTCATCAACAGACCAAAATGAAGCACCCATTGGAATACTATTAATTCTTTCGAAAGCTTTTGACGTTATTGACCATAACCTCTTGCTCTCAAAATTACCTTCGTATGGAATTCGTGGTATTGCCTTAGACTGGAGAACTTCGTACCTTAAACATCGGACTCAAAGACTAGAAATACCATACTGGCACGAAAGGACATTACATACTTATGTTTCCAAATCTTTACCAATTGAGCATGAGGTCCCACAAGGTTCGATCTTAGGTCCTATACTCTTTCTGTTACATGTAAACGATATGCCCTCGTCTATTAAAAATGGAAGAACGGTTGTTTGCCGATGACACGAATATTCTTTGCAAAAAAGAAGCAGTAAATGGTACGATTTCAGAAGTTTCAAATTGAAGACGCCGAATAAAATTCAAACTTTCGCAATTTTCAAAAATTCAGAATTATCCCTGAAAATTGTGCCTCTGCTACCTTAATATACTTCGGTTTTTCTTTCTTGGCGCTCGGAGGGGTGGCAATAAAATGGAATATCTCACGGTATTTCGCGTCGTTCTCCGTTTTGTCGCCAGCACTGTTCGATAGTCATGCGACTCCTAGCGGCACAACCGAGAACGACTCGAAATACCGTGAGATATTCCATTTTATTGACACATCCCCGCGCGCCAAGAATGGAAAAACCGAAGTATAACTATATTTCACTCTATTCTTACAAGAAATTTAAAGAAAAATTTCGGAGCCATTTTTTAAAAATTTTAAAGTCCCATGGGCTTCGTGTAAAGTACTCCCCAAAAATAAAATGACGGTTTGAAACTCAAGGGGCTACGAGATCAGCCAGATCGATGGGGGACTATCAATTTTTGGAGAAAATCGGCTAAAGATTTAGTCGCTAGCGTTGTTCACAGACGGACGGACGAACAGACGTTTTGCTTTCAATTGTTTTTTCTGTATCAAGGCCCCCACAAAACAGGGATTCTGGCTGCACCACGTGTTAGGATATTTTTTTTCTTAATTTAGCAACTGGATTTATCCACCTTTTCCTTAATGCCCTGTAATAAGAGTTTTTCTGCCGAAAATCCGCCGTTTTTTCGCGCAGCATTACGTAACTTTCCCTACACTATATGTACGTATAGTATAAGGGGAAGTAAAAATATAAAAATAATTTCTTGTATAGAGATTCTCTTATATCGTGCATAGAGAAGGTAGGATAATTGATATCAGAAAATATTTTTTGCAGAGATCTTGGATCTTTTTTGTGGATTTGCAACATTTGTATAAAAATGCAAGGGGCGATAAAAGAGTCAAATCACGACAACTACCGATTGTAAGAAAATATATTAGTAGATGAAATTATGTTTATGAGTTACAAAGTTTTTAACTTACTTCCAAATGATTTGAAAGTTTTGGCAATATCTAGTATCTCTATAAAAATAATTGTAAACAACTGGTTGATTAACTTGCGTGAGGATGTCCTGAAAACCATTATTACCTGAGCTCCTGTTTACATTATTATCTACAAAAAAAAAAAAAAAAAAAAAAAAAATCTGACATGGCAATTATTTCCTATTGTCCTTCACTATTGTTTGTTATTGTTTCTTTCTATCTGATATATTATCCAACATCTTATTTCTTCGTTTACTACGAATTAAAAGGTATATGCGTTGCGTATCCTTTAGTTATAAGTGGTGTATATTTTTTACTTACCAGTATACGTACGTATATACGGAGTAATATACGTAGTGTAGGATATGTAATGCTGCGCAAAATCGATATTGAGATTTCAACGGAAATACACGTTTTGGGGTCCCCTGATACCGAAAAATGTGGTTCTTTTCAAAACGTCCGTCCGTGAACACAACTGTAGCGCCGAAACCATAAGTACGATTTCTTCCAAAATGAATATTCCCCGGCCGATCTGGTTCCACTCGAAGAGCCGCAATTCTCGCGGCGGCGTTCTAATTTTACTTTATCATGCTTGAAAAATGCTATTGTGAACAAATGATTGGCATTGTTAAATGATTAACACTCGGATATTCACAGAATCAATTGGGTCGTGTTTGCTCGCGCGGAATATCTGTAAATCCAAGCCTTAGGTAACCAACATAGAGGGATATAAGAAAATTATTACGACAGTACGTTCTGTACAATACAATATATTCATCAAAAATTTGTTCCAGCAATATGTTTTGTCAATATGTGCCAAATTATGAGTACAAGTAAAAGTAACCCTAAGATGAATACCTCCATTTCGTACACAAAATAACCCCTGGTCTCTATTTTCCTGCTATCTCGTCTCCTCCAGCTGTAATTCTAAAGATAGTTTTGTCACCACCACATTATGTGGTCCATGATTATAATATGACTTAGCCTACTTCTGCAAATCTCAGTTAGTGATAGTACAACTACCTGAATGTGGCGTGCCGACGCTTTCAACTATCTTCAGTTATTTGACTTCTTTTTTCTTCGGTTCAGAGTCCTCTTCGTTCAGTTTAGATGTTTTGTCAGCGTTGCGAACTAACCACTTATATTTTACCACTTACAGTTCGGTTTTCTTCTAATTCACTTATTATTCTTCAAATTCAATGTATCAAGGCAATTTACAAATTTACTTTTAAAAAAACAGCTCATACAGAACTCGTCCACGAGCACCACGAGGCAAACCGGCATAGGCAACTTTGTCATCTATCTTGTAGTCCTCATCCTGTAGCTCATCCTGTAGTATTCAGACCTTCAGATTGCAAAAGAAAATTATTCGAATAATGAAAAAATGCCTTCCACGTGATTCCTGCAAGCCTCTTTTCATTGAGCTGGGAATCCTACCATTGCCTTGTCTATTTATTTACGAATCTGTAATATTTGTCAAAAATGACCTACTTAACGGAGGGAACATATTTTCATGCAATATTGATATTTATAATTACAACACACGCCGTAGAAATCACGTGCATCAAGTGTCAGTATCAACAGCTCAGTACAAGAAATCAACATACAATACATGTACGTTACTTTACAACGCATTGCCAGATGACATAAAACAATTAAAGTCGGTATACAAATTTAAGTTAAAAGTAAAATCTTTTCTGCTGCAAAACTGTTTCTATACAATTAGAGACTATACTGATCGTGAAAAAGAAAAATAATGTTTAATGTAACAAAACAAAGATATATAATGACTTAGTTTATGTCTGCATTGTATACATTTAAAAAAATATTTAATACGCCTGTAACAAGTAATGTACTTCAGCTTCCGGGTCAATGACCCCCATCTCGATCAGGTTTTTGTCCAGTTTCCCTGATCCATAGAGCAAATGCTGAGATGGCCCCTTGTTTTGCTTCTGGACGTAAATGTAGCTTCACTGTGCGCACGTTTTGTTGAGCACTCCTTTTGCTTGTAGTTCATTTACAGTTGAAATTGATTTTCTATAACTCGGGAAAAAACATTTTTCAAATATCTTTATTTTTCTAAAATAATTATTTTCTAAATTAATGTTTTCGGTTTTTTTTGTTGTTTTTTTTGTTTTGTTTTTTTAATAAAATTCTGGCCCTCAAGAAAATGTACGCAGATAAATTTCTTTCCCCACACGTCATATACAGTTTTTACTGTTTTTGACTAAATAAATAAATAAATATCTTCTTAATTCCATATACTATCGGTGGCTGAAATCCAGCACGGGCTTGAGAGTTGCTGTTACACGTGTCGGTGTTGGGAATCATTTGCAACACTTTAGGGAGATTATGGAATGGTATGGGATAATACAAAGGAGAAGTTCGGCTCGTATCGCACGCCAGGACCAGGTTGTTGCGGCTGAAACCCAACTCGGGGACAAAACCTTGGGCTCCTCCAAGAAGCAATGGGCGGGAAGAAGATCCACTCGGATGATGAGGTACGCCACGCGGTGCACGAGGGTTGCGCCGTCTCCCAGAAACATTTTTTTTTCTAAGTGAATTCAAGCACTTCGGAAGCGCTGGCAGGTATGCAATAAGCGTAGGGGAGACTATGTCGAAAAGTAATCCAGTTTTGTACCATGTGTGTACAAGAAATAATATTTAAAAAAATAATTACGGTTTTACCCTCGTATTTGCAGTTTTATTACGTGTGCCTAATGTGCAGGGAGTGGGCTACTTGTGATAAAATGTTGGAAGACGGAACGCAGACAACTTATGTGCAAGTAAGGGGTGAAAATATTTCGTTGAAACCAAAGAAAGGCTGCAAGTTTTTTCATTTAAATGTAACTCGCTAATTGAAGTCCAGGGTCAGGATAAGAGGGAACACGGAAACGAAAAATTGCTTTCTGTTGAACAACCTCAAAATCATCTGTGCCTCACTTTGTCTTCACAACTCATTGTCTTATTTGTGGAGACGAGGAACCACGAGAGACTTCGCGAAGAAATAAATCAAAACGCTTCCCTCTAAAAGAAATCTAGTGTACCCTGAGCAAATTAGCTGTTAGAGAAACTGTTTTATGACTCGCGAGAAATTTGAATGTTGATTTTGGGCATGCACGTTACGTAGAGGCAGTAAATGAATTCTCAGCTGCTGATGCACATGCTTATTTGAGGTGCATGAAAGTACTGCACCAGCCCCCAAAGACGATAGGAACACAAATCATAGTGAAGCCCTGCATAGATGATGTTGAATCAGCGATGCAAACTATTTTTAGTTTTCTTGGAAACAGTTACGACGAATACTAATTTACCATTGAAGAAACGATAAAAACGATTGAAGGTAATTTTCTTCCATATCCAAAAATAGTTAACGCACGTTTACCTTATGATGTATGTTTTAAGGATTTTTAGATACTCAGCTAGTATATACGTCCCTACTGATTCTATGAGTATCAGTGTTAATCATTTAACAATGCCAATCATTTGTTTACAATAATTGTTTTCAAACGTGATAAAGTTCAACTGGAGTGCCGCCGTAAGACAGGTTGGCTGGAATTTACTCTTAGGGTAACTATTACTCATAATTTGGCGCATATTAACCAAACATACTGTTGGTACAAATTTTTTATGAATATATTGTATTGTACAGAAAGTACTGTCGTAATAATTTTCTTATATTCTTCTATTTTGGTTACCTAAGGCTCGGATTTACAGATATTCCGCGCGGGCAAACACGACCCTATTGATTCCGTGAATATCGCAGTGTTAATCATTTAACAATGCCAATCATTTGTTCACAATAGCATTTTTCAAGCGTGATAAAGTGAAACTAGAGCGCCGCCGCAAGGTAGGATGGCTGGAAAGAGCTATTCTTTTGCTTTGGCCCGAGACCCAAAAAGTAACCATTATTCAGCGCGCTCTAACGCCTAAACAGTTTTTCACAAATTTTAAGTTTCTATATGCATATTGTAGGAAACTTTGTTTACTTTAATTTTGTAAATACCAATTGTTTCGATAGACCGCATAATTTTGAAGATATAAGCGGAAAACTAAAAAATGGGGGAACTTTTTAGTTCCGCCAGAACCGCAAGGTATACTGGCGTGAAAATTTCGAGGACATGAAGAGGGACCTTCGAGATCCTTCTCACTTTAGAACACATCGAGGAATTGGAAAATAATTGGATGATATTTAGATCAGGAATTATCAACGCCCTAGATGCTCTATTCAAAAAGAAGTTCTGAACAAAAATATTCCATGGATTACTAAAAGAATACGACTGATATGCAAATAGAAGTAACTATAGACTAAATTTAAATCCACTAATTGTCAATTACAATACAGGAAATACAAAGAAGCAACACAATATCAAATGAGATTCGTGCTCGCAGGAGAAATCACGAACAAAATATTGCCGAGGCCAAGGGCAAGCATATGTACTCGCACATCCGCAAACAGATTTCTTCCACAGTTTCTATCCCACATAGCCTCCGGAAAGAGGATGGGGAAATTGCTTCGGATCCTAGTGGTGTCGCTGAGGTCTTTGCAGAAAGTTTTCAAAGCTTCTACACATTGGAACCAAACGATTCTCTCCCATCTACATCACGTCCTTTTGAGGAAAGATTGGAAGACATTGACTTACATGTTGCAGATATATACAACGTCCTCGTATCGCTAGATCCTAACTCTTCTGATGGTCCAGATAGTATACCACCCCTTGTACTGAAAGAATGAGCACAAGAACTTGCCCCAGCTCTATGTAAAATCTTCCGAGACTCTCTTGACTCTGGAGTATTAACGGCAGACTGAAAAATAGCTAATATTACACCAGTTTTTATGAAAGGTAGTAAACTAGATCCCGTTAACTACAGGCCCATTAGCTTGACCAGCTCGATATGCAAGGTCTTTGAGAGGATTCTGGCGGACAAGAGATTCGACTTTACTTTGAGAACTGGACACATACCACCGCACCAAAACGGCTTCGTGCCAGGGAGATCTAAAATTACAAACCTACTATCTTCACTGCGAGACTGGACAATGAATCTAGATAATGGCAAACCTCCAGATATCATCTACTTGGATATCTCCAAAGCTTTCGACAAGGTACTGCACCGAAGACTGCTTCACAAACTTGCTCACTTTGGCATAAGGGGGATGATTTTGCATTAGATATAGTCTTTCCTTGAGGATCGCTGTTTTTCTGTGAGAATTGGAGAAAATAAGTCATCACTGAAGAGAATCAACAGTGGAGTTCTCCAGGGCTTGGTATTGGGATCGATCTTATTCATCCTGTATACTAGCGACCTGCTGAAGAGTATGCTCTCCCACTTCAAGATGTATGCTGATGACTTCAAATTCTATGCTAATTCCCTGGTGAATCATCTCCACCTTCAAGAGGACTTGAAAAGTGTTTATGAGTGGTCGAGAGTTTGGATGTAACCCCTGAATGAAACAATGTTAGGTCATGCATATTGGAAGATTCAACCCAAAGCGAAATTACCCAACAGGTGGAAGGATCTTGGAATTATGATCTCTAACAACCTCAAATGGGAAAACCACGTGAGTTACATCGCAAAAGGGCTAACAATGCTATATTTACATTGCATAAAGCCTGTAACACAATAAGAAGCGATGTATTCACCTCACTATAAACACCCCACATTCTCCCGATAGTTGAATTTGGCACTGGAATTTGGAATCCTTACTTTCTCAAAGACATAAATCTGTTGGAAAATGTACAAAGGAGAGCCACACGCATCCCGACAGACCTCAAGAACATGGCTTATGATCCACGACTGATGAGACTCGGGCTTCCGACTCTTGTTGCTAGGAGACAATGTGGCAACGTGTTTGAAACATTCAAGATCTTGCACGGACACTGCAACTCTGATCTTGTAGAGTTACATTTTTCAGTGCTCTGGAATTTACAATTACGAGGCCATAGCTTGAAGTTTGTAAAATCTAGGCAGAATCTAATGCAGTACAAGAACTTCATAGGTAACAGAGTTGTTGACACCTGGAACACACTACCCCAGAACATGGTGATGGCACCTAGTCTTCATGTCCAGTCACCTAGTCTAGATGTTCAAAAGAGCTTATGATGGTCTCTACAATAAGGAAGGAAACAGACTTCACTGATAAGCGGACTCTGTTCCTCCTTTTCACGAATTGTCAATTATTGTGATATTCACGTGATATTATGCATTATTATTATTATTATGTGATGATAAGTGATGTATTAATATTAATATTATTATTATTATGTGATATATACTGTAACAGTGTACTGTATATACTATATATACTGTAACATGTGACTGTAAAAAATAATTATGTTTAGTGCCAATTCATCAGATTGTACAGTTGCCTATATATTACCTTAAATAAATAAAGAAACCTACATACAGTATTACCTTTGAACTTATTAACCTTGAAGAACACCAAGTGAATACGGAGAAAAATAGAACTGCTAGTAATGTTAAAGAATGGAAGCACATATGTATTCGACTTTGCACATTTACGTTCTTAAGGGTGCAAATATGGGGAAGAATCCAATGTAATTATTGAAGTTCTTGTCACAGAATTTTCAGAAGTAATTAGGAATGATCTTATATTTAGGATTAGAGAATAACACTGAAGAAAAGCTTACAGATTATCTTTTCAGTGCATTTTTGTGCACATTAGCAGAAAAGGCTTCGAAATGTAGGTGTACTAAATTAGATAGATAGATTTATTTAAACTGCAATTGGGTATAACCCGGTGGCAGCTAGTTACAAAAACAAAAATACAGTCTCTCAGTAACATAAAACACTAATACCAATAATAATAATAAGGTAATATAACTAGCAAATTATACACTAATTATAGTAATAATAATAACAATAATAATAATAATAGTAAACTAATAAAAATAATGGTAAAATAATGATAATATAAAAACTGACTGATTCATTAAACATTAAATCACATTAAGAGAGAAAATAAAAAGAAAGAAGAAAAAAAAACTTCTATACTCTAACTCCGCACTGAATATTTATACAATTAGGATCACACTGCACTTCACTTCACTAAGACCTGAAAACATTTCCTTCTTCATTTCTCTGCTATACACTGCACAACACCTCACTTCACAATAGAACACTTATGCATAGCTATATAACCCACCATTCTCCCTCATTTACTTAATAATACCCTAAATTAATTTCCTAAACTGTTGAACGCTTTGAGGAAAGGGTTCAAAGGTTTTTGCAGGCAATCTATTCCATTCTGTAATCGTTTGGTTTGTAAAAGAAAATTTCCCAACATCTGTTCTCTGCTGTTTTAAATTTATTTTGTACCTGTGATCCACTCTCCTGATGTATGTAGGAATATATAGACGCCGATTAATTTCTTTCCACGCTGGATGACCATTACAAGCTTTATGCAAGGCGCAGAGTCTTGCTACTGATTGCCTGTTTTTGAGTGAATTCCACCCTGCCATTTTCTTGTCCCTGAAAGTAAATTTAGCTGCCCTATGCTGAATCCTTTCAGAGTGTTTACACTGCATAATTTTGTGCGAATCCCAACAAATTGTTCCATATTCCATTATCGGACAAACCTGAGATAAATAAGCAATTTCCCTCGTGTTTGCCATACTCTTTTTTAGGATGCGCATTACAAAGTGAAGAGATCTCCAGGCTTTCCCTACAACAAAATCTACATGTTTTTTCCAACTTAATTTACTATCGAAATGAATTCCTAGGTACTTGCACAAGGAAACTCTCGGAATAATGTCATTACTTAAATGGTAAATTGTTTCACTGTAATTATGACCCCTGCCAAAAGTGATGGATTTACATTTAGATTTATTTATGCACATTCCATTATTTTCCGCTCAGTAACATAACGCATCAAGATCCTTTTGCAGCATTTCTTCAACTCTTTTTGAATTAATACTACAATATATTATGCAATCGTCTGCAAATAGGTGAACATTTGAGGTTAATTGCGCCGGCAGATCATTGACAAAAGCTAGAAATAGAAGGGGTCCAATGACACTCCCCTGCGGTATTCCTGACATAATGATTGCCCCGGAAGATAATTCTTGCCCAATTCGAACTTTCTGTTTTCTATCTCGCAGAAACTTGCTAATCCACACCACCACCCTGGGATCTAAGCCTGAATTCATTAATTTCTGTACCAGCCGATCGTGTGGAACGACATCAAACGCTTTGGCAAAATCTGCAAGTACTGCATCTACTCTCCCGCCCGCATCAATTTCATCTGCTAGATCGTGAAATAGTGTGACTCCCTGACTTTCACACAAGTAACCACTCCTGAACCTGTGTTGCCCATCATAGAGCCATTTTTTATTTTCCCATTCTTTCTTAATATAACTCCCAACTAGATGCTCCATAAGCTTGCAGACTACTAACGTAAGACTTACCAGCGTATAACTGCATAATTTACTTTTGTCACCACTTTTAAAAATTGGTACGACAAAAGCTAATTTCCAATCTTTAGGCACTTTTAAATTATTCAAAGACATGTGAAAAATTCTAATTAGGTACGATAATATTGCCTTTCCTCCTAGTTTAATTAAATTCGTAGAAATGTCGTCTGGACCCCTTGATTTACCATTTTTCATAGACTTTACTTTATTCCATAGAACGTTTACATCAATATTAAACTGATTCACAACCGAAGACCCTTGAATAATTTACTATTTTTGAAAACCGAACTGGAATACTTATTAAATGCATCCGCTTTTGCCCGATTGTCAGTAATTAGCGTATTTCCATTTTCGCGAATAACTGAGATATCCTCTTTATTTCCTTTCCTTCTATGAACATATTTATAAAAACCTGTCTATTTATTTCCCTTCCCATCTAGAATATTCTTTAAATATGCCTCCTGAGCAATTTTCTTTTTGCGCTCCAATTCTTTTGAACAATTTTGAAAAATATTCATATGTTCGCAACTGCATTTTCTGTTCTTAAATGCCTTTCTCGTTATCCTCTTCATTCTCCTAATTTTTGCATTGTAGTATTCTGGATCCAGATTAATTTTCAGAATTTTGCACGGAACAAACTTTTGCAAAGCTTCATGCATAATATCTTTGAACACGCCTCATATTTCTTCCATACCTCCCTCTGTTCTTAGAAAGCGATCATATTGTTCCCTAAAAAAACCTTGGAGCCTGCCTACATTTGCTTTCTTGTATTGCCATACTTTCGTTCCTATTGTAATTCTCACTATTCACATCATTAATACTGGCAAGTACTTTTTATGGCAATTAAAATTTTGAAATTGCAATATTACCAGTTCATATCCCATGTGGAGGTAACATGCACAGTCTTTGAGTGTTGGGAATTTTTGAATGGGAGTATAACATTATCAGCTGCTAGGATTCATTGGTATGTCTAGAAGTCTGGAAGAATTTATTTGAAGCTATGTATGACATTTAGAAATTTTCATCACACGAGAAGTCTTTTAAAACAGTTTACATCATCAGCAATGCTACATTCAACTAGTTACTTGTATTTTACAAAAAGGCCAGAATATAATACAAAGTGGATGGAAGGAATGCATTACAATTTCTTTACAAGATATCCAAAATATTAGGAGAGCAATGTGAAAATTTTGAGGATAGAAATATATGTACAGAAGCTAGAGAATGGGGTCAGAACCCAAGGAGTTAAAATGTCACTACCTGGGCATTCAAGGTAAATTCGATTATTTTGCACAAAAAAGTTTTAGACATTTCAATTTTTAACATTTTGTAAAGAAACAAAATGATAAAAGGTCACAAAACCGCAAATTCCTATCAATAGAAACAAAGAAGTTGCCAGGATTTTAAGAGCAGCACGCGACACTATGATGCCACTGGGCATTCTAGTAATAAAGGGCACTTCAACAGGCTTGTTGCGGGCTGTCGAGCCAAAGGAGAAATAGGAAAATAAGAAACAGAAATATAACATAAAGGAGAAACAGAATATAAGCATGCCCAATGGTAAAAAAGGATTTGGCAGAAAACTAGTCAGATAAACATTCCAAAACCCCTTAAGTTTTACAGGTCAGAGTACACACAGAGTTAAGAAAATAAACCTTTTCATTGATTTCATAAATAACAATTGCAAATACTCTTTCAAGCTAGTGGTGCTACAACAGCACTTACTTTCCCGTATTAGAGGAAACAGCTAAGTAGTACTGTAATATTGCACTTTATGCGCTACTAACATCTTCGCTTGGAACTCACTATTTCCATTGCAGTGTTGTCAGAACTATGTGAATTCTACAACTTCACAAAAATAGAATGCAAAAGTTTTGTAACCCTGTATTGGAAAAAGAAGCCTGATACCCTGGAAATATAGAAATGCCTTCCATTGGGCCATGATTAGGGAAGAGTATTTTAAAACCATGCAACAAATTCTCTACTCACTACAAATGGTACAGCATTTGGTGCAAAACTAAATATTTGCCTGCAAATATCAACATAAATTAGACAATTATAACTCCTTTTCATACAGCTCCATTAGGTCACAACAATGACATTAATTCACAGATATTCGCGAGTGCAAAGTGAATTCCATTGTTGCAGACCCTGCATTGTCGCTATTCTGAGAGCTATTAATTCTTTTTACTTATTTCAAATATTTAAAAATAAACAATTTCTAAAATATTAATGTGTAAGTCTATAACAAAGTTCGAATGTAAGAAATGAAGAAAGAAATAATATACAAAATTGCACATTCTAATTTACGACGCATCCAGCTGTCCAAAGCGCAGTAAATTTACAGCGGCCTATTACGTTTGTCACAAAATTAAAGAAAAACTACTCGTATTTTGAAAAAATTAAGCATGACCGTATTTATTTTATTTATTTATTTGTCAATATTCGAAATTGCCACATACTCTTTCTTGCCAGCTACCATCTATCATCGCCAAAAGTACATTTTTTTTGTCATTTTCTTAATTTTTCGGTTTCCTATTGGGAGAACAGAAACATTAATTTTAGAATATTAAAGAACACAAAAACCTAGCCGTAAATGGCAATTTTCTTTTAAAAATTATGTGCCGTTTAAGAGAAAATGGCGTTTTAGCACTACTAAAAATGCGAAATTTGAAGCTCATTTTCACAGAAAATTTTTGAGTTTTCAAAATACTTTATTTGAAGCACTTACACTCACAAATATAATCATCTACAAATTGCGGATAATGTGCATATTAAAGATGTGAGAGATCTTTCAAAAAATTTACATTTATATAATTTTTGAAAAAAAACAAAAAAAACTCAAAATAAACTTCACGCTATACTAATGAGTGTAATTAGCACTATCCGTTACAAAAGTTTCAAGAAAAAAATTGCAGCCGTATACGAGAAAATGACGTTTGAGCATTTCTGAAAATGCCGAAATTTGAGCTACTTTTTACAGAAAACGGTAGTGTTTTCGAGAAACTTTACTTGACATTATTTAAAGCATATATACTCGTAAATATAATAATGTAAAAAAATCGCAGATAATGTAAATATTAACTACGAGAGAGACAAGTAAAAAAATTTACATTTTTGTAATTTTTGAAAAAACCAACCGATAGACCAAAATGGCTTTTATGTCATTGATAGAGTACATTTACCACTATCCCTACCAAAAGTTTAATGAAAAAATTTGGAGCCGTTTTTGAGAAAATTTTGTTTTTGTAATTTTTTAAAATTGCACATATTGCACGCAATATTGCACGAAAAGTACCAAAATTGTGAAAAACATTTACATGACCTTTATTAAAGAACTCAATATGCAGAACAAATTTTATTTGAAGAGAAAATCTCTATCTTCAATTTTGTAGTTGGAGAAAGACGCCGAAAAAAATTCAAACTTTCACAATTTTCGAAAATTCAGAGCTGTACGTGAAAATCGGACCTATGCCATGTTAAAAAGTGTATTTTCCTCTATTCATACAAGAAATTTAAAGAAAAATTTTGGAGCCGTTTTTGAGAAAATGTTGAAAATCCCCGGGGGGCTTCATATAAAGTACCCCCAAATTTTAAAGAATCTTTTTCAAAATCACAAAGCTTCGACTAGAATCAGATCGACAGGGGAATATCAATTTTGAAGAAAATCGACCGAACGGTTTAGGCGCTAGCGTTGACGACAGACGGACGGACAGACGGACAGACAGACGGACACAGACGGACGGACGGACGGACGGACGGACGGACGGACGGACGGACAGACGGACGGACGGACGGACGGACGGACGGACGGACTGCCGTCAACCGATTTTTAAGTATAAAGAAGCAACAAATCATGGGTTTTGACCACACCACGTGTTAGGGGATTTTTTTTTCTTAATTTAGCAACTGGTTTTATCCACTTATTCGTTTTCACAGCCCGGCAATTAATTTTTTTCCGCCGAAAATTGGCCATTTTTTCGCGCAGCATTACATAACTTTCCCTATACTACGTATATCACTCCGTGTATACGTACGTATACGGGAAAGTAAAAATCTACTTCTTGATCCCAATTGTATCTTCAGTTATCAAACCAAAAGTTGTCTTAAACAAGTATTTCACTCCTGATGCTTGCAAACTGGTTTTTAATCGACAAAATGTATGTGACTGTTCATGTGTACATATGCGCGCGCGCGCGCCCCCCCCCCCACACATTATTGGAACCCAAATTATTTCAATCACTTGATAAAAGATTTTGAGGTTAAACAAACTACAAATGGGTTCAGATACTATAATATGCATATCCTTGTTCGATAAAGTAGTCATGCAGTTTTCTTGCCAGAAGGTTCAAAGTTATATCACGTAATAAGAGTACCCATGCATACTTTAGGTTAGTTAAGAAAGTTTTGAGAGATTGTGATTGTTTAATAAGATGCCCATTAGTACACTCATACCAGTAGTAATTAATTAAATGTGAGGTAAAGCAGCCTGAAAAATCAAGACATTATTCTGAAAAAAATATAGTAGTACATCAGGCGAGTTAGTAATTAGGATGACTATTCAATATTTGTTTTGTAAATAACAATTGACATACCTATAACTGTATATATTGTGGTTTGCAGGAAGCCCATGTCATTAAAACGCTGCTGTTCTGAGGGCGGATACCCATCCGCATCCATGTCCCCTGCAGCACACAGCACACAACCTTCAGTGGGAACAGGAGGCACACACATATTTAATGACCCTCTGTGTTCTGAACATCTCTATGTACAACATAGAGAATTTCTGTATTCAAAATAGCACCAAACGAATAAATTTAATAGTGAATGTGTTCACTAACACAAACTCATAATAAAATGCAAAATCACCCAGAAAAAATATTGTTTTAAAGGCAAAATAATTTTGTCACAAAGAAAACATTAAGCATAGGAATTAGAGTCAAAGAAATAATAATAATAATAATAATAATAATAATAATAATAACAATAACAATAATAATAATAACAACAATTAACAATCATCTCTATGAAAATAATGGATCTTAGCACAGAGGAACCTCGATAACTGGAATCTATCGAAGGAGAAAAGGAAAACAACTTTGGGTAATCAAATAGTTCAACAAATCAAGGTTAGAGTCATTAAGAGAAATAAAGGAGGCACTCAATGATAAGAAAAAGAAAATTTAAGACACATTTCGTACAACTTTAAATGTGATTCATTGATTTACACAAACACAGTTGTGGTAATGAACAATACTCTTTACCTTCCTACTAGAATAGTGTGTAACAGTGTTAGAGGAGTATGAAAAGCATTCTCCCAAACCTTACAAAAACATCAATTCTTTCAGAATTTTCAGGACGGTGTATGACAGGGACTAGAGAAAGGGAGATGCCACACACTTGGTGTCAGTCTGTCAAGTGGGCAAGTGGCGACAACTTACTTCACATTTTACAGTGAGCTATGAACAATTTGTAAGGTCTCCGTAGTGTAGTGATACCGAATATATTACGGTTAATTGCGCGCCTAAGAATTACTCCGCGTCGCACGACAGCGAGGGTCAGCCGACGGCGCCAGGACGGCGGCGGCTGTTCGCCGCCCCCCTTCACCCTTTTTTGAATCTGTCACGGCCACGTGTCCCGGAGCTTGGGTGGTCGTTTCGTGCGCAAGGCACCCCCGGTATTTTTCCGCGACGCTCAGAGCCCCCCCCCCCCCCAGCCTCCCTTGAGATTTCCAGCCCCTCACACTCCCAGCCATTAATAACTGCCCCTATTTGACGCAAAATTGAAGCGAGAGGGAGCGATAGCCAGCTTCTCTCTCATTTCTCGGCCTCAAAAACACCCGACGATTGGGCAGAAATAGTTTGAGACGCACTACCCTTGCGCCAATAGCCGCCGGAATTAGGCAATGTTCTGGAAGGTTCCAGAATCTTGGGGATAATTTTGGTGGGGGAAAGAAGCTTCGAGGGACTTCGACCAGGCGACGCGAAGAGAGAAGCGAAAGAGTTGCGTTCGGGGTAGGACGCGAGTAGCGGTCAAGGGGGGACAAGTTGCCTTTGTGGTGGCACTAGGTGCCGGAGACAGAGTTCGGTTCGTATTGGATGGACTTATAAAAAAACATTGAGTTTTCTTGGGAGAATTTGTGCAAGTCCCCTTTAACAATTGTAGACCGCGGGGCTGTGTGACGGACAATTGACAGTGAATTGTGCTGTGTTAATATCCGACTTGTGCTCGAATTCGGGACTTTTTTTTGTGAGATTATCAGATGATTCACGAACTCGCTTCGATCTCCAAAATACAGTGTGATAGATCGAGAGTGAGGAGATCATTCGTTCGAGCAAACATTACCTAATCATTCACAACATTGAGCGGACGGCGCTGTGTGTTGGGCCAGCCCCAGCAGCCCCCTCGCTGCATACCTGGTTCAGTCCTGCGCACCCCACCCGAGTTCCGGCGCCTCATCGCCCGTGACGACCCTCGCAGTCAGCTGACGGTCCGAGGTTATTCAACTTTGGTGGGTTGTGCAAGCCGCCTTGCGGAGGCAGTATTTATTTTGCTTTTGTGGTGCGCCCGTGGTCGAAAGTCATAAACTGTGTGGCGAACAATTTTTGCTAATTACCTTTCGGCCGGGCGACGAAGAGAGATTCCCCGGCCGCGCTTGGCCGCCAAGAGGGAATTTGCGCAAGGAGAAAATCTTTGTCATTGTAATTGTATTAATTTGTATTTCTTAATTTTAACTTGTGTGTGTGCATGACATGTTTTTTTTGATTTGGGTAAAGGGGAGCATGCTCGCCGACATGATTGGTACCAGTTCATTCGTGATTTATTACTGAATAAATCCCCTATATTGTTATATGAATGCAATGCTTCTCATTTGACCCCGACCGCCAGCTTCCTCCATCATCGCCATTTCAGGCCAGACTGTATCGACTGAGCGAGCCGGCTACCCGTCCGAGGCGCCCAACCGAAGA
Organism: Acheta domesticus; assembly: GCA_031308135.1. Classification (NCBI taxonomy): domain Eukaryota; kingdom Metazoa; phylum Arthropoda; class Insecta; order Orthoptera; family Gryllidae; genus Acheta; species Acheta domesticus. Next base: position 23,889,538 of record JAHLJT010009436.1, on the reverse strand, counting down.
CGAAGGGTAGTCGCAGTAGACATAGCCATTTGTCAACTCTTCTTCTGGATTTCGATCTTCAGAAGACTATACAAGTTCAATGGCATACACAAACACATTATATAAATTCAAACTATGCCCAGAAAACAAAAATCTTATATTATTAAAACAGACTTTTCATTATATTTGATTTCTAGGGGAAAACTAACATGGGGAAAATAAAGAGGGATGAAAAATATGTGAAATATCAAGGTATTTCTATTATCGAGGTTCCATTACAAGGTGAAGTAGTGAAAGAATTGTCACAAAATTAAATTGTTTTAATAAATACTCAAAGTATTTTAGCAACTTCACTATTAATACATAGGAAATTATCAGTACAATAAGCAATTAAAATTCAAAATGGCAGGATAATTCTCCAAAGAACTTTAAGACTCTCATTGTTGCCTGGCTGCAAAATAAGCAGGCTATGTTAAAACTAAAAGAAGGTAAAGGCATTGCACACAGGCCGATTTGGCCCTAAGGGGAGGTGAAGGTAGGGCTCCACCTTCTTGTCGCCGTCGGCACAAGGAGGAGGTTGTATGGCGAGCAAAATGCTCTGGCCACCTTTACCCCCAGGAAAGATCCTGGTACTCACTTGGAAAGGAGGCTGAGCGACCCCAGGGCCACCCTGAAGGGAAAGCACCCGGTAAAAATCCCAGTCTACACTGGGATTCGAGCCTGGGTCCTTCAGGTCAGGTCAGGTCAGGTAGCCAATGCCCTACCATTGAGCCACCGCATCTCCCATATTAAAACTAAACATTATAAAGCTATTCTTTGTTTGCTCCAACTTAACTCAGCATATAAACAAATGCATATGGTCATCACTTGTTGCTGCATACACACACAAAGTTGAAATAATGTTCTCTTTTGCCATGGGGAGAAATCAATGAGAGTGACCCTCAGGGCAATGACAGCTGTCAAGGGACTGAGTTAATTTATGGTCACTATACCGGCATCACTCCAGCACCAAGTCTTTACCCTTGGCAAATGTTTCTGTTAACAGATTTTCTGTGGGATAATTCTTTTTGGAACAAGAACCTCATTGTTTCAGCCATGAATTTTTGGCCACTTGCAGTTCCGTTCTTGAATGAAAAAGTTCTTCAACTGTGATCTCTGTATGTTGTAACTGAAATGTGATACTTTTACAGTTGTATTAAACCAAATACAATTTTTTTACCTTGTGAAACATAACGTGAGTGAAGCAGTTCCCGTTATGTCAGATTGAATCATTCACAAGGAAAATCTTTCTATTAAGACTAACTCTGTAGCAAGAAGAAAGTGGATATACTATAGAACACGTTCTATTGAAAATACAGCACACCAGGTAAGACTCCGCCTACCGTGTTTGGCCCTACTGTTGCATGTGTGCCGTCACCTCTGCCCTTCCTCCCCCATTGCTTCTGCACCCCCCTTGAGACGGTCCCAGTGCTGACTGGTTCTTGTGATACCCAAGGTGGAAATAACAAGGTGACGTAATCCAGGCGACGCGTAGTAGCAGCCAATCAGGTTCAAACCTGGTGACCCAGCCAAAATGGCAGGTGCACATGTTAGTCTTCTCCAGTCTGCGAAAGCTTGAGGATTGGGAGTAGATCCAGAAATTTCTGTTGGGCATAGGACTCATTGATCACTTTACTAAATGCAAATTACCAAGCTGTCATTCAGACAAGCAAATAAAATATGCAGAAAGTCATGTAATGTAAATCGGACATTAGGACTACATACTGTAATATGAAAATATCTATAAACAACAAAGTTAATAGCCTTCAAAGGAAATCATCTAGCTCCATCTAAAATAATGTTTCCCATTTTAAATATTAGACTCATAAATGACAGAGATGCAGAAATAGAAAGAAAACTCGACAAATTTCAAGATCTATGTAGAAATTATTAGGGAAAGTTGCAAAGGGGGAGAAAGCCAATTGAAATTTTATGGAGACACGATAGTCCCTAATTGCCTCCAAAAGTGCGAAACCCATTTCCCAAGAAAGAACAGATTAACTTCCCATTGCCCCCAAAATGGGGCAGCTATCTTTTAATTTTTTTCTGTGTTCAAAGATCTTATATAAGAGTAAATATATTATATGTAGTTAGAGAATCTGGCAATTCTGCACACTTTGATTTTATCTCTCATTTGCTTTTGTTGCGTTGTTTGAGTCTGTTTGTAGTTGGTGGGGACGCAACAGGATGGCGTCTCTCAAGAGGTATGATTTTTTCTTCTAATTATTGAAAATCAAATAATTTTAATGTAATTACACAAATTGATTCATGGAGATTCTAAAACAATATTTACATTCAAAAATTGTTTTAATTTTTACTCAAAAATGTCTCGAATCATAGGCACCCCAATATTGGAGCAATGGGGATTGCAGGCATGGTTTTCTTGAGAAATCATCCAAACAATTTTTTTCTTTGAAAACTGCTAGCATTGTTTACTTAAGCCTGGTATCAGATATAGGAGAGTACACTAATCGCGAATAATAAATGAATGCGAATATCAAAGTATTCTGTCTAATGTCGAATAACGGAACACATATTTTCCGAATATACTATATCACATTTTCAATAAAATTATTTTGAAAATTTATTATTTTCCCAAAATCAAATTAATTTACGAGTATTACCATGTAATCTATTTATATACATATTGACAGTTGATGACATTGCAGCCTTTCTTGAAGATAAAGGCAACGGCAACGTATTTGAGGTATCTACATTTGATGCCTCCAGCTAATGACAAATTGAACGATGAAGATAGCACAGACAAAGAATGCGAATTTGCAAATATAAACAAACTTTCTGGTAATCAGCTCAATGTAGTAGCTGAAGTAAAAATCAGGAGGATAATCTGAGATTGCAACAAAGAAGAGAGAGTGGGTGTAGACGTCAAATATGGAAAATGAAACTACTACTCCAAGTTATTCCACCAAATCTAAACTAAGAAAATTTCCTGTTCCCATAAGGAATTGGGAGAAGGTCGATATTCCCCTGAAAGCGCCATGAGTGTGGGAAAGACCTAAGATGCACGAAGATAATATGACCCCTGTGGAATTTTTTGAACTTCTTTCGATGATGATATTATGTCTCTGTGAATTACTGCAAACTTAATGCTCTACAGAAGGATTTCCAAATCATTTGATATTACTTCCAATAAAATGTGCTGTTGTAGGGTTTTCTTCTTCTTGCTGCTCCTCTTCTTCTTCTTCTTCTTGCTGCTCCTCTTCTTCTTCTTCTTCCTGCTCCTCTTCTTCTTCTTCTTCTTCTTGCTGCTCTTCTTCTTCTTCTTCTTCTTGCTGCTCTTCTTCTTCTTCTTCTTCTTCTTCTTCTTGCTGCTCTTCTTCTTCTTCTTGCTGCTCCTCTTCTTCTTCTTGCTCCTCCTCTTCTTCTTCTTGCTGCTCCTCTTCTTCTTCTTGCTCCTCCTCTTCTTCTTCTTGCTCCTCCTCTTCTTCTTCTTGCTCCTCCTCCTCTTCTTCTTCTTGCTCCTCCTCCTCTTCTTCTTCTTGCTCCTCCTCTTCTTCTTCTTCTTGCTCCTCCTCCTCTTCTTCTTCTTCTTGCTCCTCCTCCTCTTCTTCTTCTTCTTCTTGCTCCTCCTCCTCTTCTTCTTCTTCTTGCTCCTCCTCCTCTTCTTCTTCTTCTTGCTCCTCCTCCTCTTCTTCTTCTTGCTCCTCCTCCTCTTCTTCTTCTTCTTGCTCCTCCTCTTCTTCTTCTTCTTCTTCTTCTTGCTCCTCCTCCTCTTCTTCTTCTTCTTCTTCTTCTTGCTCCTCCTCCTCTTCTTCTTCTTCTTCTTCTTCTTCTTCTTGCTCCTCCTCCTCTTCTTCTTCTTCTTCTTCTTCTTGCTCCTCCTCCTCTTCTTCTTCTTCTTCTTCTTCTTGCTCCTCCTCCTCTTCTTCTTCTTCTTCTTCTTCTTCTTGCTCCTCCTCCTCTTCTTCTTCTTCTTCTTCTTCTTCTTGCTCCTCCTCCTCCTCTTCTTCTTCTTCTTCTTCTTGCTCCTCCTCCTCCTCTTCTTCTTCTTCTTCTTCTTCTTGCTCCTCCTCCTCTTCTTCTTCTTCTTCTTCTTCTTCTTGCTCCTCCTCCTCTTCTTCTTCTTCTTCTTGCTCCTCCTCCTCTTCTTCTTCTTCTTCTTCTTGCTCCTCCTCCTCTTCTTCTTCTTCTTCTTCTTCTTGCTCCTCCTCCTCTTCTTCTTCTTCTTGCTCCTCCTCCTCTTCTTCTTCTTCTTCTTCTTCTTGCTCCTCCTCCTCTTCTTCTTCTTCTTCTTCTTCTTCTTCTTCTTGCTCCTCCTCTTCTTCTTCTTCTTCTTCTTCTTCTTGCTCCTCCTCCTCTTCTTCTTCTTCTTCTTCTTCTTGCTCCTCCTCCTCTTCTTCTTCTTCTTCTTCTTCTTGCTCCTCCTCCTCTTCTTCTTCTTCTTCTTCTTCTTCTTCTTGCTCCTCCTCCTCTTCTTCTTCTTCTTCTTCTTCTTGCTCCTCTTCTTCTTCTTCTTGCTCCTCTTCTTCTTCTTCTTGCTCCTCTTCTTCTTCTTCTTGCTCCTCTTCTTCTTCTTCTTGCTCCTCTTCTTCTTCTTCTTCTTGCTCCTCTTCTTCTTCTTCTTGCTCCTCTTCTTCTTCTTCTTGCTCCTCTTCTTCTTCTTCTTCTTGCTCCTCTTCTTCTTCTTCTTCTTGCTCCTCTTCTTCTTCTTCTTGCTCCTCTTCTTCTTCTTCTTGCTCGTCTTCTTCCTTCGAATTACTACAACTTTTTGACCTCAGAAGCATACTGAAAATGATATAAAAATTGTACATGAACAACAAACTCTATTCCTAAGAATCAATCTCATTATTCCAGAAGTTGAAATCCTAATTAAATAATTTGAACTGCAAACTTTCTATTGAAGAAATTTAATAGTATTTTGTGAAATAGTAAAGTGAAAAGTATATGTGCTGATATGTACACAAGAATTTTTTGCTCAGAAATCAATACTGAATTCAAAATCTGATTCTTGTAAATTCTGTGATGAACTAAAGATTACTTTATCAGCACTTCGTATAGTGGGAAAGAAGAAGCAATGAAAATGGAGGTTGAACACGAATTGCATATCCTTGAACTCAGGAACTTGAGGAAATACTGGAAATTAAAACTCAAGAGTTAATGATACACATGTTATAACAATGGCTCATCTTTAGCCTTTTCTGCCACAATTTTTATCAGCTGCATGAGCAATCTACAAGAGGAAAATATGGTCTAAATTTTGGTGTACATGACTGTGTAGAGGATTCAGGATCTGTTTGTTTGGAATGAAGTTTAATAGAAGAGAGGGAGTGATGACGTTGGAAGCTACGTATTGAAATACATACAGTCCTGAAATATTGTACACAAAAATCTTGTAATATTTTTGGGCAACTATCCAGACAGAACAAGAACTGGACTATCATTGTGCTATGACATCATTTGGATTTTACAAACACTTTTGAATGTGTCGTGCACAGATTCTTCTTACCATGGCACAGTCGTTCTAACTTTCAGTGACAGTCATGTGATCTTGACTGAACAAAAGAAAAAAACATTTTCAATAACATTGCTCACACACGAGGGCATTCTTCCAATAACTAATTAAATAAATGAAATTGTAAGGAAATGGAAATGCGATAATGGCATGGTTTGGATTTCTCCAAGTTAGTGATGTTCAAGTTCTTCGCAACTCATCCATACAAATGTTCACACAACATGACCTAAATGATGAATTTCAGTGAAGTTACATTAAAGGAACACGGAAGAACTTCTGAAGATGGTACTCTGACAAAAAATATTCAGACCTCAACCTACTGAGTGCTTGTAAGATCAAAGATGTTCACGAACCACTTAAATATATATCACCAATTCATCATTGTTTCTACTTAAATCCTGACAGCCAGCCTAATGAAGAAAATCAAGATGCACTGATTCAAGTTGTACAAAACTAATTATTGTTGGAAGTTTCAAAGTTTACTTAGACTGATTTTAAGTTATTATTTTTTGTATGACAAACTTTAAAAATTTCTAGGCATTATTATCACCACTTTTTTCAATATACAAAAAAGAAAAGTAATGTTTCACGATAATCATGCTAAGCCATATCAATTATTGTAATAAGAGGAAAATGTTATTTTTTCAAGTCATCAGTTTATGTATTATTGAACATAATGTGGATATTTCATCTTGAGAATGTTGAATGATTGTAAAAAATAAGTATCATAAGTAGAGCCTGGAAGTTTGGCAAAATGCCTTTTTATAATTATTACGATTTTATGACGTTTAACCACAGGAATCCCTTAATTGTACTTTCGGAGCTGTTTAGTAGATTTTCATTTTGCCTTTTTTTGCCTTTCTTAGCTTCTGGTGCCAATTTTTGGCATTTTGCCTTATTTGTGCATGGCTTCCACTTCCTTACTTATGGAAATTTTTAAACCTTTACTTTCCTTTTTCTCAATACTTTCATGAAGTGGCCTAGCATGTTATTGCCCTGAGGTCTTGTTGATTGCGATAAAACTTTGTCAACTTGTACTTGTGCTAAGAATAGAGGCATGTGTGTTGCACATTAACACGTGTTGATGATGATTTTATGCATTTACACAGACTCAAGCGCCCCTGAACAGAAGCTCTAATGCAACCCGCCGCGCCTTCATGTATTAAGCACATCATAGCTGCATATTTTCCCCCTACTATTGTCAAATATTGGCTGGAATTACTACTTGAACATTATCTCCAGCAAGTAAACCAAATTTCTCCAAGACAGTGTCATGGCAAATGCCAAACTTGAGGGAGAACATTTTAACAACAGGATACTTGACAACCATGTCCAAACCAGGACATAGAACAAACCCATATTCGCAAGAAAGTCATCTATTCAAATATTTGGAGAGTGTCACGTAAAGTGATTAACAATCATATGACCAGTAGGATGTGAAGTGTAATACATTATAATAGCAAAGCATTGCCTGGTTCACTAGAAGGTAATAAAATGTCAAGAGAAGAATGCTTTATGTCACAAGGAACAATTTCACATTTCGATTGTTTATAACAATTCATATTGCAATTAAGGGCTAGGTCAAGAACATTACCATAATATTTCTAATTACATGTAATTAAATCAAATTGAGATAATTCATTGTATTTAAAAGCAATGTACTGTTCCGAATTTCACAGCTAGAAGCACCTTCAAAGTTACAATGTAATTTAGATCCCCTGATATGCCTCACAGAAATGGGAAAATTAATCACCTAATATTGTAAAGTTTGCTAACGGATGATTTTCAAAGGTATTTTCCATGCATTCAGTAAACGGAATATAAGTTTGCAAATTGGATTCATGAGAACAATACAGATAAAAATATAATTCAACTGGCCTACAACATTATTTACAAAAATACGTTATGCATATGAATTGCTGGATTCTATTCACCCACTTAAGATACAAGAAATGACTGCCACCTCATTCACACATACTTTCCTGCTCTTTCAAACAAACTATACTTCTGTCAGTCTGAAAGATATTATAATGAGAAAAGCCAACTTCAGCACCAAGGATTCTGAAGCCAAGTACTATAGTCAAAGACTGTTGCCAAGTTTCAATAAAAACAAATACATCTGTATCTTCAAAGGAAGGTATTGCACTATTAAGTTGTGATAACTTGGTCCTCGGCCCCCTCATATTCTTATATCCTCAGCCCTCACTGACTCCCTCACTTATATCCTCAGCCCTCAAAGACTTTAGTCAAGTACTGAAGTCAAAGACTGTAGCCAAGTTTCAATAAAAACAAATACATCTGTATCTTCAAAGGAAGGAATTGCACTATTAAGTTGTGATAATTTGGTCCTCCGCCCTCACATTTTTACAGTGATCCCATGGATTACATTTTTAATTGATTAGGATTCCTTTTAATTTGATTAAATTTGTTCACACACTTTTTTTTGTAAATTCTGTGGTGGCAGCAGAGATTTTGTGGTAATCCATGATAAAGTTCCATGGAACCTACCCTTGGAACTTTTTTTGTAGATGTCTTCAATATTTAAACTGCGAACAAACTCAGGAAAATCATCAATTTACAAGATTTTAATGTCCATTACTAAATTAAGATTAATTAGTATGTCCATTACTTAATTAAATGGGTAAATTTCAATAATACATTAAGTTCCTTTAAATAACTTTCAAATGTCACCTCAACACCTGTAAATCGTTTGTATTTGGCGCAGCCAGGTCAGGACCTTATTGGTCAACAGACAACAGCACATACTGTGATACCTTGTTATTTGCACTATGGTGATGTCAGTATAATTTCTTTTGCTAGGACTCTCATACTGCATGGTGGCACTGCCAAGAGACTTTCCTGGCACACTGTAGTATGTAATCACATGGGCTTGCATTTGAATAAGACTGGCACAAAAGCTCTACCCATTCACAAACTAGAGTTTGTTGGAGATTGTTTACATGCCAAGTAAAGTTAGAGTGAAAAGACCTTAAAAGATTTCTTCAACGGAGCATGAATATTATAATCTCATAAAAACAACATTAAAATTCAAAGTTATCAACTCTCTAATCGCAGAGTGAAAGTTTGTAACTTCTTACCTACACATAGCTACTTAAAAAAATTTATCCTGCGACAACAAATTTAGTACAGTAAGTATTAATGCTTCTTGAAACCAATCACACTCCCTAATTATTAAATTTCTAATAGAAAAGAAACTTACCTGTTATAAGTTTGCGACAACATGGTAATCGAACCTTCACAGTGCAATTTGGGTCAATGTAATCATCACAACACCACTCATACGGGATGCAACGGCCATTGTCACACCTCAATTTACCTTCACACGAATCACGACCTAAAAAAACATTTTAAAAAAATCAAGTAAAAGGCATCATCCTAATGTTTTATTATAGGGGAACCACAAATTGTATGTAGTATGTACAGCTACATAGCTCTGAACTTTTAACACTGCTAACTTCATTAATAATATAGCTGTCATACAAATGGTGCAACCAGAAGGAAACTACTGGGGGAACGGCAACAAAATACTTTCTTTCATTATTTGTAGCTTTTGCAATTTTAAACTAGTGGTGTCACAAAATGGCACAGACTTTTCCGTATTAGTTTTCTATTTCCTTGGGTCTTCACTAGCTATTCGGAATTGCCACATACTCTTTCTTGCCAGCTACCATCTATCAACGCCAAAAGTACATTTTTTTGTCATTTTCTTAATTTTTCAGTTTCTTATTGGTAGAATGGATATATTAATTTTAGAATATTAAAGAACATAAAACACTAGTCCTAAATAGCAATTTTCATTTAAAAATTAAGTGCCGTTTTAAAGAAAATTGCTTTTAGCGCTACTATAAATGCAAAATTTGAAGCTCATTTTCAAAGAAAATGTTTGAGTTTTCAAAATACTTTATTTGAAGTTATTTGAAGCACTTACACTCACAAATATAATAATGTTTACAAATTGCTGGTAATGTGCATATTAAAGATGTGAGAGATCTTTTAAAAAAAATTACAATTATGTAATTTTTGAAAAAACAAAATAATAACTCAAAAAAAAACTTTACGCTATACCAAAGAGTGTAATTCGCACTATCCATTTCAAAAGTTTGAAGAAAAAATTTGCAGCCATATATGAGAAAATGGCGTTTGAGCGTTTCTGAAAATGCAAAATTTTGAGCTAGTTTTCACAGAAAATGGTTGTGTTTTCGATAAACCTTACTTGACATTATTTAAAGCACATGTACTCAAAAATAAAATAATGTGAAAAAATCGCCGCTAATGTAAATATTATCGACGTGAGAAACATTTCAAAAAATTTACATTTTTGTAATTTTTGAAAAAACCAACCAATAGAGCAATATGGCTTTTATGTCATCTGATAGAGTACATTTACCACTATTCCTACGAAAAGTTTAAAGAAAAAAAAAGTGGAGCTGTTTTTGAGAAAATCTTGTTTTTGTAATTTTTTAAAATTGCACATATTGCACGCATTATTCCGCGAAAACTACTAAAATTTTCAAAAAAATGTACATGACCTTTATGAAAGAACTCAATATGCAGAACAAATTTTATTTGAAGAAAAAATCTCTATCTTCAATTTTGTAGTTGGAGAAAGACACTGAAAAAAATTCAAACTTTCACAATTTTCAAAAATTTAGAGTTATCCGTGAAAATCAGACCTAAGCCATGTTAATAAGTGTATTTTACTCTATTCATGCAAGAAATTTTAAGAAAAAATTTGGAGCCGTTTTTGAGACAATTTTGAAAATCCCCGAGGGGCTTCATATTAAGTACCTCCAAATTTTGAAGTATCTTTTTCAAAATCTCTAAGCTTCGACTAGAATCAGATCGACCAGGGAATATTCATTTTGGAAGAAATCGTACGTATGGTTTAGGTGCTAGCAGTGTTCACAGACGGACAGATGGTCAGATAGACGTTTTCCTTTCAATTGGTTTTTCGGTATCAAGGACCCACAAAATAGGGATTCTGCTACACCACTTGTTAGGGGATTTTTTTTTAATTTAGCAACTGGTTTTATCCACTTCTTCATTTTCACAGCCTGGCAATTAATTTTTTTCCGCCGAAAATTGGCCATTTTTTCGCGCAGCATTACATAATTTTCCCTATACTACGTATATCACTCTGTGTTTACGTACGTATACGGGAAAGTAAAAATTTAGTGACCTGCACAATTTTTATTAGTGTATGTTCATTTACTTGAGGGGACCTTTCCTTTCTGTGAAAACTATGGTGCCAGTTTTGAGAACATTTTGAATATGATGAGTCCTCATTAAATTACCCCTCAAAATCAAAATAACCATTTCAAATTCACATAGCCTGGAGTTTGGCCAGATTGACTGAGGAACGTCAATTTTGGTGCAATTATTCTTAACAGTTTAGGCACTAGTGTTGAACAGGCAGACAGACGTTTTGACGTGAACCAATTTTTTGGTTTCAAGGACCCACAAAATGTCAATTTTGCCTGTACATGTACGAGGAAATAATTCAAATGTGGATGTTATCCACAACATACATACGACCAAGACTTATCCACTTTTTTAATCAGGCAAACAAAATACAAGTTTTTCTGTCCAAAAATCATCACACTCTACTGCAGCATTACAATACTACACTAGGAAAGTAAATATAGACTGCATTGATGGCAGATGCCACCCCTCACATGAAATGATTAAATTTTTGTAGGACATACACTTATTGCAGTAGGATTTGTGCAAGGAATCAGTGCACTCTACTGTCACAAGGGTGAGGGACTGCTACAGTGAGTGCTGTCTTGATTTCCTAACTTTCATAGGTAGCCTCACCACATGCACATGCATGTACACATACGGGCACACATCAATTTTGCATGAAATATCTCCAAATGAACCTACAAGTTAAATAGTGAATGGACATGTTACATGTTTGGCAAAATGCCTACTTTATTGAAATGAACGTGTTTATAAACTTTTAATATATGTGTACGAATTAAGAATTAACTATTCTGACATTTTATTTCCCTATTTTGATGTAAATGTCACTTAAGATGAAAAAATAAAATATAAGGTTTAAATCATATTTAGTTTTACTCACCACAATAGCTGCTTAGGGAATTGTGTTGTTGTTTTTTGTTTGTTTTTTTTGTTAAACTGATGACATTCAAATTTTAATGAAATTTTCTTACGTATAAAAGGACAAGCTAGCTTTTGCTTGTACTTCTTGGCACCAAATAAAACTAGTGGTGCTGCAGGCTGGCACCGTCTCTCTCATACTACAGTAAAACTCTGTTATAAGAGAATCCCGCTTATAAGAGACAAAATTCACAGTCCTGAGATCAGTTTTATATAAACCATGCATTTACTTCCTGCATTTAAGAGGCCCTGTAATAAGAGTCCCGCCTATTGTGGACAAGATTTTATTCCCCGCCATGCGTGTGTTCTCGCTTGTAAGAAACAAAGGGTTGGATTTTCTTCCAGGTGACTTGAGAATTTCGTCATTGTGGTAAGGGTTGGGAGTCCCCTAAAATAGACTGGAGGAGGGAATTGCATCACCAACGCCACCAGTGGGGGAGGGGGGAGGGGGGAGATGTGTGAAGTTCTCATGAAGAAAGCTAATTCAATAAGCTTCATGTCTCCTGGCAACAAGGAAGTCCCTGCGGTACCTATAGTGCGACTTTTCTAACTGTGCCTCTGGCAGCTATCAGCTATTGATGGTTTCATCCAATCGGGAGCTTACACGTTGCTACAGTGACGTCACTATGGTGACATTCAAACTCCCTATTTGATGAAACCGTTAATAGTTGATACCTGCCAGAGACAGTGTTGAATAAATCACAGTACAGTAAAATCTGCCTTAACCGGAACCTGTACAAGTTGGAAACCTGCCTTAACCGGAAAAATTCCCCAGCTCATGAACTTAAATTGTACTTTTCACAGGACAAAACAGAACATCTCCAGAAATCTTTAAAAAACCGAATTCCTGTGAATTTAATGCAATTGGCAGAGAGACATGAAATGGTAATGAAATGAATGCACCTGGGAGCCTGTTTTAAATTCTCTATCCCCCTGACCCGCGATTCAGTCATAGCACCCAGACATTCAAGGAGAGGGACTTGAGCTGTCATCATAGAATTCAAACTTACGGTTGCTTGTCTCTCAAAACATAGGTCCTAGGGGAATTCCCTCTATCCAGACTCTCTAAGCATGGGAAGGTGTACGGTAATGACTTCTATTCACTTGTGTCCCCACCCCGCATTGAAAATCATAACCACTCAACCTGATACCCATTGCTCAAGGCCATGTGAGGATATCAGACAGTCATAGTACTGGGTTGTGATGCATTGTGCATTGAAAGAGTCAGTAAACAGTCTGAAAACAGCCAGTAACATGTGTCCTTTTCAACTCAGAAGCTGCCAATGAAGAGCATTTAATATTCGTTTATTGGTGATTTCTTCCATAAAAACGTTGTTATTGTATTTTGATAATTATTATAAAGTAATGCAGTTTAGGTCTACTACTCAGCCGTGACGCTAGAAGTCGCATGATCGCAAGCACTGGTTGATATGGTCGCAATCATGCGATAAGTAGCGGCATGACAGAGAAAGATGCGAAATACCGTGACATATTCCAACATGAAGATGGGCCTTGAGAGGCAACGTTAGAAAAATCACAGTAACTTTCAGGGCAGAAATATCAACATCATCAAAAGTGTCATAAAATGGACAACCTTGCATAAAATAAAAATAAAAACCTTCCCAAATGAAAATTTTTTGTGTGCCAATCGATTCTGGCTTAGATTTTACTGTATATTGCTTCTAGTGTTTTGATCAGTGTTTCCAATTATTACTTTCTCATATATGTAATATACAGAAAGTAATGTAATGCTACAGAAAATCGACTTCGAAAATTCAACGGAAATGCATGTTATGGAGTCCCTTGATAGCGAAAAAGTTTTTGTCCCCCCCCCCCTTTCCTTTCAAAACTGCAAAACTTCCCTCCGTCTGTTCGTCCGTCCATCCTTCCTTCCGAGAATGGTGCCAAAACTATTTGTATGATTTTTTCCAAAATGAATAATCCCTGATCGATATGGTTCCACTCTAATCTCTGCAATTTTGTAAAATTTTCTTAATTTTTGTGGGTACTTAACATGAAGACCCTGGAATATTTTCAAAATTTTCTCAAAAATGGCTCCAACTTTTTTCTTTAAACTTTTGAAGGGATAGTTATAAATGTACTCTACAAGATGATTTAAACATCATTTTGCTCTAATCTTTCGTTTTTTCAAAAATTACACAAAAGTAATTTCTTTATATCTCTTATGTCAATATTTACATTATAGGTGATTTGTTCACATAATCTCTTTATGAGCACATGATGTCATAAAGTTCACTCAATAGATCTGGTTAAATGGGCCCTGAAATCAACTAATTTATGTTTTCTCAAGCTTAAAATAGTTTACAAATCACTAATCCACTAAAAATATGGTAACATTTCATTAAACATGTCAAAAACCCATTTCTCACTTATAAGAGACCAATTCCATTCCCCCAGTATCTCTTATAAAGGGGCATTGCTATACTTTGTTTCCTTATCTGTTTAGTCTGGACTATCTATTCGGTTTTGTCCAAGCCTCTCAACTGCCATCATCTATTGGCACCTGGAAGACATTTTTTCTTTCGTTTTCTCAATATTTCAGATCCATCATAGTTCAAATGATATGTAACATTAATAATTATGGAGCAGACTTTAATGCCCTAAAAAATCTTGAAATATGCTTTTAAAAATACGCATTTATGACCTAAAAATTCTGAAATATGCCCTTTAATATGCACTTAAAATTAACAATATTTTATTTATTCTGCAAATCTGTCTTGATAAAATTCTTGGAATTAAATGAAAATTTGCTTGGAATGAAAAGATATATTTTTTGTGCAAACGTAATATAATCTACACTGCTTTGAGAGAGAAATAATCAAAGTAAATATTCATCTTAGTGAAGTACATTGTTGAATTTGAAAATGAAATGAAATGAATGTTTGAATTTGAAATGAAATGAAAAGCAAGAGGATGAAAGATGGAGAAAAGAACGCGTGAGAGCCTTCTCTGCATACCCCTGTGAGGACGCGGACCGACCTACCTTGACTGGAATGTTGATGGACTTTACGTAATTTTAATTTATTTTATTTTGAGCATTTATGATGACATTAATGAAGGCTATGATACAACAAAATGTTAGTTCTAGTAAGTATATGTACTGTACGCTATTGTACTGTACATATAAAAAAAGTACGTAAATTAATCGTAGATTTTGATTCTATGCGGCTGAACATATGTCACGCCAATTGTGAAAGTTGTCATTGTCTTCAACTTACAACTTATGGCAGCAGTTTAAGAGGGAGAGGGTTATTATATTTATTACAAATAACTTAATATTTACTTTACAATCTTATGTGTAAATAATAATTAAGGTAAATAAACCTAAAATTAATTTGGAAGAACAAACCACAATGAATGGGAGCTTCATCAGTTCCTTCTGGGCAGTCCTCCCAACCATCACAGACATATCTCTTGGCTATGCACTCCCCACCAGGAAGGGCACACTGGAACATGTTTTCTGAGCAAACAGGTTTTCCTGTGAAAAATAAAGAAAGAAATAAACAATGATTCACTTACAATCTAGTTATTTTTCACAGAAATCTTTTGAGTTTTCTAAGTTTTGAAAGTTATTGGAAGCACTTCCACTCACAAATGCAATAATGTATACAAATCGTTGGAAATGCGCATATTAGCGGTGTGAGAGTTAAAAAAAAAAACCAATTCTGTCCTTTCTGAAAAACAAAAGAATACAGCAAATTGACTTTTATGTCATCTTATACAGTGCATTTCGCACTATCCGAACTAAAAGTTTGAAGAAAAAAATTGATGCCGTTTTTGAGTAAATGGCATTTGAGGATTTCTGAAAATGAGGAATTTTGAGCCCATTTTCACAGAAAAATTATCAGTTTTCAAGAAACTTTATGTAGCATCATTTGAAGTACATGTACTCAAAAATGCAACAGTCTAAACTAATCACCGCTAATGTAAATATTAACAATGTGAAAGACAAGTAAAAAATACATTTGTGTAATAATGAAAAAAGACAATATTACGTTTATAGAGTACATTTGGCATTATCAACTGCAAAAGTTTAAAGAATCAAATTTGGAGCCGTTTTCGAGGAAATATTTTTTCTGTAGTTATTTTTTAACATTGCACATATTGCACGCATTATTGCGTGAAAAATAAAATTAAAAAAAAAAGTCTCAATTTAGCAACTGGATGTATCCGCTTTTTTGTTATTAGGGACCAACAAGATTTTTTCTGCCGGAAATTCGCCATTTGGCCCCCAGCATTACATAACTTTCTACTGCGTAAGCGGTGGCGAGAAAGTAACTAGTGGTGCTAAAAAAGCACGTACTTTCTCGCCCGTACTTTCACGTAACATTACGCGAAAACTACTCAAATTTTCGAAAAATTGTACATGTCCTTATTTCAAAAACTATCTTTAAAGAACAGATATCATTAAGGGAAAAATCACCATCTTCAATTTTTCATTTGTAGGAAGTCTCCGAATAAATTTTGAAGTTTTGCAATTTTCGAAAATCAGGGATTTCAACGAACATGAGACCTGCACCGTACTCTTGAACGTTTTTCACACTATCCAACAGCAAAATTTAATATAAAATCGTGGGAGGTTTTTTTTTTTGTTATTGTTTTTTTTTTTTTAAATTTGGAAAATATTCCAGGGGCTTCATGTAAAGTAACCCCCAAAATTAAAATATCGGTTTCAATTTCAACGGCCGTGACAAAAGCCAGATCGATTGGGGAATATCAATTTTGGAGAAAATCGGCTGAACGGTATAGCCGCTAGTGTTGTTCACAGAATTCATTTTTACTTTCCCATATACGTGCATATATACGAAATACTATATGTAGTAGATATGGAAAGTTTGTAATGCTGCGCGAAAAAACTGCGGATTTTTGGCAGAAAAAAATTCACTGCCGGGCCCTGATGACAAAAAAGTGGATAAAACCAGTTGCTAAATTAAGAAAAAAAAATCATCTAACACGTGGTGTAGCCAGAATCCCTCTTTTGTAGGTCATAATACCGAATAATCAATTGAAAGCAAAACGCCCGTCCGTCCGCCCGTGAACACTACTAGCGCCTAAACCACACGTAGGATTTTTTTCACATTGAAGAAACCTCTGTCGATCTGGCTCGAGTCCAAGCTTTGAGATTTTGAAAAATATTCTGTAAAATTTGGAGATACGTACTTTACATGAAACCCCACGAACATTTTCATTTTTTTAAAAAAAAGGCTCAAAATTATTTCTTTAAATTTCTTGTGAGAATAGAGTAAAATACACTTATGAAGGAGGCATATGTCTGATTTTTATGGTTAACTATGGATTTTCGAACATTGCAAAAGTTTGAATTTTTTCGGCCTTTTCCAACAACTACAAAATTAAGGATAGAGATCTTTCCTTCAAATAAAATATGTTCTCCATAGTGAGTTCTTTCATTAAGGTCATGCAGATGTTTTTGAAAATTTTAATAGTTTTCGCACATTGCATGCAATATGTGCAATTTAAAAAAATTATAGAACAAGACTTTCTCAAAAACGGCTCCAATTTTTTTCTTTCAACTTTTGGTAAGGATCGTAATATATGTACTCTATGAGATGACATAACCTCATACTGCTCTATTCTTTTGTTTTTACAAAAATGTAATTTTTTGAATTTATGTGTACATGTGCTTTAAATAATGTCAAGTAAACCGCAACCGTTTTCTGTGAAAAGTAGCTCAAAATAACGCATTTTCAGAAATGCGCAAACGCCAGTTTTTAAGAAAAAATGGCTCCATATTTTTTCTTCAAACTTTTTGAACTGATAGTGCTAATTGCAGTCATTAATACGATGTAATGTTCAATTTGGTTGTTGTTTTTTTCGTTGTTTTTTTTTTCTTCAAAAAGTATACAAGTGTAATGTTTTTGAAAGATCTCTCACACCGTCAATATGCATATTTCCAGCAATTTGTAAACTATTGTATTTGTGAGTTGATGTACTTCAAAAGAGTGCTAATGATGTTATTCGAAAACTCAAAAATTGTCTGTGAAAAAGAGCTTCAAATTTCACATTTACAGTAGCGCTTAAACGTCAGTTTCTTAAATACAGCTCCAAATTTTTCAATGAAAATTGCTATTTAGAACGAAATTTTACTGTTCTTTAATATTCTTAAAATAATATTTCTGTTCTACTACTAGGAAACCAAAAAATTAATAAAATGTCAAAGAAATATACTTTGGGCACTGATAGATGGCAGAATGCAAGAGAATGTGGCAAGTCTGAATAGCTAACCGAGACCAAACGAAATAGAAAATGAATACGGGAAAGTCTGTGCCATTTTGTAGCACCACTAATTTAATAAATATTTTGTACAAGACAGAATATAAAGTAATTCATTCTCTGTCCCTTATCTTGTGTAACAGGCTAAGAGCATTGTTCCAATATGATTTTCACCTCTTCTTGAAAGAAATTTAGAATAATGTAGTAAATTATTTCATCTTCATCGTATTTAAGACATCTGCTGCAACAATAATTTTGGTTGTTCCATTCTTCATTCTTTGCAGTTTTTTGTACACTTCTTTCAAATGTGGAAAAGTTTGAAAACTTATCTATTCAGTAGAGCCCACTATCATTGTGATACGTTGTAAACTGCAGTTTCACTATTTTTTATAGTCCTGTTGTTGCTTAAGCGAGACTATGAAGAATTAGAAATCCTGATTCTTCTGCATTTCTACCAATTCTTTAATATTACATTAAAGCCAAGCAATTATTATTTCTATACTTTTAGCTTTTGTTTTTTTTTTTATTGTTACTGTTCTGTTGTGTTTTCTTGGGGATTTTCTCATCTGGGATTCCAGGTTTGAGGGGCCTTTAGGCACGCTTAACTTTTAGGTATACACATTCCTAGCTTTACATATTTAGAATTGTGCTACCAATCCAGCAGGTTTCACGAATGACTGACTTTTGAGCTTTTGGAATAATTTTGTGAGGAGGAAGACCTTCTTTTTCCAAATAATACTTTAAATTGTTTGTTAACCAGACTAGTTGCTGTTATTACAGTTGGTATGATCTCAACAGAATCAAGTTTGTAAATTTATTTTTATTGAGACTTTTATATTGAGAGGGGAATGTATTTTGAGTTTATTTCTGTTTCTGCTTTATTGAAGTTGTGATCCACAGGGTGTTTAACATCAATGATGAATGCTATTTTTTTCTTTCCTTGACTGACATGATATCAGGGTAGTGTGATTGTTGCTAAGATTAGGGGAGCATTGCCTTTGTCAAATAATACTATTGTTGAAGTGGAGGCGATAATTCAAACTGCATTGTGAAGTACTTTTGCAATCCTGTTACCTAGAGATCGCATAATGCTTTTATATCGAGTATACCATGACCACCTGTTTTCCGAGGAATTGTTTCCGAGGAAAGGCATTCATTTGCAATTCGATTTTATTATTATTATTATTATTATTTAGGTCAGCTTTTAAGAAGCAGTCAGTATTTAGTCAGAATTAAGACCAAAAAAAACCACTACAATTTACAGGAGCTAATGGTACACATACAGTGTGTGTTCGTGTGTACCATGAAAACTTCAATTTAATGTTTGACAGAGGAGACCTTGCATAGTTAAAAGCAAATATTAATACATTTAAGGATTACTGGGACTGCCTAACAAAAGTTTTTTGGGACCCTCCAAGAGCTATTTTAAAAAGTGTGAGAAATGTCCTAGAAAAGAACTACTTAAAATGTTGCAGGAAAAGTTTGAAGAGAGAATAATTCACAGTGTGACTTATCAGCAATGGATTCACATTGACCGAAGTAGTTTGGAAATTTTAGTGCAATCAATGAAGGAATTCTTATAAAAATTATCAACTAAAATAGAACCTTTAACAACTCATGCGATTTTAGCACAGCAAGAAGCCTCCTTCCTAACTTGGTGCAAAGATTTAGCAGATGGAGAAATTATTATTTTATGTGATTTTTCAGAGAATTATTCCTTCGTAACTGAAGATTCTGCCCAAGATGTGCCCTGGAATAATGATCAAGCAGTTGTACACCCTTTTATTGCATAATAGAGAGATATTGGCATTGTGATGCATAAAAATTTGGTTGCAATTTCTGAGTGCTTGAGCATGACACAGATACAGTCCTAAGGGGAAAATGCCAAACAAGAAGAATATGTCTACATAAGTAAGATTTTGGAATAAAGCGAGTGGCATTTCTTTGCAACATCACATGATAAAGGCCCTTTTGTGATGGGGGGGGAAGACGAAGAAGACGAAGAAGACGAAGAAGAAGACAAAGAAGAAGACGAAGAAGAAGACGAAGAAGAAGAGATTAGCATCAAGAGCTAGTT
Source organism: Acheta domesticus (assembly GCA_031308135.1). Lineage (NCBI taxonomy): Eukaryota > Metazoa > Arthropoda > Insecta > Orthoptera > Gryllidae > Acheta > Acheta domesticus. The sequence continues at coordinate 23,869,574 of JAHLJT010009436.1, read as the reverse complement.
TTCAAGTACATCAAGATTCAATTATGGCTCCCAAGACTTTTTTTGAGTGGGCACAAAAAATGTACAAAACATTGTGTTTTTCATCTTCACAATTGAAGATTCATGAGGAAAAAAGAATTCATATGAAAAGTTGTAGAAATGCAACAAAATGGCTATGAGGTGCATGTTCATTACTAGATTTCGTATCTTTAGGTCCTAAAAAAATGTGGTTTTCGGTGCCTAAAAAGTAGGGAAATCGGTCTTTAATACGCATAATAAATAAACAAACTTTATACATCACGCCATACAAAACATGGTGATTTATTAAACACAATGTTTTATTTGAAAACACTTAAATACAGTATGATAGATAAGATAATATTGTAATTGAACAATTATTCTAAACGGGAAATTTGCTTTTATTCTATAAAAAATCGTTGTCACTGTCAGTTAATGAAAATATAAAGAATGAAATTGTCTTACATTTTAATAATTAATGCAACATTCTTTTTCTTAAAATAACACATTCTTCAATTTCACTTTTTACCATTATTTTGTCCACAATAAATAATAAGAAGCATTTTTCGGATGATGTGAGGTCCGTTAAGGTCTTTTGTCGGTCACAATTGTCTTAAGTGCTGAGAAAGATCTTTCAACTTCTGTGGTGGTGACGAAAACATATTTAAAAAGAGAAACCATAAATCATTAAACTTGTAGGGAGAACTGCCTCACTTCCACATGAAATGCCTGACACTTTTTTTAGAACGGCACATCCAGGATTTTTGCTAGCACAATTTGTAGTTTTTTGGAAACCATTTTCCCAACCTAAACAACAGCTTTCTTTAACCGACTTTCTGCTCTCGTTAAAATGCTGAATGTGATTGATTCAGTAGGAGTGAGGTTTGATAATTATAATTGCTCCGTAGTATCTGCTAAAAATGTGAAATTAGCAAGAATATATGACAAATCCTGCCTCAAACCTTTCTCTCATAGGGCATTCTGGGCAACACTGCAATTTTTCTTCCGAAAAACTATTTACAACCTCTTCAGCACTGTCAATGTTTTCATTGTAATACTTCACAGCCTGCAGCCACATACCCCGTCTTGTCACAATAGGCGCTGATGGCAAATGCAGATCGAAACATCTTTCTTTGTAAGCTGCAATTCTAGAACTTGACATTAAAAATTCCTTCTTTATAGAGGATATTAAATCACTGATTTTGGGGCATTGGTTTGGAATCTCTTCTGCTACTCGTTGAAGTGCATGAGCCAGGCAAGTAACATGAATTAAATTCTGGAAAAATACTTTCAACCAGATGTGGACCAATTGTTGTTTGCAATTGTAATTTCTTGAAATTGTATTCCATTGTGAAATTCTGTGGCACTTAAGATTTCACTAATTGTTTTATGTAATGTTGCATTAAGCCTCGGCGACTCCATGCCGCATTTTATCAAACAGAAACCAAATAAATATCCAGTCAATGAAAGGTTTGTTGCTGAACAAAAAAATTATTTATTGAATACAACAAAAATGTAGCGAATAAATTGATTGGAAATACACAAAAAAAAGGGGGGGGCAGAAATAGGCATTTATGTTGAAACATGTGCCTATAGGCACTAAGACTAGCATTGTACGGGAGATTTCTCAGACATGGCACAATTTTGGTGTCCCATTACTAAATTCACTACAACAGTGGACTCAAGTTTTTCAAACTCTCAAAATTACTCAGATCTTTGGTAGCTTCCTCTACCCTTCACAACTGACGGTTGGAAGAGGAAGAAGAGGAGAAGTGAAAGGCAGATTCCTGAGGACAAAGCAACTTCCTAACTTCACCAGTTCCTGGTGCTGTCGAACTTTTCAACGTTTCAAACTGACATATAGTGGAATTTTGGAACTTCAGTACATACATATTGCATAGTGTGGTGTTCATGCATATAGCACAGTGTGGTTTAGTGACTGGTTATCATTTCAGTGTAGCAGTCAGTGCAGTTTTATTTAATGTTGCATTTGTTTGATGTGCATTTATAATGCAGTCTCAAAATTGTCATTTGAAACAATTTGTACCAGAATTTGGCAAGGATTTTTTTCAACTGACAGAGAAATACTTTGTTGCAAAGTTTTTGCACTGAAAGTGGCAGCTGATAAAAGATTAAAAGTTCAGCTACATATAAGTTGTGATACACACAAACTGGTCTAAAAAATTACAACAAAAGAAAAACTCAATTATTACTTGCACAAGAAATATCCACAGGTAAAAACACCCCATTGTTTTCTGAAGTATTGTGCAATGTTCTGGTTTTGGCAAACACTCCTTTTATCGAAGCTGAATAATCTCAAATCGAGGGATATCCTGGAACATTATATAGCCACTCTATTTCTGACGAATTAAGACTTGGACAGAACTACGGGAACCTATTACTACATTTCAACATTGATGCATGCATACATACGAGTCTATGGAAAGAAGATTTACGAGTCCATTGACAAAAAAAATGCCATTTTGTCACCAACTGTAATTGTTGGGACACTGCAAAAAGATGCTGCTGAAATTGCTGGACCAAGAGTTTGGAACAAAAAAATCTTCACACCATCACAAACAGTACTCCAGCCCTAAGCTTGTGCCTGTAGAGTACATTGGGATTTTCTTGATTATTTTAAGCAATATTTTGACACTGAAACATTGAAAATGTTTTCCGAGAAATCCAATCAAACTTACACCAGAGGAAATAGCAAATTGGTTAGAAGTTACATTAGTCATGTCTTGTCTGCAGTACCCAATGGCAGGCAAAATGGAAAATTCCTTTGGTAGCAGATTCCATGATTAAAGGCAGATACTTTCAGATTAGAAAGTCTTTAAAAGGTTTTAATAACATAATTTCAGATACAAGAGGAAAACAATAGCCTGTGGTAAGTATGCCCATTTCTGGAAAGAGTCGGACAAGTCTGCTTAAAACAACCTCAAAAACCGAGTGCAATTGTGGATGAAATAATGATATAATTTCAAGTAAACTGAGGTTTTAAAAAGTTTGTTAGAGGATAACCTAATCCTATTGGATTTGAAGTTTTTGTACTTGCAAGTCCTGATGGCATGGAATGTGATTTTCTTTGCTATCAAATTCAAACAACTTTTTCTGAAGAAAATCAATTGTTAGGGAAATCTGAAGTATCTGTACTGACTCTCACAAGATCTTTGCATTAAAGACATACATTATAGATTCTTTATTCATTACTCAAACTTCTCTGACTCATTACTAAAAAGACAATTCAGATTACGGCACAGTAATGGCAAATCACTTGCTGAAAGGAGTGAAATGCTGAAAGAATCGCTTGCCAAAAGAAGTGAAGTTTATTACAGCCAATGAATTACTATCTAGAGGGGGATGGGGGGGATAAGGATCAAGTGATATAATAGTCAGAAGTTAATGTAAGTTAGCTGTAATAAAGTGGATGGACAACAAAAGTGTATTAATACTGTTTAAAGCCCATTGAAATGATGCAAATGATGGTTCAAGACCAGACACATTCACAGACCACATGTTATAAACACTTGCAATACTAACATTGGCAGAGTGGATGTGATAGATTAAATTTATACTGCCCTAAGTGAGTAAGGACAAAGAAACAGGCAGTAAGAGCACTTGGTCACTTCATTGATGTGTCATTAGGTAATGTGTGAATCCAAAATATTAAAGATAGAAATTGAAAAAAGACACTGCAAAAAAAAATTTTTGCAATTGAGAGCATTTAAAATGTTGCTGGGGAAAAATATTTTACATCAATCCACAACAACCTAGAAAGAAAACAGTTATGAAGATGACAAGCATGATAATATTTTGCAGCTCCCTACAAAAGATTACCCATGTCACTTCCACCTCTTAAGGGAAAGAAAGCAAGTGATGCATAAACCAAAAATTGGGTTGACAAAAGTTTTTGAAAAGTGTCAAAAAGAAGAATGCAAAACAATTTGCCAAGTTAAAAGCACAATGTGCAATGTTTTCATATGTTTGAATGCTGAGAGCCAAACTCTTTTACTGATTTTCATACAGAATTTGTTTTATGTTTGTAAATTAAACTATATTTAAATATATATATATACAGGGTGAGTCACGTAACTTTAGCACCTCCTGTAACTTTTGAATGGTTGAAGTTATTGCAATGCAGTTTTCACGGAAGTGCATGAGGGAAAGGGGCTAATATATACGTGCATTAATTTCTATTTTATCGCCTGTATTTTACGAGATTTTTTAGGTAACTTTGTTTTTTCAAATGGAACTATACATATTTTTGGAGTCCACCATGAAGAGCGTAAAAAGACGAATCCAATGATGTACATATTGTCATATGTTAGATAAGCAGTTTTTTTATTAATTTTGATTTTTGCGACTGGGGTTTAACGGACTTTCTGAATAGTCCACCACACAAGGTCACGCAGCGCTCCACCAGCAACGCGCACCCGGGCAAGGGAAGGGAGAGATTTGAAGACACGAAACATATTCCAAATATTCAGAAAACCATTGCAGTTTTTTCCTGAACTGTGCTTTCCATCCTTTCGCATTTTCAGATGTTCGACTTTCTTGGATTGAAGGAATTAAAGGATGGAAAATAAGGATTTGTCATAAGTTTGTATCGTAATAAAATTGTTTATAACTTCAACTCCATTTAATGGGGTTTCATAAGATACGTATTAATGGGATCTTGAAACAAAGCACAATAAGAATAAATAATTAAAACTGTACAAAAAATATTGCGGATTTTGAGCAAACAAGTTCAATGTTAATAAGAATATAATAATAACTTAGAGATAGAAATAATCTTATTTCAATAAATACTACTTAAGACAAATCCGTATTTTGAATCCCTAAGAAACACAAAATATCTGAAAATGGATCACGATGGAAAGGAGAGTTCAGGAAAAAATGCAACAGTTTTGGGAATATTTTTCATATCCTCAAGTACTAAAATTCCTTCCCTTTCCCGCCCCGCGTTTGCTGAGGGAGCGCTGCGTGACCTTGTGGGGCTGACAGTTACAATGAAAATATCCGTTAAACACTAGTCGCAAAAAAATCACAATTACTGAAAAAAATGCTTATCTAACATATGACAATATTTATATCTTTGGATTCGTCTTTTTACACTTGTCATGATAGACTGAAAAAATATGTATAGTCCCATTTGAAAAAACAAAGTTAGCTTAAATATCTTGTAAAGTACAAGTGATAAAAAGAGAAATCAATTCACATATCAATTAGCCCCATTCCCTCATTCACTTCCGTGAAAACTGCATTGCAATATCTTCAACCGTTCAAAAGTTACAAGAGGTGCTAAAGTTACGTGACTCACCCTGTGTATATATATATATATATATATATATATGTGTGTGTGTGTGTGTGTGTGTTCATTATCTCTATTTTGTTGGATTCATCTCTGCCCCAAATAGCAGAATGACTACTAAAATATTGGAAAAGAGGCACTACATGACGCTTTAAAAAAAAAAAAGCATGTAAAATGCAACCTGCTACACTTGGTAAGATTTTCAAATCTATTTTGTTAAATAACTCCTAAATGAAGCATCCTAGGGCATAAAAACTAAAATTTTGAGGACAAAGGCCTCATGTTTTTCACACCGTAATCTACAGGATGAGATGACCTTGAACATTCTATTAGGTTTTTGCTGGTCTGGCACTCCTCAATATTACCCCACATGCTCAAAGATGTACAAAATCTAAGTAAATAAAACAAAGTCAGATTAATTTAATCATTTATAACTCAAGAACGACTCAACCAATTTCAGTTATCTCTGAGTTGTTCGATTCATCTCCGCCCCAAATAGCAGAATAACTATTAAAATATCAGAAAAAAACACAAAAAAGTTATACAGAAAATTAATATATAAAACTCAATGTTAGCTGGTTCGTGCTCAATGCACTGCTGCACCATGCATCTGATTGTGACAAACGCTGTCAACTTTTTGTTTACACTTGCGGCACGAACAGAGGCATACTACAATTATCATAACTCCACTAGATGATGCTACAGCACATGATGGCACTTCAGTTAAATGCAATTCCTGATTCATGTGAGCATCATTGTTGCAGGGTGTTGCCGTGTGCCTTGGGGCGAGGTTGAGGAGAACAGGAGGAGCAAGAAGCGCAAGTTGATGAGAGGAGAGGGAAAAAGAGAAAGAAGGGCAAAGAGAAAGGAGGAAAATGAGAAAGGGAAAGAGAAGGAAAATAGAGAGCGAAAACAGAGCAGGAAGAGAGGGAAAAAGAGTCAGAGAGTGAGGGAAAAGATACACAGAGGGAAGAAGAGACACAAAGGGGAAGAAGAGACACAGAGAGGGAAAAGAGACACAGAGAGAAAAAGAGACAAGGGGGAAAGAGAGACAGAGAATGGGGAAAATGAGAGAGGGGGGAAAAGACAGGGGGAAGAGAGAGAAAGGAGAAATAAGAGCGACGGGGAAAGAGAAGGGAAAAGAGTGGTGAAAGAAAGAGGGAGGGGGAGAAGAATGTTTTCTCAATTATTTCTTCTGCAGCAGCAACGTGCCAGGACGCAACTAGTACATTACATAAAAATGCTGATTACCGATACACATACATTAAAACAATTCCCCCCTATAGAAAAAGTAGCATGCACCGACCCTGAAAATCAAGTTTGAGCCCCAGTAAGATGCACATATCGCTTGGCCCCATAATGGCTGATCCGCAAAACAAAAAACAAAAAAATATATGTATGCTGATTTATTTTCATAAAATTCCTCTGCAACATTAATTAACAATGAAAACATTTTGATACAGTGGTTAGTAATAAGCAGTAAGTTGACTTCATAGAGACCCAAAGTATACTATATTTTTCTTTAATGTACGCAAAAATGAAATAAATACGAATTTTTTTACTATTTTTCTCAGACTCAAATTATTTTTATTTGTCAAAACCAATTTCGGTCAAAAATCCAAAATATTCTCTTGAGACTCAGGAGGATAGTCGAGTTGCCTTGATGTTTCCATATGAGGAAAATTTCATTTGATTTTAAAATTTATTTTTATTTAATGATTGATAATTATTTACAATGTATATTGACATAAAGAATGATTTTTGTTACTACAGAAAATCACAAAAATAAATATTTGTGAATAAGTTGGGGCTGAAGCCATTAGTTCCCCACACCCCAGATTGCACCACTGTGGCTTACTGACAGCAAATTAACACTAGAAGGACCGAGTGTGTCAAAATGACACATTAGTGACACATATTACAATGTAGTGCTTGAGATTTGAAAGTTAGAAAACTGGTTATTTGTAAGTGCTTTCTTTAGTGCATGAACTTAATGTGCTGTAAAGCTCAATCCTGTGATTTTCATAGAATTGGAAAAAAATCTTAGATATACCTAGAAGGACCGCCATGTGTCATATTGACACAGTATACACTTCCAAGTCTTGATATTTCATTTTTTATCATACTTCCGTTTCCCATTGGAAGAAGTATATCTCTGGTTTTCAGATTGATAAGACTATTGTTGCCTTCTTGAAATTCGATGCATGATGATGATGATAACAATCCGTTAGAAATCGCCGGATACATCCTGTTCTTTTTGCATTCACAGTATATGTTACAGAGATCTTTCTGTGTGCAGAACGTAATTGCAAGCTGTGAGTGTGTGTGAAACTTTCCGTAATGAGTATAGAAAAAGGACTGAAGGTATAATAAATACTTCTTGAACTTTAAAGTTTTACTAAAGAAAACAGTGAAGGTGGCAGTGATAGCAATGAAGACATTTCTGAGGAAGCAGATGACACGGGCAATGAAATCAAGGATTCTAGTATAGATTCTAGTGAAGAAGTAGAACAAGAACTAGAAGAAATGTCCAATATTATCCGAGTAGTAGGAAAAGTAGCAGTCTGAACTTATTCAGTGAGGGGAGGGGAGCTTGAACATGAACTGCGATAACTTTTTTCTTCTGTGTCATTGGCAGAAAAGCTGAATATGAATAAAATAAGATGCATAGGTATAATGAGAAGGTATCAGCAAGATCTGACACTTGAAGCAAAAACACTCGAAAAATCTAGGCAGTTATGTCATAGTGAATTTTACAACTTTGGACAAACAAAATTTCGGTCGTACTCGGACAAACAAAACTTCGGTCAGGTTATTATCACAAAAAGAACAAAAGTATTCGAATCCTGAGCACCTTACATGACAGCACCAGTACACAGAACTCTGGGACAAAGAAGACGAAGACTTGTTTTTATAAAAACATAGGCGGAGATAGATACATCAGATGGTTCGTGTATATACAGTGTGCGCAAGGTGATGATGTTCACATTTTATTCAAAACCCTAGATATTCCTGAAGCAAATGCATAGATATTGTTCAAGAAAGATGCACGAAAAGCATCTACTTATAAATTGCAATTTATTCGCAAGATAGTAGATGAAATATCGTCTGAAAACGTTAAATCTTACTCTTCACTCTTGATAAAAAGTACTGTTACACCTAATCATATAAAAAGGAAGCACTGCCAAAGAGAAAGCAATTATAACAACTTTACTTCCCCTGCATGTTTTAGCAGTTCAAAGTTTGTTTACGGAAAATGCTGTGAGAAAAAAATCAACATGCCTACGTTGTGTTTAATTTTTTTATTTCTCCATTAATATGAACATTAAATTTTTATAAACAAACAGATATTCATTAACGTTTTCATTCATTGCTCAGTATCGTCTCTATTATTTCAAGTTCTGTAAAAGTTTCTATAATTTTGTATTTTGGGACTTCAAATTTTTTGAAATATAATGAATTAAAATGTTCCAGATATATGTGCATTTATTCATTTATCCACTTTACATTGCACTGCATGAGAAAAAATATATAATATTAGCTTTTCAAGTGCTCAGGAGATCATGTGTCAAAATGACACACAACGGTCCTTCTAGGTAGAACGAAATTCCGGTCCTTCTAGTGTTAAGAGTATAACATCTATTGAAATGTATATTGTACCACACAATGAGCAAAGTATTGTAATGAGTAAAATATTGTCACACATATGATCATAAAATCAAAACTGGTTTAATTTGTTCACTTTATAATTATAATTGAAATGTACATCCTTATCACAATTTTAATGATAACTCAATTGAAAATTTTTTAAATAGAAAAATAAATAAAATTTTAACAACAGAACACAAAACAGTGAAATTAAAAAATTCGCAAAACAAATAGTATAAACTTACTTCTTTTGACATTAACTCGTACCACTTCTTGAAGGGTAGTTTGATTGTTATCAACTGCCTGGCATTTATAATCTCCAGTGTCACTCTCCTGAAGATTTTGAACTAATAATGTTAACTTGTTATGTTCTTGCACTGTGAAAACACGGCTTTTGCTACACAGAAAACAGCTTCATTAACATTTTCTCCTCAAAAACCATATTACAAATACCATCATGATAATATAAATAGGATAAAATATTAAATAAGAAAGTTTGACATTTGAACTCTTCCAAATTTAGTTTTTTCAGCAACAATTGGAACTCTAGTTAATGAAGTTAAAGGCAAATTTAATAATTTAAAATAAATTTAAAAGTGAGTATTGAAAAAGTTTTAACTATTTTAATACAAATTACTTCAATACTTGAAATTAAGCTTTTTTTTCTAGAACCCAAAGATGGGTGAGAAAAGGACATTAAAATTTAAATATTTTGACCTTTTGGCATGTACCTCTGCGTTTATGGTGTTTGAAAACATTAAGTGTTTCATTCAGTAAAAGCAAAAGCTATAATTTATATTCATAAACTTGAATTTACCTATTTTTAGAGTTGTATGGCATTTGCCAAGTAATTTTAAATTTGCTCATGTGTGAGCTATTTCCTGTGACAGAACAAGTCAAATTCAGAGTCTCATCCATTCGACGAACCAACTGTCCTGCGGCAGTTACAGGAAACACAGTTAAGATGTTACTTCCCTGCTTGACATCTTCCGATCCTGCATATAAAATTGCACACATTTAAAAACACCTAATAGTACAATGTCATAATGATCACAAAATCTACTGAATTTAACCACAGAATTGATTCTTAGACTGAAAAACAGTTTGCAAGAGATAATGTTTTCTTGATATGCTAAATTCACATTTGCAAAAATCTAATGTTTATTTGAGAGCAGAATAGAGATAAATAATAGCATCTCATAACAAAATAGAACGTTTTGACCGAGATAAACGTCGCACAAACGACAAAAAATAAGAAGATTGATGCAACGAAGTGATAAGAGCGTCAAATCTGAATTCAATTTGTACTCACCGTGCAAACATGATATAAGAGTGAAAATACACAACAACAAAAACAGAGCCATGATTGTGAGAAGCACGGTCCTCTTGATCTCATGTCTTTACTCTCCGGCAAAACGTCAAGGACATTCGCCAGTTCAATGAAAGTAAACTGCAGTAAGAAATCAACATAAAAGAAACAGGTCGACGGAAACGATTCCAGAATACCCGAGAAAATGTATACCCAAGATATCTGTCATTCCATTAATTTGATGTGCATTAATAACTTAAATAAAAACCAAGACAAACAACAGGCCACTGACGGCTTCCTAACTGGACCTCCTGAACTTTACAGCTTGGAACAAACAATACAGTGTTGCCAAGTTGATCGTAAAACAATTTTGTTTTCAAACTATTTTACTTTCCTTATGAAATGACACAGAAAATCAGGGTCGAAGTTTAAACAAAAATATACATTTTGGACTCCCCTGTTACCGAAAAAAAAAAATTTTTTTGAACGCCTGTCTGTACGTCAGTGAACAATACTATATCACCATCATGAACGGACATATTTTGCCTTTTCATTGTGACTATAAAGCGAATTTTCTATCTTTGTCTCTCAAGGCCAGTCTTCACGATGGAATATGTCACGGTATTTCGCGTCTTTCTGTCGTACTGCTAGATATCGCAAAATTGCGCCGTATCAAGCAGTGCTTGCGATCATGCGACTTCTAGCGGCAGGACCGAGAAAGACGCAAAATGCCGTGTCATATTCTATCGTGGCCGTAGGGGCTTGAGAGGCAAAGTTGAAACAATCGCATTATTACTCCTAAACAAATCCTGTAAAATATTAAATTAATTATACAATATTCTCCAAAATTAAAGTCTCGACGATGTGGCCGAATTTAGACGAGTGAATTTGAACATAATCTTAAATTTTGCGGGCATTTTACTTGAAGTCTCTGAAACATTTTCAAAATTATCAAAAAACTATCTTTACTTTCCCGTATACGTACGTATATATAGAGTAATATGCGTAATATAGGGAAAGTTAAGCAAAGCTGCGCGAAAAACTGGCGACTTTTCGTCAGAAAAAAAAATTCGTTGCCGGGCCGTGATAACGAAAACGTGGATAAATCCAGTTGCTAAATTAAGAAAAAATATCCTCTAACACGTGGTGTAGCCAGGGAGAGGTTTTTTTGTGTTTTGTTTTTGTTGTGTTTTGTGTGGTGTTTTGTAAGTCCTTGATACCGAAAAACCAATTGACAGCAAAACGGTCCGTCTGTCTGTCCGGTGTATTTGAACCGCCTAAACTATACATACGATTTTTTCCAAATTGAATAAACCCTTGTCCATCTGATTGAGTCAAAGCTCTGCGATTTTGAAAAATATTCATTAATTTTGGGGGTACTTTACGTGAAGCCCCCATTACATTATAAATATACTTTTATCGCCTGTATAAAACATTTATTTCTATTATATTGTAGTAAGCCATATTCTCCTCTTTCATTTAGCAGATTTTTGACACAAATAATCATTTCCCACTTATAAGAGTTTCCGTTTATAAGAGACAAACGTCCAGTCTCCCAGATGTCTCTTATAACGAGCCTCCACGAGGCGGTTGGTCACGTTGGTGCCGCATGAACGAAGTTGTTGCAGATATACGTCATTCCTAGAGCTCGGACTTAAGGCTAAATGTACTGAAAAATACTTTCAATAGATCGTAGCACTATGATAGGAAATTTACTTTATTGAAAGTCCGATTTTCGATCTGTAAATGGCATTTGACTCCTTTTTAAAATAGAATTTATGCTAAGATGCCCTTTTTCCACAATCACTAGCAGAACTCGCTTTTATTTATTTTTTCTCGTACTTTCGTGAAGAGCGCGAAGGCCACCAGCTTCCAGAATCCAACGCCGTGTCAATCACGCAAATCGGATGAATAATCAAATTTGTCGTCGTAAATCAAATTTGGAAAAAAAAACCTCACCCACTCCCCCTTCTACCCTTCGCCGCACTGTCCGTGCGATCACGTGCTCCATGGCCGCGGCGCGGCAAGACAGCCAGCCCCGGCCGCGCGCCAGGTGACCGAACTGACGGGCAGGCAAGGCAGGCACTCCGTTTATGCTTTCGTCAGTTTGCATCTCAATATATTTTTCCCAGGTATAAAACTAGTGATGCTGTAAAAGGGGCAAAGGGTCTCGTATCATCTTTAATAGTAGTATAAAACTACTGTGTTCACAAATTCTCGTCTTCGAATACCATCAAAAATTGTTTGAGGCATTACTAAAAATATCGAATCCCGTTTGGAATCGATTTCAAAAATAAAATTGAATTAATTATGTAAATATCACCAATATTCCACCTCCTCACATATTACTTTAGATTTATGTTACTTCTAAGATCTTCCGTTACCATTCCACCACCGGAAAGGAGGAGACATTACTCACGAGCTCTTTTATCCTACGACTCGATTTTTGATCTCAAAACGACGTTTGTCTCCTTGATAGAATTCACCTGGTTAATCCCTTTTTCCAAATAAAATAACCGAAGCAAATTTTAATTAGTGGTGCCACAGAATGGCACAAAGTATCCCGTATTAGTTTTCTATTTCCTTTGGTCTCGGCTATATTTCGGCCTTGCTACATACTCTTGCCAGCTGCCATCTATCGCCGCCAAAATTCTTTAATGCATTTTCTTAATTTTTCGGTTTCCTAATAGTAGAACGGAAATATTATTTTACGAATATTAAAGAACAGTAAAACCTCCCCTAAATGGCAATTTTATTTTAAAAAATTGTAGATTTTTTTAAGGAAATGGCGTTTAAGCGATACTGTAAATTCAAAATTTGAAACTCTTTCTCATGGAAAATTTTTGAGTTTTCGAAAAACTTTATTGGAAATAATTTAAAGCACTTCTAGTCACAAATACAATAGTATATACAAATTAACCTAAAAATCGGGCCTACGCCAAATTTATACATGTATTTTACTCTATTCTCACAAGAAATTTAAAGAAAAAAATTGGAACCATTTTTGAGAACATTTTGAAAGTGTCCGGGGTGCTTCATGTAAAGTTCCCCGAAATTTTAAAGAATATTTTTCAAAATATCAAAGCTTTGATTCGAACCAGATGGACAGGGGTTTCTTCAATTTGGAAAAACATTCTACTCATGGTTTAGGCGCTAGTAGTGTTTACACACCGACAGAAAGACGAACAGACAGTCGGACAGACAGGCGAACAGAAAGGCGGACAGGCAGACGGACGTTTTGAAAAGAACCACTTTTGGGGTATCAGGGGGCCCCAAAACGTATTTCCGTTGAAATATCGAAATCGATTTTCCTCAGCATTACATAACTTTCCCTATACTACATGTATTACTCCGTGTATATATATATATATATATATATATATATATATATATATATATATATATATATATATATAGAAACAGTGGTTTCTCATTAATTCTTAAAAACTATATACATTTATATATCTCAGTCGTTGGGGTTCTTCAGTTCGATGACAATTCGCTTACCGGTGATTAGCAAAAATTGCCACCGGATCTACTCTCCGTACGGAAAAGCGCGAAATCTGAAAGTTTTATCTTTTGATTCTGGAATAGTTGCACTAATAACGTGCTATGTTGCACAATAATAATCCTTTTAATCAGTTTGAAAAACAGAACATTATTTATTCAAGTATTTGACTGATTTCGTTTCGAAATTCCTATTTATCAATGTAACAATAACATTATTATTTGGGGTCATGACCTTTCACCTTTTCGCTGCTACGGACCCCACCCAGCTTTTGGCCGCCCCCTGCTGACGCACCGGGGAGGCCGGCGACCGCTGTGTGCGGCCCCTTTTCCTGTTTCCGAAGGGCGCGCACTGGCAGGGTATAGGTGGCCCCACAAGACAAACTTGCGTATATATCCTATTCTTCTTCTTTTTGATATGGACTTTGGGCCAATACTGGCGTTGATAAATATATTTTTTCGGTTTTTAAATTTTAAAATTGTTTTCATTTTAAAATATATTTATGCTTTTGAAATGTGTGACACGCGGACCCCATAAACCCTTTTTGAATGTTTTACTATTATTGGGAATTTAGATATTCATTTGTGGTGTTACACTTCAAAACATGGAATAACGCTCAAATCCACATTACATTCTTCACAAAAGCATCGTAACTCACGGCGAATAAAAAATTCGAGAAATTTTGAAAACGCGATTGCCGCAATGTCCTACATTATTACTGGAATGAAGTATTTTCAGTGTAAGTGTTACGTCCCAATTGAATATCTTTTATTTAATTTTTATTTCCTTGCACCCAGGGGACTCTTGCAGCACAATTCTTTATACTCAATTATTTGAACAACCAGTGAAGTGTGTTGAAAACTGTATGTGAGTGAAATCGGTCGGAGTGGCGTCGTACGGAGGAGTGCAGTCCTCGCCTCGCCCTGCTGGACCCCTGCACCCCTGCTGGACCACCCTCCGCGCGTCCCGCCCCCATTGGGGTGACGACTGCGAACGTGCCGGAGGCTGTTATTCCAGGCGCATTTTTTTTGGCAACTTCCTGTCCGAGTCCCTCCGGCTCCAAGGGCATGCGTGCGCGCTGAGTGCGTGCACAAGCTTCGCCATCTCCCCAACAGCGCCAGCCCTCAGACACACACGCAAATTGACACTAGCGCCCCTGTGTGCCACGAGAAGACAACATTTCGAACGACCAGTTTTTTTCACAAACTTTTCTTCCGACGAGAACAAGGACTTTTTTTGTGGCAACCTCCGCAGAGGTCAGACGTATTTTTGTATGCGGTGCAAAATCTGTTTTGCCTACCGCAATCTGTTGCAAGAAGTGGCTCTCTAGCATTTACTTATAATATGCGGTATTATATTATAATTACTTATAATATGCACAGCAACGCCTAGTTGCCTACTGCAATCTGCTGGAAGACGCTGCTCTGCACAACACTTTAATTTGGGGTCGCAACTCTGCGCCATCCCCGTCAACAATCTCCTGCTGCTGCAACATCTCTCGGCCGACATCTGCTGCAAGAAACACCCACCAGAGCTCCAACGGATAAGTGACCGGTTACTTATTTCAAACTTCTTTCTGATGCATCAGAATTCTACTTGAGTGCACTCTTTTAATCTATTTAAATTTAACGCAAGAAAAGACTTTAATTTTTGGCAACTTCTGACTTCAAGATTACTGTTTTTCAATTACTTTCGTTCATTTCCTTTTCATTACTTTTTTCACATTAATTTTTTATCTTACAGTTTTTTAATTTTTTTGTTTGTTTACTAATTTTTCAACTCATTTTTTTAGTAATTAAATATTTGTTATTTTTTATTACAGCCAATGTTGTTCTTTTTTGCCCTATCATATTCCATCCATCTATGCAATACCGTACAGCTCAATTAATTGTATGTGTTATGTGTATCATTTAAATTACAGTCTGCTGGTCCTCCAAATATTTAAATACAAAGCTATCAGAGATTCCTCCATATTCTACTTTTCTTTTTTATACTGCCAAATCACATTTTGCAGACGATACACGTAACAGTAAGCAAAAGCCAATCTGGAGACATTATCGCCCCGAAAATAGGCGTTGAATATTCGTGTAGTTAGGTTTTTCAAACTCGGCATGAGTAAACATACCAAAAGAAAACATGCATTTCATCAGAAGACTATCACTCAATTTTGAAAGTCGCAAGTGATATTTTCAGTGATTCGCGGCGCATTTTGATAGAATTTCATACTTCCGTTAACAATGAATGGTATTAACGACTCCGTGAAAAACAAGAAATCCAAAATTAGACTTTTTTCATTGAGCCCTGTTTTCTTCACAAAAGAAGCCGATATTCGTATAGTTATGCATATAAACAAAATACGTTTAGCAAGAAATATTAACACAAAGTAACGGTGGTACATCGTACCCGAAAACCCTGGAGAAAGTTTTATTAGGGTCATTAGGGAAGGGCCACCTTCAAGCTGCTCGCCAACCCCTCAAGGGTGACGAGGACCGCATGGCAGTCGATCAGTTTACAAACATTTCAACTCGCAGCGAAGAGAATATCCACAGCAGCAGTCCCTAGGAGGGTTCAAACTCCAGTTCAAACCCTTACAAAACGAACATATATTGCCACATGTCCTTCAGGCCCTCAGCCATTCATAAGAAAGCGAAAGAGCCGCGCGAAGTACAAGACGCCTATAGGCGTCATTAGCACAGCAAAAGCGACTCCGGGCGGACGCCTAAAGGCGGCGTTAGCACACGGGGCACAAAAAATCCGGACGCCTATAGGCGTCGTTAGCAGCGAAAGGGTTAAATTGAATTTGAACGATCGTTAGCAAATAAAATACCCCTGAGCTCTCTTGTTGGTCGTCTGGATGTTGCCCCGAAGAAACCAACCTGGGCTTCCACGTCGTTTTCCAATCTTCACTCGGCCGAGCTGGAACCAATGTCATCTACTTGATGCTTCTGCGTTCCTTCTAACATCTATATGTAACTATCATCTACAGCTACCCTGGCATCTAGAGATACTTTTTCCTAAAACTGCGCAACAGATGTGTCCCTACACGCGAACTTAACAAACCGAAAAACAAATAAAATAACTGCTAATCCTATTTTTAAATTAATTTGTTCCACCACGGCACTGCGGACATAATTTACAGTGTCTATCTTGTTTATATTCAATTAACGTCTTAATTACAGTTCTTCAATTAAAGTTTAGGATAAATGCCACGAACTAGATTATTTTTGCCAAATAAAGTTTTTTGTCAATAATTTATGTGAACAGTTCCACCCAAATTAATTCAGTTAATTAATGCAACACGGCAATGTTCTGACAAATATTACGCAGCTGTATTACAGCATAACGTAACCATCAAACGAACTCGAAGTACTTCCGCGTACTACCGCGTACTTATCAGACGATGTGTTCACCTCAGAGTCTAGATCAAGAGAGAGCTTCTTTCACACTACGGCCTATGAAAGTGACGTCTCAATTGTTTTTCTCCCCCCCTGCTTAAATCAACAATCCCATGGCAACGTTTATGCCCCATGCACCGCGAGGATCTGGCGTTTACCGTCGAATGTTTGACCCGCCATTTTGTATATCACAATATATTGTAGTGGCACCGAATTAATTACGGCTGCAAACACGAGAATTGCTCCACGAAGCACGACAGAGAGATCGGTGGCGGCGCCAGGATTCTGTCCGAGCCCCCCGCTGACCCCCCCTTTAGATACGCACAAGTGTTCGAGACGCCAGGGAGCTGCACGTGCGCCCGAGCCTGCCCCCCGGTACTTTTCCGCGGCACCCCTCGCCCACCTCCTCCCTTGAGATTCTCAGTTTCTTCCCCCGGCCATTAATTACTACCCCTGTTTGACAGACAATTGAAGTGAGAGGGAACGAGTGCAGGTTTCTCTCTCAATTCTCGGCTCGAAAACCTCCGATGGTTGGACGAAATTATTTTGCGACGCACTACCCTTTCGCCAATAGCCGCGGGACTTAAGTAAAATTCTCGAAAGTTCTAGAACATTTTGGATGAAGTTGGTGGGGGAAGGGAGGCTCGAAGGACTTCGCGGACGCAGCATCGAGAGAGAACGTAAGAGGCAGTCAGAGAGGCCGGTCGTGATCACTGCGGCGTCCGGCGCCGGAGAGAGAATTTTTTCTCTGTGTTGAACTTGTGAGAAAGCTTAAATTCATCAGGGGAGAATATGTGCGCGGTCTCTAAATAGCCGTAGACCGTGAATTTTGAGACGCCTCTTTTATAATCAGAATCGCGCAGGGAAAGTGACTGACGCGTACTCGTGCTTCAGCGTGTTATAGTGAAGTAATCAGATCACTTACGAACTTGCCGCGATCTCCAAAGTGCAGAGCAGTGGACTGAAGGTGATGAGATCATTGTGTCAGGCAAACATTATCTGATGATTAGTAGCTGCGAGTGAACGGCGCTGTGTATTTGGTCGACACTCAAGAGCCCGGCACCGCCACCTGATTCGACCTGCTCGCTCTATCCCTCCGAGCGGCGCCCTCAGAGTGCGCGCCGAACCCGACGCCCTCCCCGCCAGCTGGCGGCCCAGGTCATTCAACCCGCTGGTTGGTTTTGTAAGTCGCCCGCTAAGGCGGTACTACGCCCTTCAGGCGCGCCCGTGGTCAAAAGTGATAAACAGTTGAGAGAACAATTTCCATTACCTTTTGACCAGGCGGAGAAGCTAAGATTCCCGGCCGCGCTTGGCCATCAAGAAGGAATCAGCGTGGAAGTTTGTTAAATTTATTGTAATAATTTCACCTTTCAATTTTTTTGTGTGCATGTAATTTTGGAATTGGGGAAAAGGAGAGCATGCTCGCCGACATGAGTGGTATTATCATGACCTTTTTTCTTTTCTTTGCTGAATAAATGCCACTTGTTTGTTAACATGATTACAAGTCTCTCATTTCTTACCGGCCACCGACTTCCACCATCATCATCATTTCAGGCACGCCCTTCTACCCAGTGAGCGAACCGGCAGCCACGTTTTCCGCGCTCAACTGGAGACGAGGTTGTCGCAATATGTGTGTGTGTATATATATATATATATATATATATATATATATATATATATATATATATATGTATATGTATATATATATGGGTATATACTGTATAAATGGGAAAGTAAAAATGTTTTCGTACCTTCGGACAAATTAGAAAGATTGATGCGACAGAATTGCGCATACTTTCTCGTTGTAAAGTATTCTAATTTCCTTGACCAGTGCCAGCTTTACCGTCTTGCCCCATCCTCTTGCCAGCTGTTACGACCGCCAAAATATACATTTTTTGAAGTTTTCTCATTTTTCGGCTTCCTAATGGTAGGTTCGAAATATTACTTTTAGAATATTAATGATGAGTAAAACCTCGTCCCATATGGCAATTTTCATGTATAAATTTGGCGCCCCTTCACATTGAGATGAAATGGCCTAATTCTTGGCCAAAAGTCGAAAAATAAGTTGTAACATATCACAAATTAACATGAATATAAGTATTCTAATATAATTAAAGCATCATGAATCGGTATTATTACTCAAGTTGGTTGTCCTGGTTGTATGTGCAAGGTGCTAGAAGTTGGCACTTCTGTAAGCAAGTTGTAAGGCCCGAGCGCGATACGTGTGAAAGTACAGAATATTTTGTTTCTTGTATCAGTATTTTGGTGTTGAAAGCGCAGTCGTCATATGAATATTGACAATGAAGGTAAGCTCTATTATTTCTAATAAGAAAAGTAGTATTTAGTTTTTCACATCGCGGAATATTCGTGTCTTAAACATACCCTGTAAGTGGTATCATATTTTAGGTTATGTTCATGTTTACATTGACTTATAACTAATATGCTGCCGTTTGCTGTGCTGAATCTATTTCTTAATTATTATTCAACTAAAGGAGGTAATGTTTTACATAACTTTAGCTACCACTTCCTGCCGCCTTACACGAAATTTGTATCTTTTTAGGTGTGTGTCATATCAATCGAAAAGACCTATTAATTGTGTGGCATTCAGCGGAGATAAACGAGAGGCAGGAATGTGCAATTTTGAATTATATTGTAAGTGCATGTTATGGTAATAAAGTCTCTGAAGATCTTTTAAAGTGTTTGAAGATAAAAACAAAAGATTGCCACAAACTTAATAGAAGATGGCAAGAATGTCACCGAACTTTAAAAACGTTCTTAGCAAAAAATTCTGAATGTCTTTCTGGGGATTTCATGTGCCCACAGAGAAAATCGACTGAATCTCATGAAGACAAATCTCGAACAGGGAGACCTGTTCGTTCCTACGATGAAAAATCTGAGAGGTCCAAACGAAGAGTGGCTGCAAAATTGTCCTTCGAAAACGACCATCAGGCAAATTTAATGGTGAAAGCCGCAAGCATATCGGCTCGAGCTTCGGGGAAGAGAGATCTAGCTGTTGTTCTTGACCAAGTCACTGAAACTCCGACTAGACCATCGAAAATTTAAAAAATATTATGCAATTCTGAAAACAAGAAACTACCAGTTGCATTATCCGATGAGGAGGCATTATCCTATTTGCTAGATAACAATTTGAGCAAGCAACAGTAATAAACACAAGGCTACTCTCTAAAACCCACAATGCAGATATTTTCCCATCATACGAAAAAGTGAAAAGAGCAAAAGCTACATGCAGACCTTCAGGTTTACATGTCACAGATAGTGTAGCTAGAGGCCCTTTACAGTCCCTGTGAAATCATACAGTAAGGAGAATAGTTCTTCTCCAAGAAGATGTAATTATTCACCAAACAAAGTTAACTGATACAACAGTATGTAATGCACAACTAATTTGCAGTTACGGCTTTGATGGGAGCTCCGGACAAAGTCTCTATAAGCAAATTTCTACTTCACTTTCTGATTCCTTGGAATCGACGATATTTGCCACAACACTCATACCCTTGCGCTTGGTGAGTTCACGTAGCATTCTATGGAACAATCAGACACCTCAGTCAGTCAGGTTCTGTAGGCCAATAAAATTTGAATATAAAAAGGAAACCAGCAAGCATGTACTCCAAGAAAAACTAAACATGGAGAAAGAAATTTGTGAACTCAGCGAAGTGGAAATTGTGCTTAGCAATGGACAGACTGTAAGAGTTTCATTTGTGCTATATTTGACGTTAATTGACGGTAAAATTTTAAATATAATAACAGGCAACAGATTCAGTCAAACCTGCCCAATTTGTGGCGCAAAACCTCTTCAAGTAAAGAATGCGACAGAATTTGACACACCGGAATTTTTACCTAAGCCTGGTACTTTGCAATTTGGGGTAAGCCCCCTACATCTTTGGATTCGGGTTTTTGAATGTGTTCTACACATAGGTTACAGAATGGAATTAAAAGTATGGCAGGTCCGAGGTAATGAAAATAAAAGTTTATTGCTGAGACGGAAGAAGTTAATTCAAAAATTATTCTGGGAAAAAATGCATCTTCATGTGGATAAAGTGAAAGAAAATGGTTGCGGCTCATCTAATGACGGAAATACTGCACGACGCGCCTTCTCAGAGCCTGCAGATTTTTCAGGAATTACTTGTGTTAGTGAAGGCCTAATAAAGAGATTTAGGATCATCCTGGTAACCATGTCATGTCAATACAGCATTGACCCTGAATTATTTGGCAAATATTGCACGGAGACTGCTGATGTATGTAGAAAATTCTATGATTGGTTCCCTATGCCTGTGAGTGTTCATAAAGTTATTGTTCATGGAAAACACATACTTCAACATAGTATTCTGCCACTTGGATGTCTGGGAGAAGAAGCTTCAGAATCCAGAAATAGATTATACAAAAAGGACAGAGAGACTCATGCAAGGAAAGACAGCAGAATCCACAATTTAACGGATATCTTCAGCAGAGCTTTGGAAACATCGGATCCTATAATTTCGACTGTCAGCCTCCACAAAAGAATTCAAAATAATAAGAAAAAGGAACTTCCGCTTGAAGTGATAAAAATGCGAATTTGCCCTGCACCAAAATCAAGTTCATATGAAGCAACTGTGGAAATATCTGATGTTGTTGAAGTTTCGGATGAGAATGCTATGGAATAGATTCGTTCTATTGATTAGAGTGAACATTACTTAATTTTAGTAACATAAATTATGTTTATTTATCTCACAACAATATGAAATCTTATTAAATTAAAATACAGATGAGTAATACAATAAAAAAAATCTTTTATGCGAATTTTTAATTCCTATCGTTTCCCACCTCAAGACTACGTATACGTGAGCCGCCATCTTGAAATTATAAAACAGGTAATGTGGTAAATGTATTTTCTTCTTTATGTCTATATGTGTACCAAATTTCAGGCGATTTGCTCTTCAGATTACTGAGTTACGACTTTTGGCCAAGGACAGCGCACTTTCATCCCATAGTGCGCTGTTAAGAAAATGGAGTGTAAGCATTACTGTAAATGCGAAATATGAAGCTCTTTTTCACAGAAATCTTGGGAGTGTTTTTTTAAACTTTATTGGAAGTCATTTTAGGCTCTTCCACACACAAATGCAATAATTTATAGAAATCGCGAAATCGCTGGAAATGTGCACACAAGGCGATATTTTTCAAAATATTACATTTGTGTAAAGTTTGAAAAACACAACTAAAGGATTCAGCAAAATATTTTTGTCTTCTTATACAGTGCGCATTTCGCAACTATCCGTACAAAATAATTGGAACCAAAAAATTGAAAACGTTTCTCCATCTTCAATATTGTAGTTGTAGGAAAACGCCGAAAAAGTTCAATCTTTTGCAATTTTTCGAAAACTCAGATTTATCAGTGAAAATCGGACCTATGCCATCTTTATAACTGTATTTTTACGAGAAATTAAAGAAAAAATATGGAGCCGTATTTGAAAAAAAATTGAAAATGTCCCAAGTGCGTCATGTAATGTAGCCCTAAATATTAGTAGTAGTAGATGTAGTAGTATTAGCGAGGTTCTTTACAGCTGACGCCGCTTCTCGCATCCTAGTCGCCAAGTCCTTCGATCTTCCCAATCTTCCTCTTGAAGATCTCGTTCCTTCATTGCCTTTTCTATCTCCTTTTCCCATGTTTTTCTCGGTCTGCCACGTTTCCTGTTTCTTTGAGGTAACCATTTCAAAATTTTCTTAGGCCACCGACTTTCCGTCATCCTTTGGATATGACCATACCACCTCAATCTTTTAGCATCAACTACATCCATTATATCAATATTAATACATATTTGATTTTTTATTTCGACATTGGGTACTTTATCCAAGAGTGTAAGGCCACAACAGCGTCTCCAGTGGTTCATTTCCATTGATTTTAATTTTTGTTCTTCGCTCTGATTAAGAATCCAAACTTCTGAGCCATATGTACATACACTTTCAACCAATGATTTGTATATTCGTATCTTTGTCTTGCTTATTATTTTTTGGCTACACGAAACGTTATTCAGCAGTCTTGTCACTACTCTTCCTTGAGAGATCCTATGTTTTACTTCTTCTGCACATCCGCCTTCCTTTGATATATGTACACCAAGGTACTTATAAGCTGCTGTATTTTTAATACACCTGTTCCCAATTACTAAATTAGTCCCTTGTGCTCCCGCAACAGTCAGTTTTCAGTGGATTCCTAGTCAAACCCCAAGCTGTATATTCCTCATTTAACTTTCTTAGCATGTAATCTATATCTTGTTCATCTTCGGCAAGAATAACCTGGTCATCAGCGAAGTGAAGGGTAAAAAATGTATCATTGTCAACTTCTATTCCCATATTTCGACATTTACGTCTCCAATTTTCAAGAGCAGCGTTTAAATATATTTTAAAAAGAGTAGGTGCTGTACAGCATCCTTGTCTCAGACCTTTAGACATGTTAATTGGATTCGTTACCTTTCTTCCAATTTTGATGCAGCTTGTCATATCATTGTACAGGTTTTGAATTGCTGTTATTAATTGTATATTTATATTTTGATGTCTGAGAACTTCCCACAATTTTTCCAATGGAACATTGTCAGAAGCCTTTGTGAGATCTATAAAAAACATGTGTGTCTCTAAATTATGTGCCAACCTCCTATCTATTATTTGACGAAGGCAAAATATTCCATCAATGCAAGATCTTTTTTTAAATTTATTTATTTACGTCAAAAACAGTTAAAAACTGCGTGTGACGAGCTATGGGGAGAAGTGAATTTTGTGCACGTTTTCATAATTCTGTGGTCTCTATCCTAAACCATATTCTAGTCGAATTTTGAATACAGAAAAGAGAGGTTTTTTTCGAGTTTTGTTGACAAAATATTCGCTCCTATATAATAAAATATATTTTCAAAGGTAAATTAGCTATAAATTCCTGCCCTGAACCCTCATGTTCTTCATGAAAGAATATTACTTTTTGCCGCGATAATATGAAAAACGATAATTTGAATAACTATATTTCCCACTGAAATTCAGAAGACGTGCACAAATAATGAAGTTACATTTATGTCCAGAAGCAAAACAAGGGACCATGTCAGCATTTGCTCAAGGATCAGGGAAACTGGACGAAAAACCTGATCGAGATGGGGGCCATCAACCCAGAAACTGTGGTACAATACTTGTTACAGGTTCTTTAGAATTATACAGTCCAAATGATAAATAATTACATTAACTATCATTGTTAAAATTAATTCTACATTCCTTTTTGATGCTCGGTATAGTCTCGAATTGTATAGAAACAGTTATGCAGCAGAAAAGATTTTACTTGGGACTTAAACTTTTCTATTGAATTTAATCGTTTAATGTCTTCTGGCAAAGTGTTGTAGAGTAATGTACATGAATTGTATGTGATTTTTTTGTAGTGAGCTGTTGATACTGCCACCTGGTGAATATGATTACTACGTCGTGTGTTATACTTATAGACATCAGCGTTTGCTGAAAATATATTCCCGCCCTTAAGTAAGTCATTTTTGACAAAAACTACTGATTCGTAAATCAGGAGACAAGGTAATGGTAAAATTCCTAGATTAATAAAGAGTGACTTACAAGAATCACGTGGGTTGGATTTGCTTATTATTCGTACAATTCTTTTTTGTAATCTGAAAGTCTGTGAACTATAAGATGTGTTTCCCCAAAATATTATGCCATATCTCAGGCGGGAGTGAACATTGGCAAAATAGACACAACGAGCTGTATGAAGGCTGACGGAATTTGAAAGAATTCTGAACGCGTAGCATAATGAACTTAATTTTGTGTTCAATTCATTTAAGTGGGCATTCCATTTGAGGTTTGACTGAATTAATAGACCTAAAAATTTTGTTACATTAACATCAGTCAATGGCACACCGTTCATTTTCAATGGAGTACAGAATTTTTTATTTGATATGGAAAACTGCATTGAAACAGTTTTATTTTCATTTACTTTTAATTTGTTATTACAGATCTTCCTTAATGAATTACTAATATTAATGATTAATGAATGTTTTTCAAAATCGCAGAACTTCAACTCAGGGCAGATCGACAGCCGTTTATTCAGTTTGGATAAGATCGTCCGCATAGTTTAAGCGCTAGAGTAATTCGCTAGTTCTTATATTGCGATTTTTCTAAGAGCGACCCTCAAGGCCACTCAAATCCCATCTTCGCGATGGAATATGTCACGGCATTTCGCGTCTTATCTCGGTCTTGCCGGTAGAAGTCGCATGATCGCAAGCACTGCTTCATACGGTCGCGATCGTGCGAAATCTAGCGGAACGACTGAAAAAGACGCGAAATGCCGTGACATATTCCATCGCGAAGATGGGATTTGAGTGGCCTTGAGGGTCGCTCTTAGAAAAATCGCAGTATAAACCATGCCTATCAGACGGAAGGACGCTCACTAGACGGACGGACGGGCCTTCAATCGATTTTTCAATATCAAGAACACACAGAACTAGGATTCTAGTTACATCACGAGTAAGAGGGAGTAATTTACAAATAGCAACATGATTTATCCACATTTTCTTTACCAGGGCCCGGCAATCAGAGTTTTCCGGTGCATGATATAACTTTCTCTTCTTACGAAGTTTGAGAAGAGGGGTAAAGTAAAAACTAGTGGTGCTACAGAATGACACAGACTTTCCCGTATTAGTTTTCTATTTCCTTGGGTTTGGGCTAGCTATTCGGAATTGCCACATACTGGTGCCTGCTCTCATCTATCGCTGCCCAAAGTTAATTTTTTTGACACTTTCTTAATTTTTCGGTTTCCTTATTGTAACGGAAATATTAATTTTAGAATATTAAAGAACACTAAAACCTCGCCGTAAATGGCAATTTTCTTTAAAAAATTCTGAGCCGTTTTAAGGCTAAATGTACCGAAGAAAACTTATAGGAAAATGCAATTGATGTACACGCAAGCTTCCGCGGCTCGAGTTCATTACTTCTCGGCTGTCCGGGTGATGCCGGGACACACACGAAAAATTAATATTTTCGTTCTACCAATAGGAAACCGAAAAATTAAGAAAATGACAAAAAAATGTACTTTTGGCGGTGATAGATGGTAGCTGGCAAGAAAGAGTATGTGGCAATTCCGAATAGCTAGCGAAGACCCAAGAAAAAAGAAAACTAATACGGGAAAGTCTGTGCCATTCTGTAGCACCACTAGTTATTTCCAATACTTGAAAAGACATTTCTTTAAAGATTAAGGGGTAAATGTATAACAAAAGGTCGAATGTAAGAAACGAACAAAGAAATATTATACAAAATTACAAATTCTAATTTACGACACATCCGGCTATCTGAAGCGCAGTAAATTTGCATTATGTTTGGCACGAAATTATAGAAAACTACTCGTATTTTCAAAAAATTATGCATGACATTATTTAAAGAAGTAGTTTTGATAATTATTGAGAAAACCTGCTGCCATCTATCGCCACCCAAAGTACATTTTCCTAATTTTTGGGTTTCCTAGTGGTAGAACGGAAATATTAATTTTAGAATATTGAAAAACACAAAAACCTCGTCTAAAAAATGGCAATTTAAAAAAATTGTAGCCGTTTTTAAGAAAATGACGTTTAAGCGCTACTAAAAATGCGAAATTTGAAGCTCTTTTTCACAGAAAAATTTTGAGTTTTCAAAAAACTTCATTTGAAGCACTTACATTCACAAATATAATGTTTACAAATTACTGATAATGTGCATATTAAAGATTCGACAAACCATTCAAAAAATTACATTTGTGTAATTTTTGAAAAAACTAAAATATCTCCTTAAATTAACTTTATGTTGTATTAACGAGTGCAATTAGCACTATCCGTTCCAAAAGTTTGAAGAAAAAAATTGGAGCCATTTATAAGAAAATGGCGTTTGAGCGTTTCTGAAAATGCGGAATTTTGAGAAACTTTTCACAGAAAACAGTTTTCTCGAGAAACGTAACTTGACATTATTTAAAGCTCATGTACTCATTAATATAATAATGTCTACAAAATCGACGCTATTGTAAATATTAACAACGTGAGAGGCAACTCAAAAAATACATTTTGGTAATTTTTGAAAAAACAAAAGAATAGAGCAATATGACGTTTATGTCATCGAATAGAGTACATTTAGCACTATCCCTACCAAAAGTTTTAAGCAAAAATTTGGAGTCGTTTTTGAGAAAATCTTGTTTTTTAGAATTGCACATATTGTACGCAATATTGCGCGAAAATTACTAACATTTTCAAAAAAATGTACATGGCGTTAAAGAAAGAACTCACTCTGAAGAATAAATTTTATTTGAAGTAAAAATCTCTATTTGCAATTTTGTAGTAGGAGGAAGATGCCGAATACAATTCAAACTTTCGCAATTTTAGAAAATTCAGTTATCCGTGAAAATTGGACCTATGCCACCATAATAAGTGTATTTTACTCTATTCTTTCGAGAAGTTAAAAGAAAAAAAAAAAGCTTTTTTTTCAATTTTGAAAATATCCGGGAGCTTCAATAAAGTACCCTACAAAATTAAAATGTCGGCTTCAAATTCAAGGGGCCACGAGATCAGCCAGATCGATCGGGAAGTATCAGTTTTGGAGAAAATCGGCTGAGCGGTTTAGTGGCTAGCGTTGTTCACAGACAGACGGGCAGACGTTTTGCTTTTAATTGGGTTTTCGGTATCAAGGACTCACAAAGCAGGGATTCTGGCTGCACGTGTTAGGAAATTTTCCCCCTTAATTTAGCAACTGGATTTATTCACTTTTTCGTTACCAGGGGCCTTTAATAAGAGTTTTTCTGCCCCTAATCCGCCGTTTTTTCGCGCAGCGTTACATAACTTGATGTAGGGAAAATTATGTAAAGTGGTATATTAAGTAATTCCGTATTTTCAGAAACGCTCAAACGCCATTTTTAATTGTTTACGGGAAACGTATATACGTAGTATACGGGAAAGTAAAAATGGCGTTTGGGCGTTTCTGAAAATACGGAATTTTGAGCTAGTTTTTTACAGAAAACGGTTGAGTTCTCGAGAAAGTTTACTTGACATTATTTAAAGCATATGTACTCGTAAATATGATATTGTGAACAAATTGCCACTAATGTAAATATTAACGACGTGAGACAAGCCAAAAAAATTACATTTTTGTAAATTTTGAAAAAACAAAAGAACAGAGCAAAATGGCGTTTATGTCATCTCATACAGTGCATTAGGCACTATCCTCACCAAAAGTTTAAAGGAAAGATTAGGAGTTTTTGAGAAAATGTCCGGGGGCTTCATGTAAAGTACGCCCTAATTGTGAAGAAAGTTTTTCAAAATCGCGGCGCCTCGAGTGGACGCAGATCGACCGAGGAATATCCATTTTGGAAGAAATCGTACTTATGGTTTAGGCCCATTTACAGTAGCGCTTAAACGCCATTTTCTTGAAAACGGTTCCAAATTTTTCAACGAAAATTGCCATTTAGGGCAAAGTTTAACTTTTTTTTTTAATATTCTTAAAATAATATTTTTGTTTTACTATTAGGAAACGGAAAAATTAATAAAATGTCAATAAATGTAGTTTGGGCGGCGATAGACGGCAGCTGCTAAGAGTATTGGCAAGTCCGAATAGTTAGCAGCGACCAAACGAAACAGAAAACTAATACGGAAAAGTCTGTGCCAATCTATAGCAGTACAAGTTTTTAGTGGTTTAATTTTTATTTTGAAACATCTGGAAATGTCCCTATGCATAAAGAAGCATTGAAAATATGAGTTAACGAGTGTATAAAGGCAGGTGCACAATTGTTTAATAACAATCTGGAAATTCATCAAAACCAGATGAATATCTATTTTGTAGTTCACTGACTATTCTAAGGATTTCACTCGAAGAAGTTTTGGAAATAAACAATGTCATAATTTTTTGGGTTAGGTATGATGTTGAATTTTGTGGTTTGCAAGTTTGGGCAGTATTTAAATGCTTGGTTTCGAAAATTTGTATTTTTGATTTTATTGGACATGCATTTAAAGACAATAAATAAATTTATTTAAAAAAAAAGAAAAGAAATACTTAAAATACAGATGAAGAAGATTATGAGGATAATTCTGTTTTGTTTTATTCCGCTTGAGAACACATCTCACTGAAACAAAATTAAAAGCTCCTTTTAGCTGTTGAATTTGAATTCTCATTTTGAGGTGATAAATCTAAATCATTAAAAAGTTTGGACAATTATCCAACAATAAAGAAAAATAAGTGTTGATTCATTATAACATTTGTGTTCACCCGCACCAGTTGAATGACTGTTTTCCTTTATAGGTTTTATAAATTTGCCTACTAGGGGTTTGTTGCCTGAAGATTTGTTTGAAAAATTAGTCATTTTAAAGACAAATTCTTTGCTTTGTGGCACAATGATGGTAATTGTCTACTGCTGATTGGCATATCCTTGGCAGGTGATGCTTTGGCAGACAGTGCAGCAGAACAGCAAATAAACATTTCTATTGTTTTTCATTTTTCAGAATTCTATCAGCATCCCATTTTGAAACTTACCTGACTTTGTAAAACACTTCAGTGAATACAATAAGATTTTTTTTCAAATTTTTAAATTGTCAGATTAAGGAAGAAATTTAAAGTAAAAAAATTATTTTTAAAAATTTAATGAATTCAATACATACATCAAATGAAAGAGAATCTTTTATTTAATGTTGCAAAATATTAAATTTTTGTCACAGTTACAACACTAGTTTCGAATGACTAACTTAAGCGATGTATTTTTTCAGAAACTCTGAAAATTAATAACATCTTTAGGAAAATATGAAAATATATTTCTCATTTATTTGTAAACACTCTTCGTGGGAAAAAAAGTTAAAAAATCTTGGACATCAAGATCAAATTTTCTTCAAATTTTTGCAATTTGATGCAGAATGACTAGTCTGCTTATATCTATTTT
Source organism: Acheta domesticus (assembly GCA_031308135.1). Classification (NCBI taxonomy): domain Eukaryota; kingdom Metazoa; phylum Arthropoda; class Insecta; order Orthoptera; family Gryllidae; genus Acheta; species Acheta domesticus. The sequence goes on along the minus strand of JAHLJT010009436.1, from coordinate 23,839,496 downwards.
ATTAATGTATTAAACTTTTATAAAAATATAGCCCACCCTTTTTGACACGCTCTTGTTGCAGTAATTAAAGACCTCAAAATTTACCACCCCCTAAATTTTTTCAGTTAAGTCCAGATGTAAATTTGTGCTTACAACACACTCAATCAGACCAGAATATGGCCAAATGCCAAAGCTGTGGCAGAAGCATACAGGGGTGTGCAACAAGAGTTAGCATATGAAAGCAAGGTTAAACCATTGCTAGTTATTGTCAAATTATTTTACATTATCGTGGCAGAAGAAAATACAGGTATGATGGTCGAGTTGATTTTGATGTATTTGCTTTAAAAGTGTTAGTTTCTTACAAGCCTTTTTATAGTGTTCTCGATATAATATTTAATTGATTTACGTTTTGTCCGAAACATAATTTTTATGCATCCATATTACAGTTTGAGCGTTGAGTGTTTAATTTATTTTCTTCTTTTACTTTAAAAAAGATTTGATACTTAATTTTGGTATCAATCAATCCTAGGAGTCCATTTATGACTGTAATACATGTAGTAACACTAGGTCGAATCTCTAGTATTTCATTTGGTTAGGAGTTTTCCAAATGATTGCTGAAGTGTTCGTACGTTAGAAGTTGCAATTATCTTACTGTTACCGATAATTCAAGGAAATATCTACTGTTGTAGCTCTAGTTTTCCTTGTGATGATTCACCACAATGGCCCATAACAAAACAAAGATGTTATTAAAAAAATTAATGTGTGCTTCATCATGAAGACTGCAATTGAATTCTTGATTGGTGTTTCTCAGTGTTTATTGGAATCTGTATGTGTTAAAGTCTCATATAATGCATAAAAGGCATTCTGCAACTATGTAGGAATGTCATTTTCAAACAACTGCATGTCTTGTTTCCTGACTTATTTGGAGTCTGATTTCTGTGATATTTTCTCCATGATTTTTCGCAAGTGATAGCTTTTGTCACCCTACAAAAAGAATCTTTCAGAGAGCCCTTTTAGAGAACATTAACATTCAGTACATAAAGAATAAAGAAAAAAATTAAAAATGATATTAATAACAATAAAAAACTTCAAATTTCTCTTACATAAGGATAATATAATATTATAGTGCAAAAGGAAACGTACAACAGAGTAGTTTTTAAATCAATCATTTAACATTATTTATTAAGAATGAATAATTAAAGCATATATCAGCACCTACATACATAGGCTTGTATGAAAGAAATAAATATTGCAAAACACTGTTGAAAAAAATAACTTAAAAAATCATTACGATAGTACTTCTTACGGTAAATTATCATTCCAAGCCATAGGCGTTTTACTAAATTGATATGCAAGTAATAATTAATACTATTTCTACAATTCATAGCAAAGGAAATACTTCAGTAGCTACAGTCTTTTCTTATTTTAGCAAAATTCATGCTTATAGTAAATAAAATGCATTTTTATTAGATGAAATTAATATACAAATTTATATCATTTAAAGAGAGCATCAACTAGATAATAAGGGCAATATACACAATAAGTCTATTGGCCAATAAATGTTTATGTACACATACAACAAACACATAATTGTGTCAATAAAATCATTCAATACCTCATTGGGTCATAAGAATATTTGATCTTCCTTACAATAAAAGTAAATACAACAAATAAATTGAGTTCTATTTACAATTGTTTTACAGAGTTGTTCTAGACGAGTTTCTAAATAGGACTGGGCATTTTTAGATAAGATAGGTTCTTCATAATGTTTAAAGTTGGCACAAGCAAAATTTACCTGTATCGTTAATGATTGTGGTAGCAACTAACAACAGAACAAGAAGTACAAAAAAGTGAAGGTCTCATTAGAATGTTTAACACATTTGTAAAACCACACACACATTATTTTACTAAAAATATATAACAACAAACAAAACACTGAACGATCACACAATTGCATTGCTCTTCAAATGTACATATGCCATTCTAAATGTACATCCACATCACAATTATATTTCAGTTCTTATTTTTATTTTCCAGTAATTATTATGTTTCACACATAAAATTACAAATAGGAATGAAAACTAAATAGGTAAAACAAGGTACAAATTGCTCATGGTGTATGCTGATACTGCAAAGAGAGCAGAAGATTAGAAGACTGAAGAAAAGTTGTAAAGTTTATTAGGAATAATATATTTACTCATAGTACAATATTTTTAAAAATATTTTGAAATACATTTGTTATTTAGGCAGGCAAACAATTTCCTACAAAATACAGAAACCCCTATAAAAATTGGCTTCTTTATCCACATACAAAGAAAGTTGTCATTTTGTTTTGGATTACGACTTGGGAGGTGAAATTCATTTGTGCAAATGTAACATTGTAGGGAATCAATAACAGCATTTGAATATCATGAATACAATAAGTCACATTCAAAAGATTCAAACTAAATCAATTAAAATATCTCTGAGATAAACCGCAGGAAGGGATTCCAGTAAAAAATATCAAACCATGATTTTTTCTCTCCCTCTTATTTATGACTCTGTTTAAAATGAAAAGAGATGTAATTTTTTTACTTTCCCATATACTATACGTACATACATATAGTATAGGGAATGTTGAAGAATGCTGCGCGAAAAAACAGCGGATTTTCGGCACAAAAACTCTTATTCTTTCTTTCTTTGACTTAAAATTTGAGTTCAAAATATACTTGTCTCCTTACACTTCTTATCCATTTTGTTTGTGATTCTAAAACACTGACATTTCAAAATTAAACCTCAAATAAACCAAGTGATATATCATTTTCTTAACTAATAATTCTTAAAAGCAAGAACAATTTTGAGGTCACAAATATGATAAATCCAATTACAAAAATAAATTAAAAATATAAATAAAAAATTAAAACATTTGCAGATTGGGCGTTTTCATGAGCAATTTATATTTGTTCTATATATTTTAATGTCAACATCAATGAGAAATTTGTAGAATGTCAATACATTAATATCAAATTTGCTGTGTATAAGACATTTTATTAATAAACAAGCTTTCAATGAGCATTTTAAGCAAAAATAAGTTTTTTATTTACTTTCTTCCATTATTACTCTCTCTTCTTTCATTTCTTGTAATATGCAAGAGTAGTCCGGTAGATGTGTTAACTGACTACGAGTAAACATTAATTTTGGTGAAAATGCCTATATTATTATTTTTTAAATTTCAATCATCATAAGAATTGTGAATTTGGATTAAACAATAAACAAATTAAATAAATCTATTTTTCATTTTCATTGGAGACAAACTGATCAAAGTTACTTTGTATGTTTAGATCAATTTTAACAAGATTAATATTAATTTATAAAAAAGTTGGCACAAAAATGGATGTCTTATACACAAGCAAAATTAACATTTGTGGGGTTGTTTGAGAAATCTGATTACTTGAGTATGAAGAGAAAGTAGAGGTAATAAAGTTTTACAGTATGAAGCATTTTAATATGTGATGGAAACCTCAAATTTTTTTAAGCTTGGTACATAATGTCAGAAATTATGTACTAAATGAAATGAAATTATGTTTAACAACAAAGGTGAAATTAATTCAAATCATTTAAACAAATTTCACAATAATCAGGAGAGGTAATTTGGAAAGTCTCAGTAAATATTTCCAAAAGAGGAAAAGAACTTGAGTATTCTCAGAATGTACACGATGATAACAACAGTAACAAATATAATAATAATAATAATAATAATAATAATAATAATAATAATGATAATTTGGATATTTATACTACCAATAATAACAAAAATATATTCATAATATTTCTAAATGTCTGAAGGAGGATGGAGAGTAGCAGCCTTCACTTTCATGTTCCATTTCCTTCCTAATGCACACAAGGAAAAACAACCTCTCCTGAAAGCACTGCAAACGAACATCAACTATCAAAAAATTAATACACTTTACAAGAAAGGCAAGTTACAAAAAAATTAATAGCAAAATATTTAAGAAAATTATACATGTAAAATTCTTATAAATATTCAGTCTGCTTGTGAAGGTATCTCTCTCAAGTACAAAAAGGACACAAATCCATTGAATAGAATCTTTTTCTTTTAGATTAAAGACATTTTTGAGTTTATTAATTTCATGATTCATATGGAATTTAATACAAAAATGGAACATAAACCAAAATGCAAATAATCTTTGGCATTTATCATATTAAAAGGTTAAAAATTAATGTACACACTACATACAATGCCATTTAAAAGTAGCACATTTTATGTACATTAATATCTTGAAGACTCAGAAATGCACCATTTGCAATGCAAAATTATAGCTGACTTGCTTCCAGCTGTAAGAGCCCATCTTCCAAAATTTCATCACCAGATGATCCCCTGCATGCAACAAAACAAATTCACTCGCTGAAATAAAAGAAAAATTTTACCAATAAATAAATTAATCTAAACTCATTGTTGTATTGGTTTAGTACGGTCCAATACTCAGGCTAAGTTCTTTCAAATAACAAATTAACTATAGTAACTTTAATAACTAAGAACACATTTCTTAATACAAAACCATCCATTACAAACCACTCTAACATGCAGCATATGGGAGTTGGCATGCACAAACAATTACAATAGACATTTTACACCATAAGAAACCACCACCAGAAATAATTCCAAATATTGTACAAACTTGCATACACAAAGGGGGAAGATGTGCTAATTTAAGTTTAAATGGATCAACTTCTTCCAGAAGGAAAAACATCTTAATAATATTTAATAGCATGATTCTCAGTAAATACTGGGGTCTATAAGATATTCTAAAAAATATGAGGATTTGTTTTCAATGATCTCTGACTTTCACAATGAGTTTAATACCAGAGGAACTTTAAATTTCTTCTTTTACAGTTTCTTTACACAGTAACTCATTTGCAACACTGGTGTAAGTTTCAAGTATACTTTATCCACAATAAATCTTGATCGTACATTCATTAATTTGATGTTATTATTATTATTTACAAATTCTTTTTTATATATTAAAAAATTATTCAAATTAGTCATAATTTTTAAATAAAAGCTTCAATATTATTCAACCTAAATAACTGGTGATTCATATTTGAAACAAACCCTCATGTGCAGGAAAGAAGTTACAAAATAATGAATATAGACCAATATTTACATATAAAAGTTGTGTTACGAGAACAATTTTCATAAAAAGAAAAACAACAAATATTCCTACAATCTACCTTGAAAGAGAAAAATCATATAGGGGGAGTATATATATATACATACAAAGTGTAAACTTCCACACACACATCTCTCTTGGATGGACTTGTGAACCACCCATAAAGGAGTGAGAAGAGGGTTAGTGGAGGAAACAGTAGGGCAGAGAGGAAAGAGGGTGAACAGAGACCGCAGGGACAGATGGGCATGAGTAAACAGAGAGAAATAATAATTTTATAGAATACACGAAAAGGTAGTATGTAAATGAGCTATATGGTTGTATAAAAATGCACTTTTAATTAATATTTTTTAACATGCCTCTAAACATAATATATGCTTAATATTACACGGTTTACAAATATTTCATACATTACAGTGTCTGAAAACTACATTTGAATATGGCATTGCTTAAAAATCAATTGAATGCCAAGCCTGTATTTCTTTATCTTCAGTCTATCATGAAAGGCAATCTTTTATAAAACTAACACATCAATAATTTTTTTGCCTATGTTAACCAGCAACAAATTCTGACCAAAAAGCTTGCTCCACTGCTCTTACAGTTGACAATTGCTTCAAGTCAAGATTGGATTCACTTATTGCCATTCACATGTTTTACTTGTAATTAGACACGTACCATATTTACATGCAGATAGACTCTTTTGAAATTGACAAGTGTCATTTTGAAAGTGCACATGATTACTCTAGATATCATGTTACGAGGGTAAACAAGTCACAAACTGTAAGCATTGACAAACTAAGGACTAGTAGAGAATCAAAAAGACCAATCAGTTTCATCATTTGGGGTAAAGTTCACAATAACGGCAAACTTGTTATTAATTTAAATGAACATGTAACCAGTTTGTTTTTTGTCCTAGAATATGAAGAATCTACTATTTGCTTAGAAATTTTAATTTTACTGCAATATTGGAAGATCAATAAATGAAAATCAATTAGGAAAGATTTTCATACTTTCCTACTACACCAAAGTAGGAATTAAAAATCATAAGATTCTATTAAAATATTCAACCATACTCAAAATTCTTTTTAAATGCTGAAAATATTAATCAAAATATTTTTTAAACACATCTTTTATTGATTACCAATTTTTTCAATAGTACGAAGTGATACAAATCTTTCAAAAATTTTCTTTTCATTAACAATCTCATTTTAAAAACAGTGAAAAATGGGAAGTTAAAGGAAATGAAATCAAATAATCCAACACTAATTTATAAGTAAATAAATAAGAGCATATGTTATTATTATGTATTTTATGCATATATGGATTGAAGTTAAACGATAACATATATTCAAATTTAAATAAATTATGATATTGAGATGACAATTCCATCATTAAAAATCGAAGCCCAAGGGTGAAAGGGTGCTGTATCCTTAATCTTTTATCATTTTCAGTTCCAGCTACAATAATCTATTCCAACAAAAACAATGTATTTGTTGTTATAAGCTGGGAACAAATAAGTTGTGAGAATAAAATCACTAAAAGTTCTACATTATTTTTTGTCATAAAATATAAGAATAAAAATTTTTAGCTTAAATAATTTTTTTAAATTCTTAAAATGACTTTTGACACATTAAAGAATAAGTATTAGTTATTAAAATTGTCTTTAAGATATCCCAAGAATAAAAAAAGTAAAACATATTATACACCATATAGTGCCTCTTTTGGTATGATTAGATATTCTCAGATACAAGAAAAGTCTGAATGTTTCAGTGTTAAGAACTTTTTTGTTAGGAAAATATATATGAAATAATGAAAAGTGGCACAAGAAATTCTATGGAAAATAAAATACAAAAGCTATGGAAAAACATTCTCTAATTCTCTCAAACAAGGTCAAAAGACAATTAATTTCAAAGATAAAAAATAACTTGATTTTGAAGATAAAAGGAACTGAAAAGAAGTAGCTGTGCAATAATGTGTTTAAAAATAATAAATGATCAAGATGAGTGGTATTTCTATGAAAACTTAAGTAAAATATGATCTCTTCATTAAGGAGAACTCTTCATGCAAAGTTCTTAACAAAAACACTTCAGGGAGTGAGTTAAATATGTATGTTGTACAGGTACGTTTTTGTATCTGATTCTTGTATATTTTTTCAATTTCAACATTCAAAATAAATTATTAAGCTGTTCTTGATGCATTCGATAACTTTTCGAGTCCTTTCCTAGCAAAACGAGCAATTCTTCATAAAAATACACCATAAACAGTAGAGTGCCATTTTTGGTATGTTTGGGCATTCTAAGATGTAAGAAAAGTCTGAATGTTCCAGTCTTAAGAACCTTTTTGTTAGGGGAAAGAAGAAGAAGAAGAAGAAGAAGAAGGAGGAGGAGGAAAACAACAACAACAACCCACCTAATTAAACTGACAACTGACCAAAAATAAGTATTTTCATAATCCTTCATCAGAAACTTTTTGCAAAATTACCACAATTGGGGTTTTGCAATGATCTCAGCATACTTTTGACATCTTGCTAGCTCATAGGCACTTCCCATTTTCTACTTTAGATGCTGTTCCTCCTCATGTATTTCATTAAGTATATTTTCTTAATCATTATTTAACTCTCATACATCATCATGGAAACTGTCCTAATCTGGGCCGAAAACATACTCTTTTTTCATTCCAAAAAAGTTACACAAATTGTGGCTCTAATTTTATGGCTAGTGATTCTACAAATAATTATAAATTTAACATAATACATACTTTACTTCACCAAATCATGAATTTACATGAAAATCCATTATTTTCTGTTTGGAATGCAACATGTTCTACTTAATTAAAATATTCTCACTGAGATGTCTACAAATATCACAAGGCTTAAGACCATTGGAAAAACACAAATTAAAAAGTTTCAGGCAAAAACAGATTTAAGAGATGCTGAACAATGACTATACTCATTACCAGAGTTTTGCCTGCTCGAAGAAACAGATCTTTTCCCAATATCCCAATATTCTTTAATATATCAAGGCTAACTTGTTTTACAATAAGATGACTATTAGAAATGTCTGCAATATCTCTTCATTAGTCATATTATAATTCATTTTCAAATTGTCTCTCCTCCTTACCCTTTCAACTTAAACTCATTATTTTTGATTGGTGCAACATCCAAGCATTCAGTGGCTACTGCAAGCTGTTTTTTTGTTTCGGTATCAACAGTTGTCCAAAGGTACCACATTTATAAAACATTTACTTCAAGAAAAGAAATGGTCTGGCCATTATTTATGATTTACTTTCCAATGCATTACTGAGGGATCCTTACTAAGCAACCACTCTGCTTCCCAGTAACATTTCATCTGTTTTTAGAATCAACAGTTTTCACTAAGGAAGATACCAGAACTTCAATGAATACCTTCCATCTAACACACATCACAAAGTGTCAACTCTTAACATTCTTCCTTCCTGTAATATATGGTAAACTATCCCAAAATGAACTCTCTCATTAACGAAACTGTCTAAATAATGAATGAAATCATATGATCCTGCCAATATCTTTTTATTTATTTATTTATTTGTCAAAAAACAGTAAAAACTGTATATGACGTGTGGGCAAAGAAATTTTTATTGGTTATTATTATCTTATTTATTGGTTATTATTATCTTATTAAGATATTGGCAGGATCTCCATTAAGATGTGTATTTTCATGAAGTTTTCAGTCACCCCCCCCCAGATTTGGTGCAAATAAATACCTCTGCAGTTTCTTATTTCCTTGCAATGCATCAATTCTAGATTTTTAAACAGAGTACTCAAAATTATGCTTTGAGATTGCATGATGGCATGAGGAAATGCCATCTTGAATAAACTCTTTCACAACTATGAAGGTGGAAGAATAATGGCATAAAGACTGAATGCAAAGTACCAGAGCAAGATTATGTTTGTGTCCTGAACCTACTTGTGGTCACAAAGCACAAAATAGGTGGGGCAAAAGTATTGGGTGGATATTTGAAATATCATAAATATTCATTCCTTTCTTGGCAGTTCACAGGTAACTCCTGAATAACATGTTCCGATCATGTGACGAAAATGAAGCTGTGAAATGAAGCATTGAATGTGTGGACAATAATTTCCCTCACAACTGTACTAAAAGACAGAAAGATAAAAAGGGAGAACAACAGTTCTTTCCTAGAAATATATAATATATTTTGTAAAATAATGGGTAGTACAATAAAAGAAATTACTTGTCTTTGTTAGTTATGTCACATGTGGAATGTAGTAAGTTAATCATTTTCATTCAAAACAATCTTGATAAAGAACTCTCTAATTAACAAACTTTCCAAATGTTGGTCCCCTGGAATTCATTTGTTAGAGAATTTACTGTAATACGTTATCTCACCTGCCCCTCAACTCTTCTTTGCCTCAGAAGAGTGTATCTATTACATCTAATTCATTCTATTGGTTCATTTGGCTTGCTTGGATACAGTCAAGTATTTGTTATTTCCATCATCAAAATCTCTCAGGCAGTAGTAGATTGCACAGAACATGACATTATTACTACCACATTTTATGATCATGACTCCATGTTGGCTAACCCCAAACTGTTCTTAATCTCCCATACTGACCGCCCAGCAACACTCCACCTTCATTCTGAACTGACACATAAGAGCAGTGTGATTACAGAATCAACATACGAACCTGCATTTACCAACTGTTCATTCTAAATTTTATCCTGAATTAATTCAAAGTCTCTTTCTGACTCGCCTATGTAGTTTTCTTGGCTTTGGTGAGCAAAGGTGCAGGTGTAGGCAACCAAAAGCTGATCTGAACACTCTTAAGGAAAAAGCCCTCAGCGTAATGGGTACTCAATATAAAGTTCAGTGCAATAGAATTTTGACACACAAACAAACAAACAAAAAGAGAACAACAAACAAACAAACAAAAAAATTGCGTTGGACATCAAAAAGTCTCGCTGCACATCTGACACAAACAATTGCAAGAAACATTTCCCTGACTCAATAAAACTTCGCCTATTTCCCAGCAACATTGACACCACTTTTACAACTCCTGTAGAACAGGATACAGCATCCCTTCATTGCTTTGCAGAGGTTCAATATAATGAAAACTGGATTTCAAAATCGCAAACAATTAAAAAGTGTAAACAAAAATAATTCTTTTCCTGCATGGAAGAATACATCTAAATATTTAAAATGGAATTAATTTTTAACCATTTTCAGGCTTAAAGAGAAACTAACACCATATGGCTAAACCAACACAAAGTTAAGCAGTAAATAACCAATTTATTACAAGATGTCAATTCATCAGTTTTTGGGACATACTAAAATCACCATCAATATAATATTGATCTCAGTTAAGTGTTTAGAGATTTTAATTTATTCACAAAAGGAAATAATGGACAAAAAACAACCAAAAACTTGAATTTGAAATTACTTAGCACAGCTTTGGTCATCATCTCTATTTAAGAGCTTTTTTAATTAAATGCCCTTTGTTAGTAACTACCACAATCCTAGGTTGTTGATTTTCTAGCAACATAAATAAATCTTCAATTATTTCAGTAAAGAGAAATTAAATATAATGGTGACTCAAATACAACTATTTTGTTTTCCTTTCACTGAAATAATTGTTAATTGCACATGCAATTTTAGAATATACAAAAATTCATTCATATATTTTGCATTTTTTTAAAATTTATAACCATTAAAAACATTTTCACATATCCGATTACCATCGGTTTCCAACAACGGCATTGAGTAGAACTGCATCAGAAAAAGTTATCACATTTTTACTTGCTCTATGAAGAAAGGCTTGATCATTTCAGCCTTCTAAGGTAGTTAAGAAGGTTCACACTTGGTGGACAGTGAAGCATTTACCACAAAACAAAGGAAGAATAAGAATTATAAACGTCTTCAGAAAATATTTAAAAATTAGGCCTTACAGAATAAAAACAATAAAAAAATCATAAATTACAATTGTGACTGTTAATGGAAGAGATTTCATGAGATAAAATCTGTAAAAAAATATAATTACAAAATCATGTTTCATTGCAAGGGTCCAGTTACTCCAAACTCAGAACTTCATGTCAAATCTTTCACTGGTACACCTGTGTGCTCCTCCTTTACTCTTAATTGTGTACCTATGTACATTATTTACATATCTATGCATATATTACGCTGTACAGTGAAATATAATTATCTACATATCATTCTTATAATTACACTGCATTTCAAATATATTTTCCCTGGTCAATCTTGTTATCAGATTCGGAAGTAAATTTAATACTGAATTAGTCACTTCTAAGCGCTGCAAAAGTTGATTCTCCCATAAAATTCATATGTGGGTTTTCATAATGATTGGTTGAGGGGAAGCATATATACATGTACTCACTCACTCATTCATTTGCTTTCATGTGTAAAATAGATCATGAGCCTCCCGCATGAATTAATTTTCATTCAGAGCATTACACAACACTCACGATTTCACTGTAAACTTTATAACAAGCTTATACCTTTGACAATGTAACAGTAAAAGTTGTGAAAATTTTATATTTTGGAATCCACATAATGGCAAAAGGATGTCAACATTTCAAGAGAAATGCTTTTAGAAGTCTTTCATTCTCTGCAAGTTGTTCTAGGTAAATCAGATCTGAGTGGAATGTTGCCATTATACATTCAACTTTTACTTACTTGCTTTGAATCTCACAGTTTACATAAGTTACATTAGTTATGCAACTTACAGAGTATTTTATTCAGTATATTAAATTGAGTAATACTCTCATGTATGAGGATAGTCAGTCTGAATTGGCAACCATGTACTTATTAATTAAATTATAACTTTCTTTTAATTGGTCAATATTACTACATGGTACATACAGAGGTAAAAATATTACATAAAAATCTAATACCAAACTATAGAAAGTAATACAAATGTGGAAAACTTCATAAAAATGAATAAATAAATACTATATGAGGGTTCAAATGTATTCTTCTCGATCTATAGGGAAACACATTTTCATTTAATATTTTCTGGGTTTCAGCTACATGCAGAAGCAACGTTCTTGTGAGTTTTGATCAATAAATACAGGGTGGCATTGTAAAAATGGAAAGTTAGTGTCCATAAAATGTAGAGTTAGCAGTAGTTAAAGACATATAGGGAGGATTTTCAGCAAGTGACTGTAAACACCAACAAACACAGTTAGACCAGAGAAGTGCCAGTGTACACAACACACATTAATGCAAGAAGAATTGTGCACAGAGAAACAGGTGAATAGGGCAGAATTTTTATAATACAAAGAAATGTGTTCATTATTCCATCACTTCTGGCATATAATTTACACACATACATAAAAAGTTACTAAAGTTAGTTATCCGCTTAATTTGGACAATCCATTTGCAAGAAGTGATGGCTAAACTGACAGAAATTTTACATAAAACCAAGATTGTTAGCTCTTCATATATTCCCATAAACAAACATGCAAAAAGCTGCTTTATCTACAATTATTACAAAATTACAAAGAAGGAACTGTTTAAAAGTTACAGTTTTCAATACTCCAGTTTTTCCAATAGTATGAAAAAGCAGTGTTTCACAAGTGTTGAAATCTGAAATGCATTATTTCTCCTTTCACCAAAGGATAACATAGAAAGAAAACTGAAAATATCTCAAGTTATGATAAAGATAATAAATTAAATCCTAAATTATCTTAAATCAAGCTTTCCTTCACCAGTGTTCTAGAGAATAAATTAAGGTGTGAAATACGACATTATCAGTTACTTGTGCACTTAAACTCATTATTAATAAACTCAAAACACAAAATGAGAGATTCTGTATGTTTACTGGGCTTTATTACTGTAACATCAAATTAACTCAAAAAAAAGCTAAGAATAAAATGGTCTTCCTGGATGTACATAACACTTGGCGAACATTCAACATTTATTTTCTCTCAAATATCACAGATTATGCACACTTTTGGGATGGTTAGCAAATATTCAAGGTTATTATGGTAAATTTGAAGTTTAAGCTAAGCTAATGATATCACTGGCCATTTATGGTTTGGATGCACAAAAAAGTGTAACTTAATCACATTTTCTTCTCAATTAAAAAAACTTGTTTTCCATTAACAATACTTTGTGTTTCTAGCTTTTTAACATAGCATCAAAATTGGAATTAAAAAGAAAGAAAGAAAGAAAGAAAAGTAAGCAAATCAGAAACTTTAATTATTCTTTGAAGGGTTGATATTGTATGATCTTTTCAAATTCAACATGATAAAATTTTGGGATAAGAAACACATTTGTACAAAAAATGAAAGCTGAAATCTAAAATACTTTAATCGCGACATCATATTTCAGAATATTTATTTAAAAAAAATAAAATATTTTAAACTACATATATTCTTCCTGAAAAACAGTATGTATTCAAACTAAATGTTTCTCTGGAAAATAATGAACTTTAAAGAATAGAGCATAACAGCAATAATACATTTCGAAGCAATAGAGAAAACAAAAAAGAAAATTTTGCCTTCATATACCATAAATTCAATTAAAATAAATGATAAAAATCACATCAACCCTAATAATTTGGAAGTTTCTCAAAATTATCTCACCAAAAGTGTGAAGAATTGAACAATCCAAAAAATATATGAATACTGCCTTCAAGAAACCAACAGTTCCTCCCATAAAACAATGGCTCTGTGCAACTCATTGTGGCTGGCAGCATAACTGGCCCATCAAGCATGTATTACCCATGCACAACACACATTATTGCAATTATTTTACAGTACACATGCTGAGAATACTCCCATCATCCGTCAGCCTATGTCTCCCCCATTGTCTCGATTGCTGCCTGCAGAACCACTGTAAATAGCTGCCCGATAACTATACCTATTGGTTGTAGGACTTGTGCGTCGATCAGGAACAGGAGGAGGAATGATCCCTCCGCCGCCACCAGCCATTGGCTCCATAAGCGCAACAGCCCCCCCTTCATCCACTTCACCAATACATGTCTCCACTAACGAAGGTTCAAGCTCAGGGTATTGAGATATTCGAGAGCGCAGGAGATATGCATATGTTTTGTACCTTTTTAACTGCAAAAAAGAAACAAAACAAAACAAAATTAAATAGAAGACAAAATAAACAACAGTACACATTGTGAACAAAGTCAATATACTGTAAGTGTTTTTAGCAAATGTAATTTTACAGAATTTAATTAAAGAAACATCAAAGGCAAAAATTCTGACATTAAAAAAACTGTGTACACCTACAAACTAATTGTGCTACACAATGGCACAGACTATCTCACACTGGTTACTTTTCTATTCTTGAGGCTGGGAGAGCTTTTTGTTTCCACCATCCCAACAGCGATCTAACAGTTTTGAGAAGAACTACAAAAGCAACTCGTGGTACCTACTGCTCCTCTGGAGACGTTCCAGTGAACAGCATCTTCAAACTCCCCAAACACCAAATAGACCTATCACTCTCCCATACCTTTAGATATTTGCCCCTGGTAATCCACGACACTGTCTTGATGCTTGGTACTTGTTTGGGGGTAGAGATTCAGCTTCTTAATCACAAACACAAATTGGAAACAAAGTTGCCTGTCAGGTGATGAGATTACAGGAATGATTGGGTACAGGTATAGTACAGCAGGAACTCGGAATGCCTCCATGCCAACATAAATGAATACATTACTGCCTTATGTGTGCTTCAAACCTACATCCTCAGTGTCCATGTACTTGACATCATGACCCCCTGACATACTTGATAATGCTATTTGAAATGTGTTTTGGTTATGTAACATAATAATAATAATTATTTGATAAAACTAATAATATAAATAAAACTGACCTTTTTATACATACACAGACTTTAATGTGCTTTATAGCATTTAATCTATGTAAGTGAATGACTTCACACCATTTGTTTCCATAGTAACAATGCAAAAACAAAGTTACTTTAGCATTAAAATTCAACATCACACTTGGTAATGAACAATTTTCTCACAATTACTTACCAACTGTACAGACAATGTTGAATATATTTACAATAACATCAATTAATGGACGTGAGGAAGAGAGAGAGGAAGAGAGAGAGAAAAGAGAGAGAGAGAAAAAAGAGAAAGAGAGAGAAAGAGAAAAAGAAAAGACAGAGAGAATAAAGGACAGACCCAGTCCAGGCATCAATCTCATATGAAGGCAATTTTTTTCTTCTTTTCATCATCATCATCATTATTATTATTAATAATAATAATTATTATATTATAATTATTATTATTATTATTATAATATTATTATTATTTCAAATTTAATCTTCTTACACTACCATTTATAAAATTAATTAACACTGCATTGTACTTAGTACGAAAATTGAAATGGATTGAATTTTAATTTCTGTATTTTATTTCATTTTTAGGAATACCTGTATTGTACATTGTATGATTATGTACATATCCTGACTTGGGCTTACACAGCTTATGCTGTATTTATGTGACAAATATATTATATTATCATTATTATAAAATATAATGAACACAATTTTCAAAATTTTTGTATACAAATATAGAGAGAGAAAAACAGAAAGAGAGAAACAGTAATTCACATTCAAAATTACTAAAAATCAGTAGATAATATTGAAACAAACACAATATACCTCATAATGAAGGTACACATCCTTCTCCCTGTAGTTCTGAATGTTCAATGATTTTGCACTTCTTTCTGGTGGATATTTTCTATGCTCTTCCAATTCTGCTTCCAACTTTAGCACCCTCTCTTCATGGTCTCGAAGCTGCTCTCTCTAAGAGAAAACAACAGGATAAAATGCAAGAAAGCACAACAAAAAGTCTGTCAGAAAAGTAATGTCAAATTGTTGGGTAGAGTTTACAAAATTTTTAACATAGTGAAATCTGATGAAAAGGCTACCTCGATTAAGAGGTCACCACCTCTAGAACTGATTAATTTGTATATAAGGCACAAATAAATATTCTCTCTTTTCAGCAACCACCTGCATAAGCGACCAGCTGCCTGCCACAATTTCTAGATTAAAATTTATTAAGTGGTCACTTCAAGTGATTTTGAACTGTATTATAACAAGGAGCACAAAACTTGTAGAGATTACTATTGATTTAATATCTAACTATAATGAGATGAATTGTCACATTACTTTGAATAATGACATCCAGTCTCTTATCTTACTAGGGGGTTACTTTCAGTTTCTGGGAACTGCAGATGATTTTAATAAATATCTAATGAAACAACAACATATTCAATTCTCCTATTTTACAGCATTCCTATTTGCTATCTCATACTACCCATCTGTGGAAATCTATTAAGGACTAACGGAGCCCCCCCACATGCACCAATCCAATCTAAAAGGCATGCACTAACTCCCCACTCACACAGCCCAACTGTAAAGTTTCTGCAGGAATGAATTGCATCTTTAAGTCTAGTTTGCTTGTTTGAATTAGTGAGGATGGAAAGTGAGTTTCTTAACTAAGAGAATGAATCAAGGGTGAGGTTTGAAATCAAACTGTTAAAGAGAACATATTTCATTATATAAGGTCTGGTTTCACTGTATGCTTCATATGGTATGCACTGTGTTCATAGAGCACATAAGACCCCCACAAGTAACACAACCATTACATAGTAAATACAATCACACACTGATGCACACTTATGCAAGCATGTTAGAAAAGGAATGGGACTAGTTGGGTTACAAAAGAATGTGCTTTCTTGCATATTATGTAATGGTTATGTAATGTAATACCATTTCAACCTCCAACTGTTTTTCTAACGACAAACTGTTAGCTCAGGCTGGGATTCAAACTCATTAGGTTAGATCAGGATTAACAAGCTATGAGGATATCCACTCCACAAATAGCTCAGGCCGAATAACAACTTTTTTTTTAAATTTATTTATTTATAAATTCTGGGCCTTAAGAAAATGTGCACAGATAATTATCTTTCCCCACACGTCATATACAGTTTTTACTGTTTTTTTGACAAATAAAAAAATAAAACACCTTCCCAATGCTTTAAAAAGGAAAGTTAAACAGGTGCAACTCTTATTTAAAAAAATGTAAAAAATATTGGCATTGTCATAGTGACAAACGACAGCGCGGAGGCATCGGAACTTTTGTATGTTTATTATGTGAACATCGCAAAAATTAGTGAAATCTGAGCAAGCAATGACAAATAAATGATATTTTAAGTTGTGATGTGCCAATGAGCAACAGATGCGAGGATAATATAAATTTTACAAATTTGTAATAACGTCAATTGACGTCAGCAGACAAGTGAATGGCTTACACACCAGTAAAATAACTAAATAAAAGTCACAGTGAAATAACTAAATAAAAGCAGTTTTGACGTGTTTAAGGAGGCGGGATACTCAAATAAATTGCACAAGTAGTTTATTTAAGAACTGCAAATGAATACGTGACAGAATAAGGGAGAAAACGCAAATTTCGACACGAAACAATGCCGGGGACAAAAGACGAAAGAGACTGTTGTTTACCGGAGTTTTCATGGTGAATGCAAGTACCTGATTGACCAAACGGTGCACTGATTTCGTAGAGAACGTGTCGAGATTCGAACGTGTTAAGAAGGCGTTTAGATTACGTGAGTGATTGAGTGAATTCATGAATGAATACAAATGGTGGAAGTCACGGACTATTGGAATAAAGATCCAGACCTGTGGAACTTCGGAGGAGAGGAGCTGATTTATGACTGGTGATGTGGTGCCCAGCGTTGTCGAAACTTCAGAAAGGGAAGTGTTCTAATTTTCTTTTGATTGACTAGCGGCATAACTCTGTAAGAAGGCTAAGTTGTGTACTTCGAGAAACGATAGAAAGAACCAGTAATTATTCAAAGTAATTGTAAAAATGTTTAAAGGAAACGCGCGCAGTATGAATGAGTATTTTGAATGTTAAGTGTGTGTGTGTTACAATATTTATGTTGTGTTGGTTTGTTTACTGTTCGTGTTCAAGGGTATTTTTTTCAGTGTATGTGTTTCATTAGCGATGTCATTGGTGAGAGGTGGCAACGATGCCATTATAGTTAATAAATAAACCCGATAGTAAATTGATGGCGGCTTTGACATAAGAATTTTCGTGTTCTTTTGTTTTTTGCTACATATTAATGTCCTGCAATTACAATAAGTACCGTATCCTGAATAGGCGGCTTCGTACCCCAGGATCCTAAAGACTTTCTGTAAACAGTTCAGGGTGGTAGGTCACATGCTCGTGCAGTTATAAAAACAATAAATTAAGTAAACAATATTAAACAGAGACCCCCCCCCCCAGCACCGTTTCAGTACATGATATTATTTCAAGATATAATGTTGTTAATGAGATTTCATGTTCAATGTAGTAGCTCTAGAAAGACGCCAAAGTTTTTGTAATTTTTGAAAGTTCAGAGAGTTCAACTAAAATCAGGCCTGGGAGTTCAAATAATACGGGGGTCTTGATTTTATATATGTACTTTGCTCTATTCTGAAAAAGAAAAACATTCATTTTTCAGAAAATTTTGAAAATGTCATTTGGGCTTCTTGTGAAGTATCCTCAAAAATCAGAGTGACTGCTTCTAATTCAAGAGGCCTTGACATCAGCCTGATCAGTTGGGGAATATCAATTTTGGTGAAAATACTACTCAGGTTTGCTGTTGGTATTGTTCAAAGATGGTTAGCCTAAAGCTTTGCTGTGAATGGATCTTTCGGTTTCAAAAAAAATGTACAAAACATGGATGGTACGTCTCGTCAATCTATCATCAAAAATACACGGGTCAAAATGAAGGAGTTGGTAGTCCAATTGATTTCAAGGTGGTACTCAGTTTCACATATCAGTGTCTTCCTGCCTACTTGAGCCAATATTTAGATCATCTTCAACTTACAAACTTTCTTCAGATTTTTGTTTCTGAAACATGACCCTGGTCTTTTAAATTATAGCACTGACAGTTTCAGCCTTACTGATTCTCTTCCAAATAGTTCAGCAATATCATTGTATTGTCTCCGTTGAGGTAGACAGTTGGGATGTCAAGCTGAGAAACAAGCAAGTTGAGTTTTGCTCATACAGCAGGAAGTAAATGAAAAGACTACTGTGGGTAGTGGAGCAAACATGTCCATGAAATCTACCCCCAGCCCCTTACCGAAGATTTGAGCTACTACTCTAGTCTCTCGATGGGCAGTTCCCTCCCATCTGGATTATATTTATTCCTTTACATCTGTTCCATAATCACATTTCCGTCAAGAAGACTGTCCAACGACTCCCACGTATCTTTAACTTTTGACTTCGCAATAATGGGGCAAAACCTATCATCTTGCTTAGATCTTTTCATTGCTTTTCTGATGGGGTTCTCCGATACGTTCATTGGGAGACGGGTATTGAGAAAAAGAGGATCGACTTACTCGATGTGGAGACCGCGTTTCTGTGGATGCGGCATCGACTGATTAACGGATGGCGGTTCGAGGCCTTCACTTTCTTCGGTACTACTGCCGTGGCTGTATTTGCGTGTGGAACAGCTTCAGGGGCCTCGCTCTGGCACGCGAGCGACTTCAAAAGCCTCTTACTGATCTTCAGCGCCGAGCCTAGGAGTGATGGTCTTCCAACTTAATAACGACCCAGGTCCGTGACAAATCGCATTGTCTCCGAACTAATTCTCGAAATGTGTCAAGGATCTTTACATCCCTGTATATGCAGATATTTCTTTCTTGAAGAACCCACACACAATACTATTTTAAACAGTATTGAATAACGATGTCAAGGATGTCTCTCAAGTCGGACGATTATTTTGTGTTTTTGGGCGCGTGTACTGATACGGACATTAGTCCCCAAAGTATAGCACGTGTTATAACAAGGAAGATGGCGGTACTGTTCCTTCGTTGTAATGTGAAATGCGGCGCCGACCTACACGCTGGCTTGCGGGGTTTCCCCTCTGGCATCTCTGTCAGCGCGGCACTGCCCCAGCCAGGACAAGCGCTAAGTTCCAGATTACAAAACAGTTTCTCTAACAACTAATAATACAGGGTATATTAGATTTTGAGGGAAGATGTTTGATTTGTTTTCCAAAGTCAAATTGTTTATGAATATATTGTATGGTAGAGAACATATTGTAATACTTTTCTTATATTCCTCTTATTCTTTTGCAATACTTTGTGGATTTTAGTTCTTCAGTAAAAATAGTTTTATTGATTTTTTAAATAGTTGTATTGACTAGCCCCTCTCCCAACTGTTTTTAAGTACAAACTTAAAATTCTTTATTTTACCAATTAGTTTAAACAAACTTGTAGAGAAAAAAATTAGAATCTAATAATTCTGATTTTTTGAGCCTGAATGTACTTCCATTTTAGAATACAACCCATGTTTAAAAATGTTTACGAGTAGCATCTTTTTCTCTTGCCACCACAACCCCCCCTCTTGAGTGCACTTTCACCACAATATGGCGGCCACATAGCCGTTTCCGTTTGTTTGGCTTTCTTCTTTAAAAACTTGTGGTATGTTTAATTTGGTGTGATCCACGTTACTTGGGGTGGTATGTAATTTGTAATGTTTATTTTTTATTTTATTTTATTTATGCATTATTATCTCAATTCATTTGTATTCTTTTTTTGCTTCTTCATCATGTTTAACTCTCATTTTTCCGTTTGTTGCTAGAGACCCACTGAAGATACGAAATTGTAATCCCGAACGTGACTTTGGGAATTTGTTGAATTAATAAATAATAAAAACTTAACATTGTGGCTGATTATCCCTCAAGTCCAATTCCAATCATGAATTACCACAAAATATCAGCTACCACTACGGAAGTTAATATTACTACATTTGATCTAATTCAACACAAAATAAATTCAGGATAATACATGTGTGAAATAACGCCCACAAAGTAGAGCGATTCAGATGGCGCTAAGTATAATAGATTTACAATAACTTTCCCACACTTGAATTTAAATTAACACGATTCATGTTGAAAATACACTGGAGCATGACTTTCTCTAGTTGAATGTCGAAACATTTCTGGTGGCTCGGGAACATCTGCTGCAGCTGGTGGCTCGGTGTTGACAGGATGTTCAATTGCAGGTTGAGATCTCGTCTCGGGAAAATCAACTAATCTTGGGCTATTTGTAGAGTTATCAATTTCCGGCGCATTTAAGACCGATTTCTTTGGTGGAATGACTGCAGACAAGTTGGTCAATGTGACGTTTGAACACACAACCATCGTCAAACATAACCAAATAATCTAGAACCCCTTTTAGGTTTTTTTTTTATTTTTACTTTCTTGCTACTGCTTACACACTATAGAAATGAGTATTGTAATGCTTCGAAAAAAAAAAAAAACGACAAATTTTCGACAGAAAAACTCTTATTGCCGAGCCCTGGTAACGAAAAGGCAGATAAATCTTGTCCCTATATATCTGGCTGATGTTGGAGTCCTTTGGAATTTGAAACCCATATTTAATTTTTTTGGGGGGGGGGGCACTTTACTTAAAGCCCTTGGGACATCTTAAATAAAAAAGCACCAAATTTTTCGATTAGATTTTGACCTCGGATAGCGTAAGGGTCGCGTAAGAGAGTGGTGCAGCTCTCATTTCCGTTGAAATCCCGGATTTTTCGAAACGCGCAAAAATTTAATTTTTTTCGGCGTCTTTCTACAACCAGAATTAGAAGATAATTTTTCTTAATGAAATGTGTTTATCAGGAACAGATCTTCAAATAAGGTAGTGTTCAATTCTTCAGAAATGTATGCACATTTTTTGCGTCAAACAGGCAATTTTTAAATTTTAAACAATATGTTCCCAGGAATAGCTCTAAATTTCTTTATATTTTCACGTATGTAGCGAAGAACGGTAAAGAAAGTGGTACAGGTCCTATTTTCGGCACACACTGTATTTTCGAAAATTGGAAGAGAAATCAAAATGACAAATTCGAATTTCCGGCGCCTCGTTAGTCCATGATGGATTTATTTTCACCATGGCGCCGTCAGTTCACGTAAAAGCAACATTGGCAGTTTTAAATTATATTAGAATGCTTCCCATTGTCGGCGGTCGGGATGATCGTGTGATATAAATAAAATTCTTATGAAAGGAAATAGCTTTAACGTAGAAATGACAAATTTATTTCTTTTAAGAAGTTTTGATTGCTGATTATAGTATTCAAAATTGTTGTCTCACTTCGATGTAATAAAGGCATGCTTGTGTGAAATATTCTTTCTTTTCTGATAATGTGTTGCAACTAATGTAACAGTTAAATTTATGTTTGTTTTATTTGTAAAAGTTGGAAATGACTATTGTTCCTGGCTATCGAAACAAACGCAGATATGCACTACAGGCGCTTCGTTTGAAATTGTTGAATAGGCCTTTTTCATGTTATAACAGTTTTGAGTATGGAAGAAATTTCGACCACACCAAAAATAATTATATATTTCAATATTAGTAACTATGGCGCCGTCCATAAATTATGTAACGCACATTTCGGGTATTTTTAATACTCCCTCCCCCTTGTAACTTCCCTTCCCTATCTCTATGTAACTCAGCGTAACGCTGCCTCAGACCCCCTCCGCCCCCTTTAGCGTTACGTAATTTATGGACGACTATTTCCAATATGCGTGAAAGTATGTGCTGTTTTAGCACCTCTTGTTTCACGATCGTTCCGATTTTCCACTGTACTTTATTATTTGAATAATAACGGGCTTGTATGCGACCTCTCACACTTAATTGTGCTGATTGGCTCGAAACTGTTTGTTTGAATTTTATAGGTTTCAAGGTTCAAAACCAGTTTAATTCGAATTTACCTATTCCGATATAACTCTGCAGGCAATTTGCCACTGTTGAACGGCGTGTGACGCTCTTTACCGCAAAAGAATTTCTCGAACTACGCACTGACCTCCTAGTCTCCGTCATCACAGGTTCCTCGATCATTGCTATCTTCTTCTGTGTCTGCACGTTCTGTTCGGCTAAGCCGTTCGTTGCCTCGTATGTAGCAAAGGACGGTACAAATTGGTGAGGGTCTCATTTTCGGCGAAGTCTCCATTCTTGAAAATTGCAAAAAATTAACACAAGAAACGTATAAGATTGATGATATATTTTTCTTCAACGAAATTTGTCCCAAAAATTTAGATTTTTAAGTAACGTTATGTACAAATAAACAAGTGGTGCTACAGAATAGCACAAAATTTCCCGTATTAGTTTTCTATTTCCTTTGGTCTCTGGTAGCTATTCGGACATGTCACACCAGCTGCCATCTATCGCCGCCTAAAGTACATTTTCTTGACATATTCTTAATTTGCCGGTAGAAATGCTAACATATGGATAGATAAATGACCTTTCGTACAGTGAATATATGGATGTTCTGTACCTCGCAACACGGACAAAAATAATGACTATCAAATAGGTTTTCATTAATTTCTAAAATTTTTATTTGTAAACGCAAACTCTACTAAATAAACCATCTTTACCTTATCACTGCCACCGTCTCGTAGTTCACCAACAATGTAGTTTTCAAATATCCCTTGTGGCATTGTTGCGCAAATTTCACTAAAACTTCGCGGATTGCTTGATAGAAATACATCAAACATTGAGAATACAAACTGTAAATTGTAAATTTAATAATTTTTTTATAAATTATTACAAAATACTATTTTTCACCTTCAATGTAGTGTGTTCGATGTATTAAACTCGTCGAATCCTATTTGCTTTATAATCGTCCTAAATATAAAGAATAAAATTGGGCGACTAATTTTGACGTCCAATTACTCCACAAATACGCATATTTCGGAAAAATGACCTTACTTGAAGATCTGGTTTTGTTGAACATATTTCATTAAGAAAAACAATTCTATCTTCACAATTGTAGTTGTAGGAAAAGGCCGAACATTTTTTAATTTCTTTTCATTTTGCAAAATCTGGCATTTCAACGAACCTGAAACCTACACCATTCTCTTAAGCTTCCTTTATGCTAAGGTTCCAATTTAAAAAAATGTTGAGCGGTTTTTAAGGAAAAATGGTTTCAAGAAAATAAAATTGCCTGTTTGACACAAAATTTCGCAAAAAATACTCATGTTTTTGAAAAACTGAACATGACCTTATTTGAAGATGTTTTTTATGAACACATTTCATTAAGAAACAAAATTGTATCTTCCTAATAGAAGTTGTAGGTTTGGCGTTTAACGCTTCTGAAAAGGAGGAATTTTGAGATAGTTTTCACAGAAAACGGTTGAGTTCTCGAGAAACTTTGTATGACATTCTTTAAAACACATGTACTCGTAAATGGCATACTGTGAAAATATTGCCGCTAATGTAAATATTACCGACGTGAGAGAAGTCAAAAAAGTTTGATTTTCGTTATTTTTGAAAAAACAAAAGAATAGAGCAATATGACTTTTATGTCATATCATAGAGTACATTTAGTGCCATCCCTACCAAAAGTTTAAAGAAAGAATTTGGAACCGTTATTGAGAAAATCTTGTTTTTGTAACTTTTTAAAATAGCACATTTTGCACGCAATATTGCGCGAATGGTATTAAAATATTCAAAAAATGTACATGACCTTAATGAAATAACTCACTTGGGGAAACAAATTTTATTTGGAGGAAAGATCTCTTTCTTCAATTTTGCAGTTGTAAGAAGACGCCGAAAAAATTTTGAATTTTTGCAATTTTCGAAAATTCAGAGGTTTTAATCAACATGAGACCTACCCCATTCTCTTAAATGACTTGCAGACTTTCCAACAACAAAATTTAATCAAAATTGTTGGCGCCATTTTTTTTTAAAATGTCCCAGGGGGCTTCATGTAAAGTACCCCGCAAAATTAAAATATGTTTCAAATTCAAGGGGCACGAGATTAGTCAGATCGATCGGGGAGTGTCAATTTTGGAGAAAATCGGCTGAACGGTTTAGTCGCTTAGCGTTGTTCACAGACGGGCAGACGTTTTGCTATCAATCGAGTTTTTGGTATCAAGGACCCACAAAACAGGGATTCTGGTTGAACCACGTGTTAGGGGATTATTTTTCTTAATTAGGTAACTGGATTTATCCACTTTTTCGTAATCAGGGCCCGGCAATGAATTTTTTTCTGCCGAAAATCTGCTTAATTACTAATTTACTGAATTTTTTGACACTTGCAAAAAATATGTGTAAAGTATGAGCTATTGTTTAAATACTAGTTTATTTTTGGTTTTGCTTTCAGTAAATCGAGAGGATCCAACCCCCCCTCCCCCTATAGGATGGCCTCAGCACTATTTTGTGCTTGGAGACACCACAGAACCCATATTCAGCCTTGCATATGACCACTACACCGGCTTAGGTGGCTCAGTGCATCAACTGATGTCACTGCAGTACCTTTGGCCGGGAGGTCCTAGGATTTGAGTCTCGATGGTGGCAGGATTTTCGACACTAGCTATATAGATAGCAACGTCGATTTCGACCACTGTCTGCTGGAGAATTCTAGCGGCCGGCTGCTCTGATCGGTAGTTTCCCGTGTTTTTTTTCGATCAACAATAGGCGAATGTACGACAAAACGGGCCACAGACCGCGTGCGATTTTTCCTTCCTCTTCTTTGTCATATTCCCATCCCTTACATTCACACACATGCACTACACTACCACACATGACGGGAGCTTAGAGCATGACCCGGATTGGGTGGGGCTGCCTGGCGATAGATACCTGGTTGGGGTAACCCCGCATGCCGACGTCAACCAACGTGAGATCATTACCACATCAGGTGATAAAAATATGCACTTACAGGCCTAATGCCCTTTAGCAGTTGTCGCACCCCGCACCCGGAAACACCAATGAATCAACTACTAGATACAGGATATGTATACTATACTAATGCAAACGGAGGGCTTGGTTCGATCCTTTGTAGCATGGAAAGAGGAAAAACAGTCGACATCTATATATGGACGCTGTGCAACTGTTATAAATACATAGTAAACCGAGGGAGGTTAATCAAAGACAAATTGGAAAAACTTCACGACAAAAGTGATTTGGAATATAAATAACACTCCGAACTTATATTTGATTTTTTGTCTTACAAGATTCAGCTTTGTGTGACTGCATGGCAATAGTGGCCTCTGAAACTTGCGTTGAGAGCCCACAGCACCTGCCAATGGTTGAGCTGAGAAACTTGCACAGACGAAGTTTATGGTGTCTATCCACGACTGAAGCTCCTTGGAGTCACTGCAACATTGAAAATAGATACCAATTTACACCAAAAGAACACAATTATTTAAGACACACACAAATTTTTCTCTCGAAAATATGCAACATAAGTTTACAAGAATGTTTCATTACTCAACTATCAGTGACGAAAATCACACAATACGGCAATCATATTCACCATTAAATAATTTGTGGAAGCCATGAACAGCTTAAATATACGACATTTAAACACATTATAGTTACTACTCTAGGGACCAACTTCGTTTTTGTTTTACCGTGACATCCCAAACGGTCCGAATATATGATTTTTTTTGTTGATTCCCCCCCCCCCCCATTCATGCTCTGACCCGTTCCCCGGGCGACTGGCGTGAAACTTGCAGCGCCCGGGCGTTTTCTGAGGGACCCGAGTCATTCAACGGATGGGTCGGACGGAGGGTGTTGTGGGACGCCTGCCCTCATCTATTAAATAATAATAATTACTCATTATTATTATTATTATTATTATTATTATTATTATTATTATTATAAGCAGGGCCTGCGGCGCAGGCGGTTGCGGCAGCCGTCGTCTGCGCCAAGGAGGGTGCAGGTTCGAGTCCTGCTTGGGCATAGTTGTATTTGTCCCTTCACCCTTCATCACTACCCTATCACCTCATGATTCATAATTCAGGGATTAACAACCTTGTCTTACGAAGATATACAGCTGAAAAGCTGATCTCCGTAATTAAACACCTCTCTCTCCAGGATAGAGTATGACAGGGCCTCGTAAGAGAACGAGTAGTGTGGTCATAAATGACAGATATGATAATAATAATAATAATAATAATAATAATAACAATAACAACAACAACTCCACCTAGGGAGTAAACGACCTTGCAGTTGGTGGTAGAGCTTGAGCACCCCCATGAGCCTGAGAGCTATGTCAGTGTTAGCCTAGCTACTGGTAGGGTCTCCCTTGCTGAATAGGTTGAAGGTGAGGGGTCCGACAAAGACGTACTCCATTTTGAGGAGAGTGGGAAGTAAGTAGAGAGGGAAGGGTCATGAACCTTTGGACTTCCTGTTATCGGCCCATGGAGGGTACAGGAGAGAAACTGGGTTGGCACACCAGGTCACTGATTAGAGTGGAGGCCCGAACCTTGCATTAGCCAGCGAA
Organism: Acheta domesticus; assembly: GCA_031308135.1. Classification (NCBI taxonomy): domain Eukaryota; kingdom Metazoa; phylum Arthropoda; class Insecta; order Orthoptera; family Gryllidae; genus Acheta; species Acheta domesticus. The sequence continues at coordinate 23,812,058 of JAHLJT010009436.1, read as the reverse complement.
GGAGGCTGCCTTCAGCAGTCAGTGAAAATCCAGAAGGGTTTAGTAATGCCGACTGGCGATCGGAGGGACCCCCTTGCTGGACCCTGCGAGGGGATGCCCCGAGGCCACTGTGGGTCGCAGTAACGGATGACAGGAAACAACCCAAAGGTTAAGTGTGATCTGTGAACTCGAATTTGCTACCTGCGAACCTTCACTTGAACCCAATGAGCAAAATGGATAGAAGAAGCAATGTAATGAACCTTAACGTGCCTTGTTCTACCAATGTCCCATACCTGCTCAGAAACCGAGCTAATGTCACCTTGCCGACGTCTGGCCATCCCACGGATGTTAGTTTCAGGGACCCAGAGCCGGCAGTAGCTCGAAGCCATCGTCAGAGGTGGACGCGGGATGAATTGAAGGAGGTGATGTGGTGCTTTTACTATGCAAAAGCGAAAAATGGGAGCTCATAAATAGAAGTTTTCAAGGTATGGAGAGAGCGGAACCCGGATATGAGACACACCCTGGACTCAAAGAAGCTTGCCAGTCAACGACGATACATACTCAGCAGCGGAAAATTCACAGCAGAACAACTTGCTGACATTGAGAGAAATGCGCAGTGGATCGAACTACCACATGACGAGCATGTAGAACTTGAAAACGATGATCCTGTTGAAGATTCATCTCTTTCAAATGAAACACACGTCAGTGGTGATAATTCATCTGGCAATGAATTACACGATAAGGAGACGATGCGAAATCTCCTCCGACGCGAGATAGAAAGAGTTCGTCAACTTCCATTTGAATCTCGTGCACCGTTGAGGAGAAAATACGAAAACGCCAAAGCTAAGAGAGTGATAGAGACGGCGAATTCTGTCTTAAATGAGGTGGTACAGACCCCAGGTAGAGATCTAGGTATTGCTAAAATCAATCACATCGTGTATGCAACTCGATATCTGGTATCTCAGATAATTCTGGGGCCAGCCGAGAACACCGACGGCCGACAGCAAAACAGAGGAAACAGCCATGGACAAAGAGAATTATGAAACGGATAGCCGACACTCGGCGTGAAATATCACTCTTAGCTGAGGTATCTTCTAAATCAACGCACACCACTGAAGTTCAACGAAAGATATTCAATGTTGAACAAAAATACCAAATTGAAAATGACACAAGCAGGCTAATGGTAGTTGAGAAGATAAAAGAGAAAATTCAAGCATGGGCTCAACGAATTAAACTTTACAAACTTAGAATAGATTTCCGTATGTAGAACTGGTTGTTTGAAACAGATGCGAAGAGATTCTATCGCAATCTGACTCAAAAACCGAATGGCAATGCTGTCACTTCTTCAAAAGATGACGTCGAAGCATTTTGGGCAGGAATCTGGGAGGAAACCAGATCCTACAACAAAGACGCATTGATCCTACAACAAAGACGCATAATAGTTACATTCATGGAATGTTTCGATTTCATCATTGTTCTGACGAATACTCCACAGAAATGCATTCTATCGTTGTTTGACAATTCGAAAACAAGGCTGAATCGCAGTAGCTACCTTTTTGCTTTTCATTAATTTCACAAATGCTGCACAGTATGATCTACTTTCTCACATTTAAATTTAAACATAAGCGAAAATAGTCTACGATTTGTTTTAATCACTATGCATAACACAAATATAACTAATGGTGTTACAACAGCTCATTTTCGCATTATATCTAAAAAATTCAAAATTTGCAATTTTCAAAATTTCAGAGTTCAACAGAAATTAAAATACAATGTTCGCAAAAAATTGAACCGTCACCAATTTTCATATCGTTCTTTGATACATATGAGGAGAACATTTTAGAAAACATTTGAAGCTGCTTTTGAGTAAAATATTGTTTAAAAATTCGAAGTAAAAATTATCACATGACTACCACCAGCGATTTTGCACGTGTTTCGTATTATGAAATACCCGCACTGTGGTGGCAGTAAAACGGAACATAGATTTATCATTATTGTTCGATTTCTCAGTATCTGCAGGATAAAAACAAATACGACATTTTTAAAAACTTTTTGATTAAGGATAATTGAATTTTGAACAATAAAAATGAGAATAGGCAACATTTAGGCATTTAAACACAAAATAGACTTTGTTGGCATATTGGCACCAATAAATGATTTAAATTTGGAGCCGTTCAGAGAAATCAGTTATTAACAACATTCTGTGGCCTTAATTACAAACTCAGAATTTACATTTCAAACGTCTCGGGTTGAAACAATTTCTTCAAACTTTTCGATGGGATAGTGCTAAATGCATTCTTTAATATGAAGTAAAGTTTATTTTGAGGTATTTTTTTTCCTTTTTTCAAAAATTGCAAAAATATAATTTTTTGATGTCTCTCACGTCGTTAATATTTGCATTAGCGGCGAATTGTTTACATTATTGTATTTGAGTACATGCACTTTAAATAATGTCAAATAATGTTTCTCGAAAATTGAATAGTTTTCTGTGAAACATAGTTCAAAATTCCGTATTTTCAGAAACGCTCAAACGCCATTTTCTCAAAAATGGCTTCAGAATTTTTGTTCAATCTTTTCGAATGGATAGTGCTAATTGCATTCTTTAATATAGCGTAAAGTTCATTTTGGGGTATTTTTTAATTTTTTCAAAAATTACACAAATGTAATTTTTTGAAAGGTTTCTCAAATCTATAATATGCACATTACCAGCAATTTGTAAACATTATTATATTTGTGCTTCAAATGAAGTTTTTTGAAAACTCAAAAATTTTCTGTGAAAAATAGCTTCAAATTTCGCATTTTTAGATGCGCTTAAATGCCATTTTCTTGAAAACAGCTCACAATTTTTCAAAGAAAATTGCCATTAGGTCAAGGTTTTTGTGTTCTTAAATATTCTAAAATTAATATTTTCGTTCTACCATTAGGAAATCCAAAAATTAAGAAAATGTCAATAAAATGTAGTGTGGGCGGCGATAGTTGGCAGTTGGTAACAGAGGCGTATCTAGGTATTCAGGCGCCCATGGCAAGCATATAATTTGCGCCCCTGTCAGGATAGCTCAAATTAGGGTTATTGTTATTTGTTTTAGCGGGTATACTCTAAATAGCGCCCTTTGTGAGTGGCGCCCATGGCACTTGCCATGTCTGCCATTCCGTAGATACGCCTCTGGCTGGCAAGAGTATGTGGCAAGTATAGCTAGCGGAGACCCATGGAAATATAGCTATGTCTCAGCTAGCGGAGATCCATGGAAATAGAAAACTAATGCGGGAAAGTGTGCCATTTTGTAGCACCACCGTTTTGTAGGTTTTGTTGTATCACGACGCCGAAAAATAATTTAACTATTTTTAATGCCCCACATGTTTAATGAAAAGTAACCTCTCTCCATAATTAAAATATTAATTTCAAGTTCAAAAGGCCGTGACATCAGTCAGATCGATTGGAAACATCGATTTTGGAGAAAATCGGCTGAACGGTTTAGCGCTAGCATTGTCCACGGGCGGAAGGGCGTTTTCCCGTCTATAATTTTTTTGTATTGCCACGTCACTCGCGGTCTCCGCGAATGACAGTGAAGGTGGGTCGCCTTACCTTCCAGCTAACTCAAGTGGCAGAAAGGTGGCCTGAAAGAAATGGGATGGCGAGTGGACGTTGTTTTAGCAAGAAAGAACATATCTGAATGAAGTTAACGTAAAAAAAGTTAATGATTCAAAATATATTAACCTAGATTTACACTACCATGCATGACCTCGTGAGTTTTCCCCGTAATGCAAACCAAAATAAGCGAAACAAGAGAAATTAAAATTAAATTATTACAATCAACAACAGACAAAATGCATTACACAAAAAATCTATGACTAATTTTACTAATGGCCAATGCGCGGCCTGAAATATTTCCTTCTCTGCTTGTTTTGAGCTAACTGCAAAAGTTCATTCCGTAGCGCCTGAGGGGCATTTGAGCGCTTTCGACGAAGCTCTCGTGCACATCACTGTCTGGAGATTTTCGTGGTCATTGCCCCATTCAGCGGGGCGACGTCTCAGAAAGGGGGCGCTTCTCCCGAGCGGCCCGGCGGCGGCGGAAGAGGAGGCCCGTGGCGGCGGTCAGGTCGTCTGGGCCGCGCGGTTCTGCGCGCCGCTCCGAGGGAGGGTGTGCGGCCGCGAAAAGTGCTCCTCTCAGCTGGTCGAGCGGGCGCCTTCAGGTAGCGCTTTCGACGGGCATTGACGTAAACGGTGGCGATCTTGACGATTAACGCAGTCACTTCCGCGTGCTTATGCCAAATATAGACTAATAATCACGTCTACTTCAACAAAATCAATTGTTTTGGTTCATCGAATAGTGGCCAAGCACGGCACATTAAATAACTTGAACCGATAAAACTTTGGTTCAGACAATTGATCAAGTCCGAAAGAGAAATTTTCTCTTGAAAAGTCTCGCCACAATATAAAATCAAATGAAGACCCCGAAGGGCAGTCACAGAGTGCCTTCACGAAGTCTTATTAACAAGCGCCGCAGTCGAAAGCAGAGCGACACTCAGCCAAAAGCTGAAAACAGAATGCTACTCAGTCGAAAGTCGCAAGCGGAATCCCTCGGATGTTACTTTCTTTCTCCTCGCTGCCTCGGTCCCCATCCAAAAAAATCTCTGAAGTTCGAGAATGTTCTACAATTTTGAACCCGTTCGGCGATAGGCCACAGGAAACTGCGCACTGAAATTGCTTCGTCCAATCGCTGAAGGCGTTTGAACAGGGATCTTTAAGGCTAAATGTACCGAAAAAAACTTGTAGGAAAATTCAATAGATCGCAGCACCATCAGCAGGAATTTACTTTACCGATAACGTCTGAACAAATGATCCGATTTTCGATCTGTAAACGGCATTTGACTCCTGTTTATAATAGAATTTACGCTACGAAGCCCTTTTTCCAAAAAAAACTAGCAGAAACTCGATTTTTAAAATTTTTCTCGTACTTCCGGGAACAATTTCAAAAATGTGGGCTTATAGCGCGATGGCGACACGCTTCCAGAATCCAACGCCGTGTCAAACATGCAAATCGGATAAATAGGAGCGACGGTAAGTGAAATTTCGAAAAAAAACACCTCACCCCACTCCCCCTTCCCTTTCCCCTTCCACGCCGCAGGGATCTCCGCCCCTTGTGGGCCGGGCGGCGCGGCGAAGCCGGCACGGGCGAGCCGGCGCGGCGACGGGCTCGAAACGGGCACGATGCAACAAATTCTCTACTCACTACAAATGGTACAGCATTTGGTGCAAAACTAAATATTTGCCTGCAAATATCAACATAAATTAGACAATTACAACTCCTTTTCATACAGCTCCATTAGGTCACAACAATGACACTAATTCACAGATATTCGCGAGCGCAAAGTGAATTCCATTGTTGTAGACCCTGCATTGTCGCTATTCTGAGAGCTATTAATTCTTTTTACTTATTTCAAATATTTAAAAATAAACAATTTCTAAAATATTAATGTGTAAGTCTATAACAAAGTTCGAATGTAAAAAACGAAGAAAGAAATAATATACAAAATTGCACATTCTAATTTACGACGCATCCAGCTGTCCGAAGCGCAGTAAATTTACAGCGGCCTATTACGTTTGTCACAAAATTAAAGAAAAACTACTCGTATTTTGAAAAAATTAAGCATGACCGTATTTATTTTATTTATTTATTTGTCAAAAAACAGAAACAGAATGGCACAGACTTTCCCGTATTAGTTTTCTATTTTCCTGGGTCTTCGCTAGCTATTCGGAATTGCCACATACTCTTTCTTGCCAGCTACCATCTATCATCGCCAAAAGTACATTTTTTTGTCATTTTCTTAATTTTTCGGTTTCCTATTGGTAGAACAGAAACATTAATTTTAGAATATTAAAGAACACAAAAACCTAGCCGTAAATGGCAATTTTCTTTTAAAAATTATGTGCCGTTTAAGAGAAAATGGCGTTTTAGCACTACTACAAATGCGAAATTTGAAGCTCATTTTCACAGAAAATTTTTGAGTTTTAAAAATACTTTATTTGAAGTTATTTGAAGCACTTACACTCACAAATATAATCATCTTTATAAATTGCGGATAATGTGCATATTAAAGATGTGAGAGATCTTTCAAAATATTTACATTTATATAATTTTTGAAAAAAAAACAAAAAAAACTCAAAATAAACTTCACGCTATACTAATGAGTGTAATTAGCACTATCCGTTACAAAAGTTTCAAGAACAAAATTGCAGCCGTATACGAGAAAATGACGTTTGAGAATTTCTGAAAATGCCGAAATTTGAGCTACTTTTGACAGAAAACGGTAGTGTTTTCGAGAAACTTTACTTGACATTATTTAAAGCGTATATACTCGTAAATATAATAATGTAAAAAAATCGCCGCTAATGTAAATATTAACGACGTGAGAGACAAGTAAAAAAATTTACATTTTTGTAATTTTTGAAAAAAACCAACCGATAGACCAAAATGGCTTTTATGTCATTGATAGAGTACATTTACCACTATCCCTACCAAAAGTTTAAAGAAAAAATTTGGAGCCGTTTTTGAGAAAATTTTGTTTTTGTAATTTTTTAAAATTGCACATATTGCACGCAATATTGCACGAAAACTACCAAAATTGTGAAAAACATTTACATGACCTTTATTAAAGAACTCAATATGCAGAACAAATTTTATTTGAAGAAAAAATCTCTATCTTCAATTTTGTAGTTGGAGAAAGACGCCGAAAAAAATTTAAAAACTTTCACAATTTTCGAAAATTCAGAGCGGTACGTGAAAATCGGACCTATGCCATGTTAAAAAGTGTATTTTCCTCTATTCATACAAGAAATCTAAAGAAAAAATTTGGAGCCGTTTTTGAGAAAATGTTGAAAATCCCCGGGGGGCTTCATATAAAGTAACCCCAAATTTTAAAGAATCTTTTTCAAAATCACAAAGCTTCGACTAGAATCAGATCGACTGGGGAATATCAATTTTTAAGAAAATCGACCGAACGGTTTAGGCGCTAGCGTTGACCACAGACGGACGGAATGCCGTCAATCGATTTTTAAGTATAAAGAAGCAACAAATCATGGATTTTGACCACACCACGAGATAGAGGATTTTTTTTTCTTAATTTAGCAACTGGTTTTATCCACTTATTCGTTTTCACGGCCCGGCAATTAATTTTTTTCCGCCGAAAACTGGCCATTTTTTTGCGCAGCATTACACAACTTTCCCTATACTACGTATATCACTCCGTGTATACGTACGTATACGGGAAAGTAAAAATGAACTAATTGCGTAAATATCACCCATATTCCATCTCCTCACATCGTATTTTAGATATATTTTACTTCTAAGATCTTCCATTACCATTTCACTACCGGAAAGAACAAGCAGAGATAACGCAAGAGCTCTTTTATCCTACGATTCGATTGATCATTTCAAAACGGCGTTTGTCACCTTGATAGAATTCACCTGGTTAATTCCCTCTTCCAAGAAAAACAGCCGAATCGAATTTTTAAAATGTTTTTATACTTGCGGACATATTTGAAAAAGTGGTAAAATAGCGCGCTGGTGAGATGCACCCTGAATCTAACGCCATATCATACACCGAAATCGGATAAATAGACTTCTCTAGTCATGTAAAAAAATGATCTTCAGTAACGTCAAAATTCTGTTTCGCGGTACTGCTTGACGATCTCATGGCTAAAGTCCGGATGTAATGTGATTACATATGTTTTGTCTACTGTTCTCATTTTGTAATCTTGGCGAACTGTTGCAATCCTAACAAAATATTTAAATTTTTCGTTACAAATTTTATACTGTATTACGTATTTTACATATTTTGCTGATCATTTAATATCTGCTTAAGAGTATATTTATTATTTATTAATTATTAAGATATTTTCACAAATCTACCAAATTTTCTTGAAATTATTTCCGAAAATATATTTAATTAATTTTGAAAAATAGTTTTTATTTAAATGTGTGTTTATATTTTAGCAATGAGCCTATTTTGTCTAATACTAATTCAGAATTGCTGACATTCCTATGTGCTGCACATAAAGATTTCGAACAGAGTGCTTCAAAGATTTTCTGTTCGTCTCTGAGTTTTCTACGTGCATCTCTTTGTTTTCATTGCTGATAGAGAGAAATAAAAAAAACAGTAGGCAGAAAAAGTAGTTACTTTTAAATTCTATATAATTAATATTTTATTAATGGAATTTCAAATTGTGAACATTTATTTTACTTTATCTCTCTTCTCAATCTTCATACGAAGAGAAAGTTATATCGTGCGCAGGAAAACTCTCAAAGCCGAGTCCTGGTAATGAAAATGTGGATAAATCCTGTTGTTGTATAGCAAATTACTTCCTGTAACTCGTGGTGTAGCCAGAATCCTTGTTTTGTGGGTCCTTAATACCGAAAAATTGATTGACGGAAAAACGTCAGTCTCTCTGGTGTATGTGAACAACATTAGCGTTTACACTGCGTACAAATTTTTGCAAACTGGAAAAAAAAAACTGCTGTCGATCTACTGTCAGTCGAAGCTCTGCAATTTTCAAAAACGTGCATTACTTTTTGGAGATACATTACACGAATCCCCCCGGATATTTTAAGTAATTGCTCAAATATGGCTCCAAATTTTTCTTTATATTTCTCGTAAAAATGAAATAAAATACACATGGCTTAGGTCCGATTTCACTGATAACTGAATTTTCGAAAATTGCAAAAGATTGAATTTTTTCGGCGTTTCCTACAATTACAATATTGACGATAGAGACTTTTCCTTTCTAAGAAATTTGTTGTACATAATTAGTTCTTTCATTAAGGTCATGAATTTTTTTAAAACAATTTTTGTAGTTTTGGCGCAATCTTGTGTGCAATATATGCAACTTTAAACGATAACAAAGCAAGGTTTTTTCAAAATCGGCTCCATTTTTTTCCTTTAAACTTTTGGTGGGGATATTGTGAAATGTACTTTAAGAGATGACATAAACGCTATTTTGCTCTATTCTTTTGTTTTTGCGAAAATAACACAAATGAAACTTTTTGAATAGCCAGTCACGTCGTTTATATTTACATTATCGGCGATTTGTTCACATTATTAGATTTATGAGCACACGTGCTTTAAATTATATCATTTAAAGTTTTTCGAAAACTAAAAATTTTTTTTGAAATGAACTCGAAATTTCGCATTTTCAGAAACGCTCAAACGGCAATTTTTTCTGAAAAAGGTTCCAAATTTTTTGTTCAAAGTTTTTGTACTTATAGTGCGAAATGCACTGTCTAAGGAAACAAAAAATGTTTTATTGTATTATTGTAACCGCTAATACGCGATTACAGTTTAAATAAGTGAGAAAATAGTAGTGAAGACACGACACCGTATCTTGGACAAATAATTCTCTGGTGGCGAGGAGATGGCGACAGACGTAAACTCAATTTCTGAACGCACTCTGATGCCAGCCAATGAAAAACTAGTATGAACAAACGGAAACGGCAAGAGCTTGTGCCAAAAGAATCCAACTTTCTTCTTGTCCTAGTCGCCGAAGCGAGCAGTTGTATGAATTCGTTTTCTTATCTTGTTGGAGTTGCCGAAGTGAATAGTCAGCCATCTTGTGCGCTACGACGACGTTGAGCGACACGTAAAAGAGCGAGTACGCTGTACCAGAAAGTCTGTACTATTTTTTGAAATTTCATTCTGAAAACATATTTATAGAATCTCCAGAATTATAAGAACTCTAATCGACATTGTAATTAATTTGACTTTTGCCAATTACGAAGTCATAAGTGGATTCTGGACTTGGATTCGGAGGTGACCATCGCCTGAGGAGCCAACGGTAAAACATCGCTAACCGAGGGGAGACGGCGCCCGGAGGCCTCACGATTTCGACGCAGCAGGCAGCGCGCGGAGCGGCGCAAGGGACCCTACGACCTTGGAGGCGTGGACAACATTTTGCAACCGACTTCGCAGCGTGGAATTCTCCGGAGGTTCGACGGCCGTGAGTTTAACGAAACCAAAAGAACTTTTACTAAATCTCAATTTAGAACTGTACCGCACAGTATTCTTGCTAATTTGACAAGTCATTTCTTTTTTCTTCCTGAAGTCGTAATTGAAATCAGATAAGGGTATTTTGTAAATAATGTAAAATTGTGTTCTTGTACAGAATTAATTGACTAAATTCACGTGTAATGAATCCAAAGGTGTTACAAGAAATTTGAATATTGTATGTGTATGTATTTTTTTCAGGGTTATTGTTTTGAAGTGTATTTTGTGTGTTTTTCTCAGTGATTTTCTGTGTGTATAAGTTATTACATGGAAATAAGGTGCAAAGTTAACATATTCTTAGAGAAAACTGCAGTTTTTAGGTAGGGAAAGATAGCTACCGTAATTAAATGTAAATTTAGTTGTACAAAACTTTCCTTCATAAGAATATATCTTCAATGTTATTTCAAAATTGTGTTGGAATGTTAATTGGTAGTTAGTTGAAAAGACGAACTCACCCCCGATAGGGAATTTTATTCTACCTAGAAATTTCCCAGGTGTGCGTGACGGGACAGCTATCCGTCACGGAATTAGTAAATGAAAGATTTGCTATTTGTAACAAGTAAAGAGCAGGGTTTGTTGTTGTTTTTCTTCAAAATTTACACAAATGTATTTTTTAAATATTTCGCATGCCTTGTATGCACATTTGCAGCGATTCATAAACATTATTGCATTTGTGAATGGAAGAGCTTAAAATATCTTAAAATAAATTTAAAAAAAAACTCAAAGATTCCTGTGAAAAAGGGCTTCATATTTCGCATTGACACAGATGCCTAAACACCCTTTTCTTAAAAACGGTTTCAAGTTTATGAATGAAAATTGTTGTAAAGGACAAGATTTCAGTCTTCTTTAATATTCTAAAAGCAATATTTTGAATCTACCATTAGGAAACCGAAAAATTGAAAAAACCTAAAAATATGTTGGGTGCTTTAAATGGCTGGTGGCAAGATGGGGCAAGGCCATAAATCTAGCCCATGCCAACAAAACAGTAAATTTTACTACGACAAAGTCCGAATAGCTGGCTGAGACTATAGGAAATTGAAAACTAATACGGGAAAATCTGTGCCATTCTGTAGCACCACTAGTACTCGTTTTGGGGTCCCCTGATACCGAAAGGGTGTATGTGTGTTTTGACTTTTCAACGTCCGTTCGTCCATCCATCTGTCTGTGTCTGCCTGTCTGGGCGTATGTGAACACCACTAGCGCCTAAACTATGTGTAGAATTTTTGCTCAACTGAATCTGGTCTAAGTCGAAGTTCTGCGATTTTTAAAAACATTCATTAATTTTTGGAGATACTTTATATTAAGCCCCAGGGACATTTTCAACATTTTCTCAAAAATGTCAATCAGGATAGGTGGCTCAGTGCATCAACTGATGTCACTGCAATGCCTCTGACCGAGAGGTGCTAGGATCAAGTCCCGATTGTGGCAGAATTTTCAACACTAGCTTGTCAGTTAGATGTAGAATTCAATCGGTGTCTGGAGGAAAATTCTAGCGACCGGCTGCTCTGATTGGAAGTTTTCCGTGGTTTCTCCGATCAACATCAGACGAATGCCGGAACAATACCCTAACAAACGTACCGCGCGCGATATTTCCTTCCTCTTCCTTGTCCTATCTTCATGCACACACACACACACACACACACACACTAACTTGCACAACACTACCATATATGCTGGGAGACCAATGGGAGGATTGGAATTTGTCCCGGCTGTGGGCCGTGCACTGCTGGTGGGAGATACCTTGTTAAGAAAGAACCCGGCAAGCCGACAGGTAAATCGGTCGGTGATTTAGAGCTTGTCCCGGCTGGGGTGGTGCCCCGCTGGTGGCAGATACCTGTTTGGGAAGCCCCGCTAGTGGACGGAAGGTCGGCGCCGGATCTCGCCATCGGCATAGCGGGCAACATCTCTTCCACCTCACGATGAAATAATGCATGTGCATTGCACTTACGGGACTAATGACCACAGTAGTTGACGCGCCCGAAGTCACTAACAATCAAAAATTACTCCAAATGCTTTCCTTAAATTAATTGTAAGAATAAAGTAAAATACACTAAAGGTGGCATAGCTCTTATTTTCATTGCTGACTGATTTTGGGAAAATTGCAAAAGTTCGAATTTTTTTTTCGGCGTCTTCCTACAACTACAAAATTGAAGATAGAGATTTTCTCTTAAAATTATATTTGTTCTCCATACTTATTTCTTTCAATAAGGTCATGCACATTATTTTGAAATTTTTAGTAGTTTTCGCGCAATATTGAGTGCAATTTGTGCAATTTTTAAAATTTACAAGAACAAGATTTTCTCAAAATCATCGTCAACTTTTTTCCTGAAACTTTTGGAAAGGATAGTACCTGATGTACTCTGAGATGACATAAACGCCATATTGCTCTATTCCTTTGTTGTTTTTTTTTTCTTTCAAAAATTACAAAAATGTAATTCTTTGACTAGCCTTTCATTTCGTAAATATTTTCATTAACGGCAATTTGTTCATATTAGGGAGCTTTTGCCACCTCGAACGTTAAGTACTATCGATCTTTTGCGCATGCGCAGATGCACCAAGGTGATGCGAAACTTACACTGCGAATGAGCAGAAGATCGATAATACGTAACGTTCGAGGGTGCAAAAACTCCCTACTATTACATTTACGAGTACAACTGCTTTACATTATGTCTTAAAAGTTCCTCGACAACTCAGATGTTTTCTGTGAAAATGAACTGAAACTTCCGAATTTGCACAAATGCTCAAACGCCATTTTCTCAAATTGCTTCTTCAAACTTTTCGTACGAATGCTACTTGCATTCTTTGAGTTGACATAAAATGAATTTGGCTGTATTTTTTTGATTTTTCAAAAAATAAATAAATGTATTTTTTAAGTGTCTCTCACGCCATTAATGTTCACATTTCCAGAAATTTTATACATTATTACATTTGTGAGTAGAAGTGCTTTAAATGTCACCAAATGAAGTTGTTCGAAAACTCGAAAGATTCTTGTGAAAATTCCGATGCTTCCATTTTCGCATTTACGCTTAAACGCCATTTTCTTAAGAGCGGTTCCAAATTTATCAATGGAAATTCCTATATAGGACGAAGTTTTACTCTTCTTTAATATCCTAAAAGTAATATTTCGTATCTACCATTAAGAAGCTGAAAAATGAGAAAAGTTCAAAAAATGTATTTTGGGCGGCGATAGATGTCAGCAAGATGTCAGAAGATGGGGAAAGATGGTAAAACTGACCCAGACCAAAGAAATTAGAATACTTTTACTATGAGAAAGTATGTGCAATTTGTCCTAAAGTACGAAAACGTTTTAAAAATTCGATTCGGCTGTTTTACTTGGAAGAGGGAATTAACCAGGTGAATTCTATCAAGGTGACAAACGCCGTTTTGAAATGATAAATCGAGTCGTAGGATAAAAGAGCTCTTGCGTTATCTCTGCTTGTTCTTTCCGGTAGTGAAATGGTAATGGAAAGATCTTAGAAGTAAAATATATCTAAAATACGATGTGAGGAGATGGAATATGGGTGATATTTACGCAATTAGTTCATTTTTTTTAATCAGCACCAAAGCGGGATCGGTGTTTTGAGTGATACCTCAGACATTCTTATGATGGTATTCGAAGGAAGATGGAATATGTGAATAATATAATAGTTTTATACTACTATTAAAGATGATACGAGACCGTTTGCCCCTATTACAGCATCACTAGTTTCATATTTGGGTTAACAATATCTTGGGATGCGAAGGGACGGAAGCATCAACGAAGTGACAGGGTGTCTGGCTTGCTGCCCCCGAAAGTTCAGCCAAGAGCCCGTCGCCGCGCCGGCTCGCTCGTGCCGGCTTCGCCGCGCCGCCCGGCCCACAAGGGGCGGGATGTCCCGGTGGCGTGGAAGGGAGAAAGGGAAGGGGGAGTGGGGTGAGGTGTTTTTCGAAATTTCACTTACCGTCGCTCCTATTTATCCGATTTGCATGTTTGACACGGCGTTGGATTCTGGAAGCGTGTCGCCATCGCGCTATAAGCCCACATTTTTGAAATTGTTCCCGGAAGTACGAGAAAAAATTTTAAAATCGAGTTTCTGCTGTTTTTTTTGAAAAAAGGGCTTCGTAGCGTAAATTCTATTATAAACAGGAGTCAAATGCCGTTTACCAGATCGAAAAATCGGACCCATTTGTTCAGACGTAATC
>JAHLJT010009436.1:23688919-23796859 GCA_031308135.1 Acheta domesticus | reverse complement strand
TGAAAGGGTGTATGTGTGTTTTGACTTTTCAACGTCCGTTCGTCCATCCATCTGTCTGTGTCTGCCTGTCTGGGCGTATGTGAACACCACTAGCGCCTAAACTATGTGTAGAATTTTTGCTCAACTGAATCTGGTCTAAGTCGAAGTTCTGCGATTTTTAAAAACATTCATTAATTTTTGGAGATACTTTATATTAAGCCCCAGGGACATTTTCAACATTTTCTCAAAAATGTCAATCAGGATAGGTGGCTCAGTGCATCAACTGATGTCACTGCAATGCCTCTGACCGAGAGGTGCTAGGATCAAGTCCCGATTGTGGCAGAATTTTCAACACTAGCTTGTCAGTTAGATGTAGAATTCAATCGGTGTCTGGAGGAAAATTCTAGCGACCGGCTGCTCTGATTGGAAGTTTTCCGTGGTTTCTCCGATCAACATCAGACGAATGCCGGAACAATACCCTAACAAACGTACCGCGCGCGATATTTCCTTCCTCTTCCTTGTCCTATCTTCATGCACACACCACACACACACACACACACTAACTTGCACAACACTACCATATATGCTGGGAGACCAATGGGAGGATTGGAATTTGTCCCGGCTGTGGGCCGTGCACTGCTGGTGGGAGATACCTTGTTAAGAAAGAACCCGGCAAGCCGACAGGTAAATCGGTCGGTGATTAGAGCTTGTCCCGGCTGGGGTGGTGCCCCGCTGGTGGCAGATACCTGTTTGGGAAGCCCCGCTAGTGGACGGAAGGTCGGCGCCGGATCTCGCCATCGGCATAGCGGGCAACATCTCTTCCACCTCACGATGAAATAATGCATGTGCATTGCACTTACGGGACTAATGACCACAGTAGTTGACGCGCCCGAAGTCACTAACAATCAAAAATTACTCCAAATGCTTTCCTTAAATTAATTGTAAGAATAAAGTAAAATACACTAAAGGTGGCATAGCTCTTATTTTCATTGCTGACTGATTTTGGGAAAATTGCAAAAGTTCGAATTTTTTTTTCGGCGTCTTCCTACAACTACAAAATTGAAGATAGAGATTTTCTCTTAAAATTATATTTGTTCTCCATACTTATTTCTTTCAATAAGGTCATGCACATTATTTTGAAATTTTTAGTAGTTTTCGCGCAATATTGAGTGCAATTTGTGCAATTTTTAAAATTTACAAGAACAAGATTTTCTCAAAATCATCGTCAACTTTTTTCCTGAAACTTTTGGAAAGGATAGTACCTGATGTACTCTGAGATGACATAAACGCCATATTGCTCTATTCCTTTGTTGTTTTTTTTTCTTTCAAAAATTACAAAAATGTAATTCTTTGACTAGCCTTTCATTTCGTAAATATTTTCATTAACGGCAATTTGTTCATATTAGGGAGCTTTTGCCACCTCGAACGTTAAGTACTATCGATCTTTTGCGCATGCGCAGATGCACCAAGGTGATGCGAAACTTACACTGCGAATGAGCAGAAGATCGATAATACGTAACGTTCGAGGGTGCAAAAACTCCCTACTATTACATTTACGAGTACAACTGCTTTACATTATGTCTTAAAAGTTCCTCGACAACTCAGATGTTTTCTGTGAAAATGAACTGAAACTTCCGAATTTGCACAAATGCTCAAACGCCATTTTCTCAAATTGCTTCTTCAAACTTTTCGTACGAATGCTACTTGCATTCTTTGAGTTGACATAAATGAATTTGGCTGTATTTTTTTGATTTTTCAAAAAATAAATAAATGTATTTTTTAAGTGTCTCTCACGCCATTAATGTTCACATTTCCAGAAATTTTATACATTATTACATTTGTGAGTAGAAGTGCTTTAAATGTCACCAAATGAAGTTGTTCGAAAACTCGAAAGATTCTTGTGAAAATTCCGATGCTTCCATTTTCGCATTTACGCTTAAACGCCATTTTCTTAAGAGCGGTTCCAAATTTATCAATGGAAATTCCTATATAGGACGAAGTTTTACTCTTCTTTAATATCCTAAAAGTAATATTTCGTATCTACCATTAAGAAGCTGAAAAATGAGAAAAGTTCAAAAATGTATTTTGGGCGGCGATAGATGTCAGCAAGATGTCAGAAGATGGGGAAAGATGGTAAAACTGACCCAGACCAAAGAAATTAGAATACTTTACTATGAGAAAGTATGTGCAATTTGTCCTAAAGTACGAAAACGTTTTAAAAATTCGATTCGGCTGTTTTACTTGGAAGAGGGAATTAACCAGGTGAATTCTATCAAGGTGACAAACGCCGTTTTGAAATGATAAATCGAGTCGTAGGATAAAGAGCTCTTGCGTTATCTCTGCTTGTTCTTTCCGGTAGTGAAATGGTAATGGAAGATCTTAGAAGTAAAATATATCTAAAATACGATGTGAGGAGATGGAATATGGGTGATATTTACGCAATTAGTTCATTTTTTTTAATCAGCACCAAAGCGGGATCGGTGTTTTGAGTGATACCTCAGACATTCTTATGATGGTATTCGAAGGAAGATGGAATATGTGAATAATATAATAGTTTTATACTACTATTAAAGATGATACGAGACCGTTTGCCCCTATTACAGCATCACTAGTTTCATATTTGGGTTAACAATATCTTGGGATGCGAAGGGACGGAAGCATCAACGAAGTGACAGGGTGTCTGGCTTGCTGCCCCCGAAAGTTCAGCCAAGAGCCCGTCGCCGCGCCGGCTCGCTCGTGCCGGCTTCGCCGCGCCGCCCGGCCCACAAGGGGCGGATGTCCCGGTGGCGTGGAAGGGGAAAGGGAAGGGGGAGTGGGGTGAGGTGTTTTTCGAAATTTCACTTACCGTCGCTCCTATTTATCCGATTTGCATGTTTGACACGGCGTTGGATTCTGGAAGCGTGTCGCCATCGCGCTATAAGCCCACATTTTTGAAATTGTTCCCGGAAGTACGAGAAAAATTTTAAAAATCGAGTTTCTGCTAGTTTTTTTGAAAAAGGGCTTCGTAGCGTAAATTCTATTATAAACAGGAGTCAAATGCCGTTTACAGATCGAAATCGGACCATTTGTTCAGACGTAATCGGTAAAGTAAATTCACTAAACTTGGTGCTGCCACGTGGTGGCGACAAATTGAACTAGTGTCGGTACATTTAGCCTTAATGGAAAATTTCAAGTATCTTCTATCTCAAGTCTCTCTGTCTTACATTGTTTACTTGGACGCACGTGCAAGCCTAGACATGCGTCGTAGAAGTGGGCCAGGGCAACCCTAATTTTTGTAGACGTCCACTGGGTGGCGGCCCAGTGGGTTGGAAGAGGGTGGGTGGTTCTCTTAAGGAAGACAAAAGGCTTCCCGGAAGACAAAACACGCGGAGGTGGAGGCGGGTACAAAGCACGGGGGCGGCGGCGGAGGAGGCGCGCAGCTGCGCGTGTCGGATTGGAGGGGGGAGTCCTGCCAAAAATTCCCCGGCGCCAGCGTAGAAGCCTTTTGCAGATTATTGCCACAGAAATGTAGAAATTAATGCTAATTTAATGAAGATGATATTCGGTAACGCTACAGTATCAAGGACCCTCAAATCATGGATTCTGACTACACAACGCGTTAAGTTATTTTACTAATAATTTAGTTCATTTATGATGGACACACATCGCATTACACACACTCACCCCGCACACACACATTTTTCGGTACAAGAGAGATTTTCTGTCAAAATTTTCCCGTTTTCCCCCGCAGCTTTACAATACTTTCTCTCTACTGCTTCCACGGTACAGAGAAAGTTAAATTACTCTCTGAAAATCGAAATTTGTTCATTCGCGTTTCACAGTTTTAGTTGCAAAAACTGCAGAAAAATACTTACTAGGTAGATAAATATAACTTAGATTTGTACGCTGGAGTTTACTGAATGCATTTTTCTTTAAAAAGTTACAATTTAGCGCTGAGTAATTTATAAAAACCATAATGTCTACAAACGCGGGGAAAGGTACGCGGCTTAAAAAAACTAGTAGTGCTACAGAATGGCACACACATTCTCGTATTGTTTTTCTATTTTCTTTGGTCTGCGCTAGCTATTTGGACTTGCCACACACTCTTGCCAGCTTGCAACTATCGCCGCCCAAAGAACAATTTTAAAAAATCTCATTTTTTCGGTTTCCTAATAGAAGAACCGAAATACTACTTTAACAATATTAAAGAGTAAAACCTCGCCCTAAATGGCCATTTTCATCGAAAATTTGGAACCGTTCTCAAGAAAATGATGTTTAAGCGTAGCTGTAAATGAGAAATTTTAGGATCTTTTTTACAGAAAATTTTTGAGTTTGCGAAAAACTTCATTAAAAGTCATTTGAAGTACTTCCACTCACAAATGCAATAGTATTAAGAAATCGCTGGAAATATGCATATTAGCGGCGTGAGAAATATTTCAAAGAAATTACATTGGTGTAATTTTTGAAAAAAAGAAAAGAATACCTCAAAGGTAACTTTACGTCACATTAAACAGTTAAATTAGCACTATCCGCTAGAAAAGTTTGAAGAAAATATTTGGAGCCGTTTTTCAGAAAATGGCATTTGAGCATTTCTGAAACTGCTTTTGAGCTCATTTTAACAGAAAACATTTAAGTTTTAGAAAAACTTTAGGCCTATATGACATTAATTAAAGCCAATATACTCTTAAGTACAATAATGTGAAAAAAGCCGCAAATGTAAATATTAACAACACAAGAGAGAACTAAAAAACATTTTTGTAATTTTTGAAAAAAAAACACAACAACAAAAGAATATATAGCAAAGTTACGTTTATGTTGTCTTATTGAGTGCATTTAGCAATATACCAACCAAAAGGTCAAAGAAAACATTTGGAGCCGTTTTGGAGAAATTCTTGTTTTTTTAATTTTTTTTTAGTATTACACAAAATGCACGCAATATTACTCGAAAACTACTAAAATTTTCAAAAAAATTCTATGCCCTTAATGAAAGAACTAATTACGGAGAAAAAAAAATTGAAAGAAAAATCTCTCCAATTTTCTAGTTGTACGAAGACGGCGAAAAAATTTCAATCTTTTGCAATTTTCAAAAATTCTGATCAGTGAAAGTCGGACCTATGTAATCTTTATGAGTATATTTCACTCTGTTCCTACCATTCCAGTCGTAAGTACTGAAAAATGGGGGGGGGGTTACCAGGGAAAAGGCCATACAAACATTTTCTTTAAGTATGTTGTATGTACCCAGGCACTAGTTCAACCCCCATGTTTCGGACCTCCTAGAGCCTGTCCTAACTCAGGGAGACCCGAAAAACAGGTATTTTTTCGGACTTGTTTAGTTTTTTTTCTCTACAGCTCTTTAACCTTAAGTCATGTAGAAAAATGCTTAAAATTATTTTAATGATCAACCACTTTCCTACCACTTTTCTATAAAACATGTTTAATTACAAGGCGAGCAACATATTTTTGAAAATACGCTCTTTTTTCAATTCTCAAAAATGTGTGCAAACATAGACATGTTTGAGAGATTATAATCAACCTATAATATATATATATATATATATATATATATATATATAATATATGTATATATATACATATATACATACATACAGTAAAACCCCTTTATAAGAGACACCTGGGGGGAATGGAATTTTGTCTCTTATAAGCGGGAACTCTAATAAGTGGGAAATGAATTATTGACGTGTTTATTGAGATGTTACCATATTTTTAGTAATTAGTATGATTTGTACACTTATTTTAAACTTGAGGAAACATAAATTAGTTGATTCCAGAGGCCATTTAACCAGATCTATTGAGTAAACTTCATGACATTTAAAGCACATGTGCTCATAAATGGATTATATGAACAAACCACCTCTAATGTAAATATTGATTAGATTCATAACTATCACTACTAAAAGTTTAAAGAAAAAATTTTGGAGCCGTTTTTGAGAAAATCTTGTTTTTGTAAATGTTTATTATTTCACTCGATATTACGTGAAAACTTTTTATTAAGTACATAACGTTAATGTAAAACATAATTATAGAGAAAAATTTGTATTATAAGAAAAAATTTCTATCTTCAATTTTGTAGCTGTAGAAAACAACTGAAAAAACTGCAAACTTTTTCAATTTTCGAAAATTTAGAGTTAACAGTGAAAATACTAACAATGCCACCTCTATAAGTGAATTTCACTCTATTGTTACAAGAAATTTAAAGAAAAAATTTGGAACAATTTTTGGGGTAATTTTGAAAACGTCCCAAGGGCTTTATGTACAGTACTCACAAAAATTTAGAATGGTTTTCAAAACCGTAGAGTTTCGAGCGGAAACATCTCGATCGCGGAATTTCGCGGATATTCATTTTGGAAAAAAACGTACGAATAATTTGGCGTTAGTATTATTCACGGATGGACGACGGGAAGTTTTGAAAGATGAAAACAAACCCTTTTTCGGTGTCAGGGGACCCCAAAACATGCATTCTGTTAAAATCTAGGAGTCGATTTTCTGCAGCATTATATTACTTTCTCTATATTACGTGTATATGTACGTATCCGAGAAAGTAACAATTGGAAACACTGGTCAAAACAGTAAAAGCAAAATTCTGTGATTTATTCAACTCTGTCTCTGGCAGGTATCAGCTGCTGACGGTTTCATCCAATCGGGAGCTTGAAAGTCACCATCGTAATGTCACTAGCGACACAGAAGCTTCCGATTGGATGAAACTGTAAACAGCTGATACCTTCTAGAGGCACGGTTACGAAAGTCTCACTATAGGTGTCTTCCTTGTTGCCAAAAGACACGAAGCTTACTGAATGAGCTTTCTTCACGAGAACTTCGCACACCTCCCCCCCGCCGGTGACACGGGTGTTGCGAACCCCTGCTCCAGCCTATTTCAAGCACGTGTCCCAACCCTTACCATGCGGAGGAAATTCCCAAGACACCTGGAGGAAAATTCCACGCTTTGTCTCTTACAAACGAGAAGAAACGGATGGCGGGGATTAAAATCTTGTCCACTATACGCCGGAATCTCTTATAACGGGGTTTCTTAACAGCGGGAAATAAATGCATTGTTTATATACAACTGACCTCGGGACCGTGAATTTTGTCTCCTATAAGCGGGATTCTCTTATAACGGGGTCTCTTATAGCGGGGTTTTACTGTATGTGTGTGTCACATATATATATATGACAGTCACGTAACTTTAGCACCTCCTGTAACTTTTGAACGGTTGAAGATATTGCAATGCAGTTTTCACGGAAGCGAATGAGGGAATGGGGCTAATTGATATGTGTATTGATTTATCTTTTATCACTTTTATTTACGAGATATTTGAGGCAACTTTGTTTTTTCAAATGGAACTATACATATTTTTCAGTCTATCATGACAAGCGTAAAAAGACAAATCCAAAGATATAAATATTGTCATATGTTAGATAAGCATTTTTTTGAGTGATTTTTTGGCGACTAGTGTTTAACGGATATTTTCATTGTAACTGTCAGCCCCACAAGGTCACGCAGCGCTCCCCCAGGAAACGCGGGGTCTGGGAAAGGAAGGGATTTAAGTACTTGAGGATACGAAAAATATTCACAAAACTGTTGCATTTTTCCTGAACTCTCCTTTTCATCTTAATCCATTTTCAGTAATTTGGGTTTCTTAGGGATTGAAAATACGGATTTATCTTAAGTAGTATTTATTGAAATAAGATTATTTCTATCCCTAAGTTATTATTATATTCGTATTAACATTGAAATTGTTTGCTCAAAATATACAATATATTTTTGTACAGTTTTAATTATTTATTCTTATTGTGCTTTGTTTCAAAATCCCATTACTACGTATCTTATGAAATCCCATTAAATGGAGTTGAAGTTATAAACAATTTTATTACAATACAAACTTATGACAAATCCTTATTTTCCATCCTTTAATTCCTTCAATCAAAGAAAGACGAAAATCTGAAAGTGCGGAAGGATGGAAAGCACAGTTCAGGAAAAAACTGCAATGGTTTTGTGAATATTTGGAATACTATGTTTCGTATTTTCAAATAAGATCCCTCCCCTTCCCTTCCCTTCGCCGGGCGCACGTGTGCTGGTGGAGCGCTGCGTGACCTTGTGTGGTGGACTATTCAAAACGTCCGTTAAACCCCGGTCGCAAAAATCAAAATTAATCAAAAAAATGCTTATCTAACATATGACAATATGTACATCATTGGATTCGTCTTTTTACACTCGTCATGGTGGACTGAAAAAATATGTATAGTTCCATTTGAAAAAACAAAGTTACCTAAAAAATCTCGTAAAATAGAAGCGATACAATAGAAATTAATGCACGTATCAATTAGCCCCTTTCCCTCATGCACTTCCGTGAAAACTGCATTGAAATAACTTCAACCGTTCAAAAGTTACAGGAGGTGCTAAAGTGACGTGACTCACACGCGCCCACGCGCCCACGCCCACACGCACGCACGCACGCACGCACGCACGCACACACACACACACACAGCAGAGGAGAGTGACGCTGTTAACACGCGCTTCGTGTCCGTTCCTGCGTTTTGCGGACATTCTGACGGTTAACCACCGCTGCTGGAACGGCAGGTATGTGAATTTAATAGTTTAATAGCCGGTGAATTCAGAGTGGCTAGTACCAGAGTGGCAGGATTTTAGAGAGGCAAGTGCCAGATCCGTAAAAGTGGCTAAAAGAGTCTGTGAGGGGAATGGCTGGTAGCGGCGGGAGTGACGTGGAACTCCGCAGGCTCGGAGCGACCGCCACGCGGGCTGCGACAGCGACGCCTCCTGGCGGAGAATGTAGAGTAACGTCACCTGGCGGTGTAAGAATAATTAGGAGGGGGCCACATACAGCGCTCCCTAGCGAAACGGATGTGTACCCGGTCGCATTGGCAGAGCAGACTAGCGGCCGGGATGAGGAAGTACCCAGTACGGCGGGAGATTCGAATCTGCCGGAACGACATGAGCGGCGGGAGGCGGCTTCGGCGGAGGACTTGAATGCATGGGCCACAAGGAAACAGAAGGTAGTCGGTATCCTTGAGAAGAAGATCATAGAGCTTTTGGAGTTTGTTAAACCTCGGCACAATGTGCACGGAGAGATCAAAAAGTTGGCGCATGAAATTCGTACATGCTTTAATGAAGTTGTGGCAGTTCTCGAAAGAGAACCGTCAGTCACAGCTAAGGAGCCAGAAGAGACCGTCAATGAGGTGTCCTCCAAGAAGAAAAATCCCAAGGGGAAAGGAAAGACGACAGGAATGGTCGGGCTACCCAGGGTGGAGGAGTCGCATACCTCACAGAGGACCCCACCAGAGTCTAATGAAGCACCCGGGAGCCAATGGAAGACAGTCGAGCCAAGGAGGAAGAAACCATCGCACTCCATTCCGAAGCATCGGGATGCCCTGGTAGTGAGAGCCAGCGAGAGCGGCACGTACGCGGACATTTTGCGACGCATGAAACAAGCCCCGGAGCTTGAAGAACTGGGACGCAACGTGGTAAAAATAAGAAAGAGAGGCACCGGAGACTTGCTTTTTGAGATGGGACCTGCGAGTGGCTCGAAGGCAGCACAGTTCCAGACTGCGGTGGCAGAGCAACTTAAGGGAATAGCGGAGGTAAAGACCCTGTCAACTGAGGTGCTCCTGGAGATAAAAGACATGGACGAAGTTACAACAGAAAAAGAAATTGTTGAGGCCTTCGAAAGTCATCTGGAGGCGGCAAAGGAAAGGAAAGTTGTAGTTAAATCCCTTCGTACCGCCTACGGTGGCACCCAAACAGCGGTGATTGCACTACCAGCAGATCTAGCCAGGAAAGCAGTGCAATTGGATAAAATTAAGATTGGTTGGGTTAGGTGTCGCATTCGAGAGAAAATAGTTGCTACAAGGTGTTACAGGTGTTGGGCTTTTGGGCATCTGGCGCGTAACTGCAAAGGGCCTGATAGGTCCAAAAACTGTCATCGTTGCGGAGAGGGAGGGCATATCGCTAGGACCTGCACTAAAACCCCTAACTGTTGTCTCTGCCAGGGAAAAGACGGAGAACCGCATGCAACTGGTAGCTACAAGTGCCCCTATTACCAAGAGGCCATAAAGAAGGTGGAACGGGGGAAGAAAGAATGAGAATGAGAGTTATTCAGCTTAATCTAAATCATTGCGAAGCGGCACAAGATCTTCTCAGCCAGACAGTGCACGAGATGAAAATAGACGTGGCGATCCTGTGCGAGCAATATAGGAATATCAACAGTCCTCAATGGGTTTCGGACGCGAGTGACCGAGCTGCGGTGTGGATTTGCGGTAATAAACCAGTCCAGGAGGTTAAGCAAGTCCCGGAGTATGGATTCACTTGGATCAAGGGGTGCGGCATATATTTTTACAGTGTTTATTCTGCACCCAGTGAGTCCCTAGAAGAGTTCAAGGCATTACTCGATAGGCTATTGAATGATGCGAGAGGGCGAAGACCTCTTATTATTGCTGGGGACTTCAATGCATGGGCCACGGAGTGGGGCAGCAGGCTAACGAACCAACGAGGGACGGCTCTCCTGGACAGCCTAGTCAGTTTGGACGTCTATCTCTGCAACACGGGTAACAGCCCGACCTTTGCTATGAATGGTCGCAGCTCCATAGTCGACCTGACATTCGCGTGTGGTAGCCTTGCCAGAAGGATTACGGCGTGGGAGGTTAGTGATCACTATACACACAGCGACCACCAAGCTATTGTATATGAGGTCAGTGAGAAGAGTAGGGAGAGGGCTGCTAAAGACAAGAGAAGAGCAACGTGGAACTATAGGACGTTCGATCGAGATTCTTTCGCTGTCATGATGGAGGGCAACGTTACGATGGCCGGAAACTCGGAGGATATGGTGGGAACTCTAATGAATCGGGTCTTTGACGCCTGTGATGCGTCAATGACGAAAAGCTCCAGGAAAGAGCGCCGTCCTCCAGTGTATTGGTGAACTGACGAGATCGCGAAACTTCGCAGGGAATGCCACCGCATGCGCAGGTCGGCGCAACGAAGGAGGGGTCGTCCAAACTACGAGATCCTCAAAAAAGAACATATTGCCGCCAGAAGAGCTTTCGCAAAAGCTATCAAGATCAGCAAGAACCGTTGCTGGAGAGAGTTAAGCGACGAGGTGGATGCTGACCCTTGGGGACGGCCGTATAAGGTGGTAACGGCCAGACTCAAAGTTCTGTCCAGGCCACCCCCGACTTGTCCGGCCTTCTTGGAGAAGATAGTTACCACCTTGTTTCCTCAACAGATGGATACGTTGCAGCCTATGAACCCGCCTGAAGATCCACAAGAGGTTCCGGCAGTTTCATTAGAAGAACTGACATGGGCTTGTGGCAAGGTTCAAGAGTGCAAAGCCCCCGGGTTGGATGGGGTCCCGAATGTTGCTATTAAGACCGCTATTAGAACTCGGCCAGATCTGTTTTTAGAGGTATATAATGCGTGCGTGAGAGAGGGGAATTTCCCCAGACGGTGGAAGAAACAGCAGCTAGTCCTCCTCCCGAAAAGCGACAAGCCACCTAGCGACCCGGCGGCATATAGGCCTATATGTCTACTGGATACAGCAGGGAAGATTCTAGAGCGGATCATCTGCAAGCGGATCGAAGCATACACGGAGGGACCACAAGGACTATCCGACCATCAGTACGGTTTTAGGAAGGCAAGATCTACAGTGGACGCAATTGGGGTTGTCGTCGACATCGCACGCAAGGCTATCGAGGGCAAACGTTGGAGAAGAGGCGCGAAGAAGTATTGCGCTATACTTACTCTTGACGTCAGGAACGCTTTTAATACGGCTAGATGGGGTTCCATACTTGCTGCGTTAAAAGAACTGGGAGTTCCGATGTACTTAAGGAAAATAGTTAGAAGCTATTTCGAGGAGAGGATTTTGGTGTACGACACAGAGACTGGAGTTAAGACGTATGGTATCTCGGGTGGTGTTCCACAAGGCTCGGTACTGGGTCCATTGTTGTGGAATATTATGTATGACTCTGTGCTGAAGCTCCAGCTGCCGGAAGGTGCAACAGCTATCGGATTTGCTGATGATGTTGCGGTGGCTGTGGTAGGCAAATACAAGGAGGAGGTCACACAGGTTGCCAATGAGGCTGTGGCTGCGATCCGGAAGTGGTTAACGTCGGTGGGGCTCCGGATGGCTGAGCACAAAACAGAAGCTGTTCTGGTGACAGGCCGAAAAGTTAAAGAAGATATTACTCTCAATGTAGGAGGTAGTAAAATAGCCTCCCAGCAGTCTCTAAGATATTTAGGAGTTCAGATTGATGCGAGACTGCATTTTGATGAGCACTTGCGGGTAGCCTGCGAAAAAGCGTCTCGCATGGCCTCCGCCTTGGCACGAATCATGCCTAATGTTGGCGGTCCAAGCCAAAGTAGCCGGAGACTATTTTCCGGGGCCGTAAACTCGATGCTGCTCTACGCAGCCCCCATTTGGGCGCATGCCTTAGGGGTACAATCGTACGCCCGGGGGGTGAAGTCCGTGTACAGAAGGTCCGCCCTGAGGGTGGCCCGGGCATTCCGAACGGTCTCGCACGATGCTGTGTGTGTGATAGCCGACATGCCCCCAATAGACCTCCTGGCTCAAGAAAGGGCCAGGCTCTACAGGCGTAAACGTGAAGGAGCTAGTAATAAAAGCGTCATCATGAAGGAAGAGAGGGAGGTGACATTGGCCCAATGGCAAAGGAGATGGGTTACATCATCTACTGGTAGATGGACATTTCGCCTTATTCCGGACGTTGTAAAGTGGAACCAAAGGAAACACGGAGAAGTGGACCATTATTTGACCCAGTTGCTAACGGGGCACGGGTGCTATCGTGCGTACCAACTTCGCTTCCGGTTGGACGATGACGCCTCATGCCCAACCTGTGAACCACTGGTGGAAGATGTGGAGCATGTGTTTTTCCACTGCCCACGTTTTTCTAGGGATAGGGATGAACTTCGCCAACTCCTCCAGGTAATGACTCCTGATACCATCGTCTCTGAGATGCTGGTGTCCGAAGATAACTGGAGTGCGGTAGCCAACTATGCAGCCCTAGTTTTGAAGAGGTTACGATTGGAGGAGCACCTACGAAGGAGTAGCCGAGAATACCCGTCAGTATCTGTAAGTAACCCGTGACACAAGTAGACAGAGCTACAAGCCGATCAACCCTTCCCGCGATGCAATGCCTGACGGCGGTTCCGTGGGGAGGAGATCGCAGACATGGGAGGGGTTTTTAGTGGGTAGGCACAGACTAGCTGTGAATCCTACACGCTGCGGGGTGCGGGCCTCGCAGTGTCTTTCGAAGATTTTCCCCTGCCCTCGTAAAAACACACACGCACGCACGCACGCACGCACGATGTTGGTATGTGTATATAAGAGCAAAACTCCAACACCGTTGGACCGATCTCTATGAAAGTTGGCACTTCTACGTGTTTTTCACCTAGGTTTATGTGTTGTTAATTCTGCTGTAGCTCCAATACATATTCACGTCAAATGCAACCCGCAACACACTCGGCTGCATTTTGGTTCTATTTCGTTAAAGAACTCCTAAACGAGGCGTTCTAGGGCCTTAAAAACTAACATTTTGAGGCCTTCGGCCTCGAAGAAACGTTTCTCACACCGTAATCTACAGAATGAACTCTACCTGAACATTCTATTACATTTTTGCTGGACGGGCGCTTCCCGATATTACCTCAAATGCTCAGAGACGTACAAAATCTGCAAGTAAATGTGAATGAGAGGGACAGAGAGTGGCAGAGACAGAGACACACAGAGACAGACAGGGACAGGGTGAGGTAATATGAGGGAGAGAGAGACGATGAGAAACGGAGATGGGAGGGGGAAGAGGGAGATGAACGGCAGAACGTTTGCCGGGTTTTCCTAGTAAATATAATAATTATTATATGTAATACTATCATTTATCTCATCGCTGGTACAAACAATGCCTTATAAATGTACCCATTGCCAAAAATATTAATAAAAAACAAAACAAAACAAAAATGACGGATTTGTATAAGTGTGTGTTCGTGTTCCAGCATAACTCTTCACCGCTGGGACAACGCAGTTTCAACAAAACTTTGTCTACATTATTACTGGGCAATTGCAATGGGGAGAATACACTGGGGGTATGACAGCCGCAAAGGGGTGGGTGACAAGGGAGTGAAATTTTCAAACGAAATTATTATGCAACCCGCAATACATACCGCATATATTGTGCACTGAGCGGGCACAGTGACCGTGACGGCCATATCTGCTTAATAGATTATTGGCGTAAGTAAATACATCCAAATTTTTAAAGAGAATAAAATTCCTGCTTGTGAATGTGTGTGTGTAAACCTAACACTAAGCGACCTAGTCTCAGAACGGAACCAAAAAGCTGTAGATTGTTATTGAAACGAAATGAACGACGTCCATTTGTCCCATAGTCAGAAATGTGATGATTACACCCTCCATTACAGCAAAAATGAATTCAAAGACCGCGCGCGCGATGACGTCAATTCTCCGATTCAAACCTGTGTCCGGTTCGGTAGCCGCCAATACGAAAAAAGCAGATAAGAGCTAGAAATGCCATTGGCCGGCGCCGGTCAAGCGGAATGCCCACAACGGCCATTACCACGAAACGCAGGCGAGAAAAGAATACCGGAAACCGGAAAACCCCGGAAAACGTTTCTTGCTCGAGGTGAAAATCTGCGAAGTTTTTCTTGCAAGTGGTGAGGCATGAACAGTGGTAAATTTAGTTGAGAAGTTCGAGTACGCGCTTTTTGGGAAACCAAACGCGAACGTTGCCACAAATAGCTGTTTTTAGTTGTGAGCGAATCTGAACAATATTTTCGCCAACGCCAATAAAACGCAAGGAGTAAGCGCAGTTAATGGTTGCGGGAAAAGGGGAAGTTATTAAATCAAATCTTAAAAAATCACGGACTATCCGAATATAAACGGGATCTTCGCCTATTCGCACCTGAGATGTACGGAACGAGGACTGGAGGACCGCAAGAGCGAGAGGGAGCAGGTGGGATGGTGCGAGCGCCGCGAGGACATCCCAGAGAACGACGTGGTTCCCGCAGGCGGTGCGACCGACCGCCCTCCATCAGCGCGAGGCAGCGAGGTTATACTGCGATTTTTCTAAGAGCGACCCTCAAGGCCACTCAAATCCCATCTTCGCGATGGAATATGTCACGGCATTTCGCGTCTTTCTCAGTCGTTCCGCTAGATTTCGCACGATCGCGATCGTATGAAGCAGTGCTTGCGATCATGCGACTTCTACCGGCAAGACCGAGACAAGACGCGAAATGCCGTGTCATATTCCATCGCGAAGATGGGATTTGAGTGGCCTTGAGGATCGCTCTAAGAAAATCGCAGTATAAGGCACTGGCTTGGCTTGCTCCGCGGTCCCGGTAGCGCGCTGCGCAAGAAGGCAGCGTTCTTACGAGTCTCTCACCCCAATATCGATGTGGAAGTGAGTACCCGTGAAGTTGTAAAGGACAGTTCATTGAACTAAAATAAGAAAAAAAAATTGTTTGTATACATGATAGTAGTGGAAGCTCTGGCTTCCTACAACAATGTAATACTAATCGTAGTGAAAAGGTTACGCAAATCCGAAGGGATTGCAATAAGGAGTTAAAGAATGACGACAACGGCAAAGGTCACAATTAGACTGGCACAGAAAAAATGAAGCGGCTTATTCAGAAATTAGAAAGAATCGCACTTTATTCACACTGCACTGCATAGGTAATGCACATATTTACTTACATTTTATTGAGTGAAAATACGGCTTTGCCCGGGGGTTTATTTATCACAATCATCTATTAAACAACCTGGCCTGCCTCGTCCACTATGCCTGCTCCCTGCGCATTACACGAGGTATGTATGTATTCCGGGTTGCATGATTTTGTGGTAAATGTCACTTCGAAAAAATATCGCTTTTTCGAAAATCTCTAGCTCGCTTGGTAATTGGTTTCGAAAAAAATGTTTTATGCAAAAACTGTAGGAAATTTTATCCTCTTTAAAAGTCATTTGAGGCATTTTTCTACATGACAAAATTAAAGAGCTATAGACAAAAACCGAAAGTCCGAAAAAACACCGGTTTTTATTTTATTTATTTTTTACGGACGGACGGGCCGACAGACGGACGGACCGACATACGAACCGACAGACGGACGGACCGACATACGAACCGACAGACGGACGGACCAACATACGAACCGACAGACGGACGGACCGACCGACAGACGGACGGACGGACCGACAGACGGACGGACGGACCGACAGACGGACGGACGGACCGACAGACGGACGGACGGACCGACAGACGGACGGACCGACGGACGGACGGATGGACCGACGGACGGACCGACGGACGGACCGATGGACGGACAGACCGATGGACGGACGGACCGATGGACGGACGGACCGACGACGGACGGACCGACGACGGACGGACCGACGACGGACGGACCGACGACGGACGGACCGACGACGGACGGACCGACGACGGACGGACCGACGACGGACGGACCGACGGACGGACCGACGGACGGACGGACGGACGGACGGACCGACGGACGGACGGACCGACGGACCGACGGACCGACGGACCGACGGACGGACGGACCGACAGCCAGGAGACGGACGGAAGTTTTGAAAACGACAACACTTTTTCGGTATTCCAAAATGTGTATTTCCGTTGAAATCTCGAAATCAATTTTGCGTAATATTACATAACTGTCTCTGTACTACATATATTACTCTGTATATGCGTACGTGTACGAGAAAGTAAAAAATGGCCGCCATTTTTTAACCACATGCAATAAAATATTTTTAAAAACTGTTTCGAACACCCAAATATAAATGTATTTATATAACAAGGTATGTTTTTTTCTGTAATGAAGAGGCGACCAATTGATTTAATTCTGTACCATTTAAAATAGAATGACCCCTTCTCTAAAGGCAAAATCCAAAATCTCAAATTATTATTGTAAATTAGATTTCAATGCAAATAATTAACTTGTACACTGTCATGGTCTTACCTTGTCTGAAACAAATACTCCGCCTGATCTGCTGTTTGCAGTCGGAACACATGCTGCTTTTTCGTGTAGTCAGCAGCTTTAGTAGCCAGGGCATGGTGTATTCGAATCGCATTGTGAAGGTTGTCACTTAGGGCACTTTTACGAAAACCATGTTCATCCTTGTGCAAATAAAGAACCATATCTCGCAAAGTACAATAGAACATTTTCCATCCTCTTTTGCCAAATGGTGCTGGAAAAAAAGTGAAATTTTACTTTTTAATGAGAAGAAAAGTAATTTTACAGTTCAAGACACATTTATTCCTGGGAATTATTTAACAGGATAACTTTTAATACATGGAGAAAGAAGAACTGTCCATATAGTTACCAGCAGAATTATACATTCATAAACTTTTTGGAGACTTACCCTCAAAAAAGTGTATACTGTCAAAAAATAACAGACGTAGCAAATTGTAAGTCTAATTATAATACATATTTATTTCTAGATAGAGATGGACACAATAGTACATACAGTGACAAGCCCAAAAGCCTCCATTTTATTTTAACATAAACGGCATCAAGACATTGTAAATAGCTCATCAATTACTGCATACAGAATATGGATAAGTCAAAGAATACACATTGATGGGGCGACCAGTAAATAAAGAACTACGTGTCATGGTCACGAGTGTGACATTTATTAAGGGAAAAGAAGCACAGATCCTTGTAATATATAGGGAATATGTATGGAGGTGTGAGGTGAAGTCTTGTGAATTTTTTAAAATTCAGTCTCTCTCTTACACCAGCTGCCATTGAGGTAACATTGACTGAATGATACAGTCACCATCGGTAAGGATCAGTGTTGATATTTCAATTACAGGGAAGTGGGTAACACAGAATTGGGGCCAATGTTTTTTTCAGAGTTTTAAATGTTAATAATCCAGAAATGTCAGAATAAATTTTTGAATATGAAGTTAAATTTGAATAGTCTTTGTTCTCTAAATGTAATTTATACAGGAAAGAGTCGTAGACAGGTCTTGTATTCAACAATATTCACGTTGAGCGTAGACAGTCGTGAATAGGTACCCACATGTGGTACAGCATAGGGAGCAGACATGTAATAATTGTAATTTTTCTATCAAACCTACTACTGACAAATAACAGTCCGGTAAGATTTTATAATCAGATTTTAACACTGAGAGAAAATATGATAGGAGGAATGGCAATGTGATCAGAAGATAGTCAACATCAAGAGAGAAGATCCGGAGTACAGATGCACATGAAGATCATAGCAAGCCATGAATTTTAATTCTTGACCTATACAGGGAGATAACTATTGTATACGAGAAAAATAACATTACTTTAATTCACGAGTTCATGAAAAGGTGTAAATCAAGATTGTTAAATAAATGTTTAGTTATTTATTTGGGGAAAAAAATCTGATAACTTATAGTTAATTGCCATCCATAAAAATAATATATTAAATTAACAGACCTTCCAGAAATTGCATATCCACTTATAACAGTTAAGAAGATAGCATGTTATGTGTCAAAGCCCGTAAGTAAATGGAAATAGAATCAATATGATAAACATTTCAGAACAAGCAAATTTATGAACATAGCAGGGCAAATAATTATTACAAAAATGTATAGATTGATTTTATGTGAGTTCCATACTGTGCCCAAGCAGGAAAGTAGTAATAGTCGAAGATTAAATCAATTAAATTAAGTATAGTCTAAGATTAAATCAGGCATCACAGTAACATTTTGTGTTTAACACACCATCTCCCACAAAAGACATACTCAATTCAATTCAGAGATTTCAATCAGCTCCAAATAGAAAACTATTCCAACCTAAACTAACAAGAACCTGTTGATATCATTTATCTAATAATTCAGGCCTTTTAATTAGGAATTATTACGTCCTTGTTCTTTCACCCCCTCTTATAGTTGGCTAGCTTTCACATTTATTAACTTCTCGAATTCTTTCCTTCTTGCCCTTCTTTCATGTGTTTTTCTTCCCCTAGGAAGCCTTTGCTGCTCACTCATCTGGCCCCAGAGGTCTCAATCTTGCTCATAATAATTTATTTTAATTAATTTCAGTTAAATATTTTTTAAAACTATGATAATAATTCCATATTTTATGTTACTGATTATAATGAATCTTTTGTTTTGTTAACTTAAATTAATTTATAAATTTAAATGCGCCTTTTTTGTCTGTACCAAAACCTAAAATACATCTTTATCTTTATTTGTAACACAGAAGTTAATTGTAAAGCAATGGAAAACCTTTCTGTTGAAATAAATAATTATTATAAAAAGACATAGACTGTCTTTTTCAAAAGATTTTTGCCTTCATTACATTATCATTTATGTACATTTCCTTTTCAAACTTGTGTACAGCTTCCAGAGATTAAGTTTCATTGTGTTAGGGACTTTGTTATTTTGCAAATAAACGAAGACAAACTAAAAGTGGAGAACTTTAGAGTGGCCAATGTAGGTTGCCAAGATTAATAAGGCACAAGCATCTTAGCATTCGCAGATTGAAGGGTCGCGAGTTCAAATCCCATCTCAGACCAGGAGGTGCACATGCTTGTTGTGGCATTGTGGGTCTCTCCCTACTATAATTACCTTTCAACCATCTTTCTTCAGTTCCTGGCCAGCCTGAGTGGCACATGAGCTTGGGTCATTTGTGCACAAGTACAGTCTAGATTCAAATCCCTTGTAAGGCAAAGATGTAAGTTATGACATAGTGTGCTAGGAACGTATACAATGCTTCACTTTTTTTCTTCTATCAACACACTATCTCTCATAGTTTAGTCTTGGCTTCTTTTATTATAATAGCACAATTCTGACTGCTTTTGTTTTCCATCTTTTAACTCTCAAGTTTCTCAAATCTTTCTTTTGTTATTGAAGGTCGCATCTACTCGGTCATTAGCGACCACTATCGGAAGTAACGTTATGAAATGATGATGACACGATATGGTGATGATATAGGGTGAAAGGACAAACACAAACAACCAGGCCCAAGGCAGGACTTGAAACTGCGACCCCACAGTCCAAGACCACTATGGCACTACTGCTTTAGTGATCTTGGTCACGGGGCCGGCACTCAAATCTTTCTTCACCTCATCATTCCACCTTTATCTAGGCCTACCTCCTCTTCTCAAGTCTGGCCCTGCTTCTTATGCAGTATATATTTTTTTTAACTGCTCTCTCTTCATTCACTTGAATTATGACCCATCTATTCCAGACTTTTCAACTTAATTCATGTATAAATATAACTATTTCAGATACTGTAGTTTTTTTTTCTTTCAGAACAATTTTTACATAGTTCTTCCAGTTCTGTGTTGGTTCAATTTCACCAGATTTCATGTTTCTTGGTTGGGCTATTTCAATGCAAATGTCCTTTTCCCATAGTGAGACTGTTTGCTGTTTTCATTGGAAGGGTCCACGTTTCACTGCCATACAACACCTTTGGCCCATGCATCACCCTTTAACCTCAAATCCTTCCCTTTCCTGCTTTCTCAGTCTTTTCTGGCAAGACCACTTGCATGATGTCAGGGCTTACAGGCTGCAGCATCAGTGCTATTTAGGTCTAGCTCCTTACACAAGTCAGGGGTTCCTAATACAGGTCAAGTGCAATGGGTTAATGAGCTATGGTTCTTCAATGCTATGTGTATGTACTATATGCACACTTTTTCTTGATACTCCACAGCAGGGGGTGCGAGGGGAGGCAGGTTCTTTTTATGTCACAGCAGTGCAGTGCTGTCAACATCCACAGGAAACTTAGCGTAAAAGCGACGTCTTGGACTAGATAGCAATGAGAAACAACTCAAGGTTATTTTTTAAAATTCTGAAGAAATAATTAATAATTGTAGAAATTATTGAGTAACGAAAAGGTGCACGGTACGCAGAGGTCATTATAAAGAGAGAGCGAAAACTGAGAAGTCCGAATTGTAAAGGAAGAAGGTGAGCAGCACTGCAAACTGAGCCGTGACATTCCGAGTGGGGCTCATGTTTTCTGCCGAGCCGTGCTGTGCTGGGTTGAGCAAGAACTAGGGAGCTGGAGGATCAAGAAAAAGTGCAAGCATAGTCCAACATTGTCTCATGAGCCACATTGGCACATTAAATGGAGAGAAAGATACCATGATGGCTGCACTTGGAGTAACAAGTCTCAGCCAGGAGAGGGGATATCTGCAGGCATCATGCAATAAACGCAAAATAGAAATAGATATGATTCCTAAAGAAAGATAAGTTTTTATTAGACTTTTCTAGAAAGTGAAAAGGACACTAGTGCAACTTTGAAGGTTTTTTTTTTAGAATGGCATATACAGAAAATATAAGAGAAATTCTTATGCCAACATTTATTTTCTTTTTCTTCAAAAGTTATTATTGTGACATTTCTAATTTTTTGGGGGGGATGTTCACAAATTACAACTGTTTTGTGAGCATGTGGAAACATGGAACAAAGGTCACAAGCGGGTGAAGATGGTGGAACTAACTAACCAATCCAGAACATGTGCAGAGTGAATACAACAGAGGCAACTTTACCAGCTGTGAATGGCAACGTTGAATAAATACTCTATAAAGATCTCTGTTGTGAAGCATATTGCAATTGTTTTCCCCTTATTTTGTGAATTTTGAGGTAGGGAATTGGTACTTTCCAGTGCTTAAAGGGTTCCTATGTGGGTAATATCAGTGGCACACCCATGGATTGGGGACTCATGATGCTTCAGCCCCCAAGCAGCCAATGATACATATTCAAAAACAGAGCTTTTACTAATTTTCTATACAAACACAAGACATTCAGTTCAACAATTTTAAAGTTATAAAAATTAACTACGTGCCCACATTTTCAGTATAAGGGAAAATTCTTTCAAAGAAAACAAAGTAAGCTGGACACTACATCTGTCCTGCCCTCCCTGAGGAAAATTTTGAGTGCACATCTGGTTAATATAATACATTTTTTTTAAAATTATTATGCAATATA
Organism: Acheta domesticus; assembly: GCA_031308135.1. Classification (NCBI taxonomy): domain Eukaryota; kingdom Metazoa; phylum Arthropoda; class Insecta; order Orthoptera; family Gryllidae; genus Acheta; species Acheta domesticus. The sequence continues at coordinate 23,774,917 of JAHLJT010009436.1, read as the reverse complement.
GGCAGTATAGAGAAGGAGAAGGTTATAAGGGAAATCAAACATCATCATCTCATGTTATAGTTAAATTAATTTCATGCATTATATTTTATATTAATGCAAGAATTACTTACTTTTTTTCCCATTTGGATCCACACAACTTTTACGCATAACATAGCCTTTCTTATATTCTATTGCAGTAGCAGCATTGGGGACATCTAGAAAAGGATTATTTCCAGCAAGATTTTGCTGATTTTCTGATGGCTGCTTCTGTTGTAGTTGAGAACCACACTCATCCCCATCTTCATCTCTGGTGGAAAAATATTACTTGTTTAGGTGAGGAAGCAATTGTGATGTAAGCTAATTCACCTTTCTAGTTTTTTTTAAACAAAAGAGCTAATATCGGTGTTTCATAAAATTGTGGTCTGCAAGTCTTTTCAAAAAAAGACTGAAATAATGTGCTGTTTCTTAAAAGACAACAACGGCTAACATAACTTATCTAAACACATGATTCATTAATCTCACAGGTGGTACACAGGCAAACCTTCACTTGACAAGCCCTATGTAGAGGTGAATTTTCAATTTAATGAGGCATATAAACCAAGTACAGGAGTCACTGAGATACAAACAACAAAAGCAGCTCAATATCTGTGGAAAGAAACACACAAACTAAAGAACAATGCAAATATTCTCACTGCACTTATTGAAGATGAATTTTTTTGCCGGTATCCAGAACAGAATTAAACGAACATTCTAATAATATCATTCCCCTTGCTCAAATTTTGTTTGTATACTTTTTGTAAATTTTAATACCTTTTGAGAAGTAGCATTTCAGTATTGTAATAACTATGTATTTCGATACAATCTTTAACCTACAATGGAGCAGCTGTAGCACCAAATTAGTTCTTCAAAGGTCTCAGAGGAGCGAAAAAAGTTTGAAGCTTCTGGAGTAATTCCAGACACATCCATGAATAGTATATTTTTCCTTATTTTCTATTTTAATTAACCATATTTAGAAGGGAATTTAGAAATGTAAGAGTTGGGGAAGTTCACACTTAATCGAGAAAGTTATAAAGTTGTATTCAACTGCAATAAATTTAAGTATGCATGTAATTAATGCATTTACATATGCAATTTTCTCTAATTATTCCCAGACTGTGAATGTCTGCAGTTGAATCTTCCTGTAATGAAGATTGCTGAATGAAGTCTGCTGTTGAGACTTCACGTAATGCTAAGTGTCCACTTGAGAGAAAATAGTCTCGAGACTCAACTCATAAATGGATAAGGGTCTGAGAGCAATCTCACAGTCTGCACGGTGGGGTCATAAGCATTTGCAGTCCAAAGACTAAGACTGGCAGATGTGTGAGAAAAGACTTACGAGAGATAGGAAAGCAGGGGCAAATGTCTGATGCGAATCAAGTACACGAGTCATTGTATTTTGTATTTTTTGATTTGTTACTGAGTTTTGTTATTAGTTCAGAGAATTATAATGAAGATCAATTTGAATCTGAGAATGTCAGTAAATTTCATTTACATTCTTTTTTTAAAATTTAAAGAGAATGTTTGAATTTTTGTTATATTGTATATTGTTTATATTTGAAAATGTGTTTCTTGTTTATACGATGAATGCTAAATTCACGTCCAGACTAAAGAATAAACTTCATACCTTAGCTATGTAACTAAGAGAGATTTTAATTGTATTGTAGATTACAATTGTAATTGTATGTTCATGTTAAAAATTTCAGTTTTGCCTAGCAGGCATTTCATTGGGTAAAAAAAGCACTTGTGTTTTCTCAAAGATTATTTTGTTTTGAATCATTTGAAGTATTTGCGGCAATTGGCTTCTCTTCACAATGATTGTTTATCTGATCATATTAATTTAGAATTCATGCTAATTGTGAAAATGTAATGTACTCAGTTTGGATATTAGAAGTTAAAGGAGGAAAAGAAGTTAATAATTGGTGACCCATTTTTGGCATTGTGCTCCAGAGACTGCAACTGTCACAAGTGGATGTGTTCATACCTGCTCTTGGAACTTAGACTCAAGTCTTCTGTCAGTATTGGAAGAATTTTTCAGTTCTTGGAGATTTGATTTCATTCTTATGGGTATTTTTCATTAATATTTTGGAATTCTGTGTTTTTATTTCAGTTTTATTTTATGTTGGTTAATTCTTTTTTAAAAATGAGTGATAAGAAGATTAAGCTCAATAAAAAAGAATGGACTGATAATGAAGTGATGGAGTTAATCCATCTCTATGAGGAACAAGAGTTATTGTGGAATGTAAAATAAAAATAGTATAAGAATCATGACAAAAAAAAAATTAGTATGTTTGGTGAATTTGCAACAAAATTTTAAGACTGTGATAGAAATAAAGTTCAGTGAAAGATTTATGACTTTTTTTACTTTCTGCTTTTTCGCAATTATAAAAGCTAGGATCTGATGCAAATCCATTACGAAAGTAAAGATAAAAATGAACAAACGGGAATCAAATCACACACCTGACTGCGAGTTGACTCTCCAGTGGACACAAAATGTTTCTAGCCTGGAGACTGCAGTGACTGTCGAGTCTCAGGAAACTGTCTCAAGAGCGAAAGTGATCTCAAATGGATAACGCCCTGAGACTGATACACATACTCCGTCTCAAGTGGACCCTTAGCATAAATAACTCTATGAAAAGTTAATGGTTGTTGATCATTTAATTAAAAACTCCTAGTGTGCCAACATTTTGGAACTTGGTTGTCCGCTCCTCAGGGCTAAGGGACACACATTAACACTGTTACTACATAATTAAGTTACAAAATTGGATATAATACATAAAAAACAAACAAACAACAAAATGATATGTTGAGATATATAAAGAGGCATGATAATTAAAATGAAATAACTCATGCAGATTATGTCATGAAAACCCACCTTACTAAGGTTAAATATTGAAGAACATTATTCAAAATTGAACCAACACATGATATCACATGTCCTTGATACATTTCATTGTATATGTCCATGATACCATGTGTTGGTTCAAATCTGAATAATGCTCATCAATATTCAACCTTAGTAAGGTGTTTTTTTATGACTTATCCTGCATAAGTTATTTCATTTTAATTACTGTGCCTCTTTTTCATGTATATCTCAGTACAAAATTTTGTTGATTGTTTTTATGTATTATATCAAACATGGTAACTTAGCTATGTAGTAACAGTGTAAATATGTGCCCCCACCCTTGAGGAGGGAACAATAAAGTTATGAAATGATAAATTTTTTTCCAGACGAAAATTCATGGTTTTCCAGCACATTATTACAATACTCTCTCTTCTTACAAAGTAAGGGCAAGAAAGTAAAATAGGGTAAATAAAAAAATGTAAATTATACATTTGGTTTCTGCCAAATTTTATTTGGATGTTTTCCCATCCACTTCGATTGTCCTAAAAATGAGGGCTTACAATATAATTATTAACTAACTGAGCAATAATACTGAAGAGAAAAAAATGTCTTTCTATTCTAATAATTAAGGACGAAATCTAAATAATTTAATTAATAATTAACTGAAAATAAATAATTTTTCTACAAAAATTACATTCTTGGTAGTAATATTTTCACACATTAACAAATTACTTTTAGAATAAATCAACAAACATCAAAATTATATTTCAGAGTTAAATTACATTAACCCAAAAAATTGATTTAGTGACCAGGAGTAGGGGAGAGTTAGGTTAACTGAACTGGTTAGGTTACGTGGTCCAAGCTTTTCAATGTTGGTGTGAAGTGTTTACTGCCTTTTCTACTGAATGGCATTCATAGAATGATAGGGCTGATAATCTAAGTCACAATCATAAGTTGCAGGTCTTGAATTCTGCAGTACAGTAAGGAACTTTTATTCTGAAAGGTCAGATTTTTTTCTACCATTAATCTGCTTTGAAGTTTTATTTCGACTCAATAACAACTACAAGAAGAAAATTCACACCAAATTAATTGTTAGTATTTCTGCTCTATAATAGTGTGTTTTATTTTTTAATCCTATGTTGCGGCTTGTGTATTTTTGGGCACATAAAGAAAATATGTGCTATGGGGTTAACTGGACTGCCAGGAGGTTAGGTTAACTGGACTGGTCCAATTACCCTCTTTTTTTATTTTTCGGAAGTAGACTTTGCAATTACTACATCTAGAATGTTACGTAATTTATTCACCTTTCAATATTTTATTAATTTAATTCATTACCCCTATCATACCAAGTTTTAATTTTAGATGCCATGTTTTGGGAAATGCTGTGCGGTCCAAGGCCCATTTTCTCATTTACATGTGAAAAAGGTTATGGCAATGTGTAGAATTTTTTTCTCATTAAAACAGTCTATTAAATGTCAATTTCATTTTCACAGCTTATTTGAGTTTCTGGTCCGCTTAACCTTACTGGTTAGGTTAACTGGTCCTATTGAAAATGTATAAAACATTCCGTATTTGACAATAACTGTAAGTACAATAGTGTTGTTTGTCCTCACAGTATAAGGAGAAAGCCTCTCAAATATCACGCGAAATTTCACGTGTATACGTGAAGTAAATAACATTTTAAAACTAGTTAAAAAAAGTGGACCACTTAACCTCTCTCCTAAACAGAATAGATTCATAGATTAGATTCTCCTTCTTCCTTGTTAAACATTTTTTTCATTTACTTATTCCTTCATTCTGAAATTACTTTGTGCTTTATTTATCTTCCACTAGTTATTCAAGGCAATTTCTTTAATCTTCAAAACTTCTTAATTAGCATATCATACTCTTGTGATTTGCAATTAAGCCTTAAAGAATGACAGGTTTTGAAAATTTAAATAATATTAAAACAAGAAAGAAGGTTAATGTATACATCTGAATACAAATATATTACGATGAATTTCCCATTTATATTAAGTTTCAAAAACTAAGCTAAAAAGAAAGTTAAAATTAAAATAAGAAGAAATTAAAGTATCAAATATTTAAATTTTAAAATTTCATTCACTCCATAAATTGAAGGGCTTCTCAAACTATGTACATATTATACCTACAGGGGAAACCACACTCCAAAAAGAAATTAAAAAATTCAAAGGTTCATCTTTATCTTAAATTTTCCACATACTAACAATCATTTTTCTAGTGGCTTCTGAACACACTGTTAAGCTTCTTTAAATGAATTGATAGGTCATGCATTTTAATTTTTAATCAATTATTCAATTATTATTCAATTATCAATTACTAATTAATTTATCATAAAATTTCCTTCTTAAAATTAATTCACCTTTATTTTGAATGTACTTATTATATTCCCACAAACAAGTACGTTTTTTCTGATATAATGAATTATTTAAAAAACCTGCTTTTGGTCATTTCATACACAATTTTCTTGATACAGTAGTTCTTAAATGACATTTCTCAATTTACATTTATAGATTTTTGCTAGAGTTCAAAGAAAGTAATCTTACGCTTACTTCCATTAAATGATGCTAGTGCAAAGGTAATTAATGATTCATGCAAAAACTGCTACAAATGATGTATTAATGAGACCAAGATAGGAGATTTGAAAACAAGATTTGAAAACAGATTCCATGGATTTGCAGATGAAAAATGTTTGAGAAGTCCTGAATACAAGCTTTTTTTAAAAGTAAATAATCAAATACTACCCAACTTACAATGCCCATTCCAAGGGTATGTTTTAATAGCATGGTAGAGTAACTTGAGAACTTCTCGAGGAAAATTATCGCCATCATTCAGTTCAGATAAATTTTCAATGAATTCAGTACAAGTCATCTTTCGACCAATATTCTGACCATGCAGGTCAGTGTTGAGCAGCATGATTGCACACGTCAACGTGTGCACAGCATCTGGATGTAAAGACTTTGTTAACTGGCATTCCCATAAGAAGATAATTTAAGGAATTTGCACAAACAATACCTTGTGAATTGAAGGAACCAGGATTGCAGTCCAGGTAGCGTTTAGAAAAATGGACAAGAACTCTTTCTCGCTCTTGTGTTTCTCCAGTCAGGCTGAATTGCTTAAGGAACTTACGAAGTGCTATATCTAAAGTATCATTTTCAAAATTGAAATATTTCAAATATTCTTCTGCCACTACTCGGCTAAAATCATTGCTGAAAGGTAATGAACAAATTATTATTTCCTTAGAATGAGAACAATAATTAAAGGTTAATACTGAAAGTAAAATAAAATTTCATCATTTCTTTCTGCTTTGAATGATTAATGAGGCATTCTCTAAATAATGACATCTGACATTTCAGATTCCCTAGGATATGGCAATATAATACCGGTGATTACATGAAATAAGCTGCAGATGCCCCAATGAACGAGTGAATTATTATTGCAATTTTTCATTTGTTCTAATTTGATTTGGAATATAGGTAGCTACTCCCTCTCCATAAAAGGCAACAACCTTAATTTCGCTTAAAGAGTCAGATAATATTATTTACAACTGAGACGCATAACAAATTTGATCTACATTGTATGAAAAATTGTTTTCCCACAAATTTACATTAATTCACATAACTTTAAATGTTACCTTTGGTATAATATTAGAATAATACTATTATTCTCCTCACTCATATATCTCATCAATGCACAAAACAATATCACTGAATTCCAGAACTGGGTTTTTTGAATTCCCATTTTTCATAAGGTACTATTATGTTAAAAGGCAATAAAACAAAACTAGGGTGAGAAAAGGCAAACTTACATAAAGTGGTAGAGCTACAAAATAGAACAGTCTTTTTCATAGTCACTTAGTAAACATCTGTGATTTTATGAAAAAGTATAACAAATGTATTTAACTTATATGTATATACTTAAATGTATATAACTACTAATATTTCAACTATTTCTTCAAAATTAATCCAACTGCTTGTACAAATTACTGCACTTCCTATAATTTTCTCCAAGACCCCACTTCATGACGAATGGAATGTTTTGCTGTATGGAGAAACAATAATTCATTTATCAATGCTGAATTTATACATTAAATATTGTTCAAGAAAATTCATTGTGCTTGAAATGTTTGAAAACTTCTCTACTTTTAATAATTTCTCCTTCAAGGTTATTGAGAATGTTTTTTCTGAAAAATCCACTTGTGGATTTTTACAGGAAGTGTTATAGAATGAGATTTCATTATTTTAATATAAATTCATGCATTTCAAAAAAAAATATTTAAAAAAATGTTTTTTGAAGATTCATTACATTTTAATCAAAGTTAGATTATTTAAAATGGTACAACTATTACTATATAAATTACATTTTTCTCTCCTTTGTGATCAAGCACACAAAATTTGTATGATCATAAACCTAATTAAAAGCTTTTGCATAAATAAGTTCAAACTCTAGGCACAGAGAAAATCTGCATTAAATACAGAACAAACAATAATAATAATATCCTACTTTGATTCAACAGACTAAATACAATATCAAAGAATACAATACTTAAAGTAAATGTCAACATTTCATTCAATCTTACTTTTTACTCAGATGTCTTGATACATCAGATTTCTTGAAACCATCTAACATGAAAAGACGCTTTGCCAAGCGATTCGCCGAAGGGATGTCCACAGCCTTTGGACTATAATGAAAGCTATGTAAGCTTTCTACATCACTTTCATCTTCCGATGATAGCGGTGGGGATACAGCCTTGTTATTGTTGTTATTGTTGTTGTTACTATTATTATTGTTATTATTATTATTGTTGTTGGCAGCAGTCATTGTGGCCAGCAAAGCCACATCTTCATTGAGGATTGTAAGTTCGTCTTCTGATTCTCTCAGTTCCTAAGCATCAAAATGCATTTGATGGAAACCATTTCAAGTTTGCATTGCATTATTATGTAACTACTTAAGAAATATTCTTATGTCATACAAGATATAAGGAATATAAAAAGAACATTAAATGATTGTAATGGGAATAGTTATGTACTGAAATATAATACAATATTTTATTTCAAAACGGTTAAATGAGTAAATTAAAAATAAAACCCACAATTCCACATAAATCTGAAGGCAAGAAGATAAATCTTGAAGTACTGTTCATTTACGTTTGTCGATTTTCTATGGAGATATCTGAACAAATTTTCAGAAGGATAGTGATTATTATAAACAAATATTACTGAGTGTTTTTATACATTGTACTTTTGACATTGACAATTCTTGCAGAAATACAAAATTTTGTGTTGTTTTATTTTCATTATCATAATTATTGTTATTATTACTGTTATCATTATTATTATTATTATTATGCACTTATGTGATAGATATTTGCATTGCCAAAAATACTGAAGTCTTACTTTTCTTATGATTTTTGTGATGAAATTAATCTCGGTTCAGTATGACACCCAGCATTGGCATGCATGCTCTATGTGAGAAGAATATTATAATTTTAGTTTTCAAATATCATGTTAGAAGGCAAAATATGGTTTATTAAATTTATTATTATCTCAGGGGATTGACAAATTGATTAATCCAGGGCACATAATATTAATAGAATTAAGAAGAAAAAAAATCAGACTTTAAAAAAAATACATTTTTATAACAAATGACTTCCCCCAAAAGCCCTAAATTGTAAAGTAGGTTATTTTGCTCAATTTCATATATTTACTGGAAATTAAACTGGGAGGACCAACACTGCCAATGAAAGCTTACTGACAATATACTAGGAAATGACTTACATGAGCCAATGGTACAGACACAAGGAAGGAGAGAGCAATGCAATAAAAGCAGTGTATCAAATGCTTTTTGAGGTCTGAAATATAGTGCACTTCATGAATTTTCTTCACAACTAGCAATTAACTATCAGAGATTTAAACTAAGCAATTAACTAGATAAGTCAATTTGATCTTATCCTTTAAATAGTCAATTTTGGATAATACTAAATTTTGTGTTGTTTTATGACAAGTTCCAAATCTGGCTAGCAAATATACTTGCTGATAAAAACATGAACTTTGGGGAAGTAAAAATGGAATTTAACTGCATTTATTGAAATGTTGTAATACTCTCCTCAAACATCAAATCAAATTAACAACAGAGGTGGTAGTAAGAACAGAGTTCGTAGTTTGCCCATGCCAAAAATATATGAAATTGAAACCAAACACATCTACCATTTCTGTCTGGAAGAAGGGGGTCTAGCAATATTGAAACTGAGAAGCCAAACGTTATTTGGAGTACATTATGATGTATAAAATATACTGGTACAATTTTTTTGACAGGCACGGGCCACGACGTGGTTCAACAACAGCACATACTTTCCTATATTATATTATTTTCTTTATTTTTAATTTATTTTACCTAATATATGTGTAATGATTATTTAATATTATAACACTAGCAAACTTAAACAAAACTTTTGCACTTTTGAACTTTATGGCCCAAGGTTTTGTAGCCAGCAATGGATTACTTCACTCAACGATTGCCTCACTGACCCAACACATGCCTCTGCGAGTGTTTCCAAATTGCAAAAATATTTGCCAGGGCTGGGATGTGAACTTGAGGGTATAGGTTTCTGAGATCAAATCACTGACAATCAACCTGTCAGATTATTGAACAGTTGAAAGGTCCAGAGCCATCCATAAAAAAATATTTAATTTTTGAAAATCCAAAAGAGGTTTAATGAAAACAGTACTTGTGCAATAGAACTTTCAGTGTATTATTTTCACTTCTTATAAATATTTTTAAGACAAATTTTGACCAGTTTTTGAGAAACCCTATTTAAGTATTTCTAGAAAATTGTAACAGGGACTTGTAACTTTGTGTATCTGCAGGGCAACTCGGAAACCCTCCAGACACAGCACTTAGGTCTTCTAGATGGACAGCCTCGCGTTGGTATAGCACTTCCTAATTTCCGGAGTAGTGCAAACTTCATGGGAACGTCATACCTGGGTAGTCGCTTAGTATTCAGGTTGCCAGGTACTTATGATATCTCTTTTTTCTTGCTTATACATTAATCAAAAATAAAACACTGGTACTAGAATGAATTATTATTTGCATGTTCTCACCACTACATTTAAAACTTATTCAATACTTGTGCTGACATGCATGAGGCTTGCGATTAAATTTATAGATTAGGAAGCAACTTTCATCTAACATTAAGGAGCAGTCCTACACTACTAAACGATAATGCTTCCAATTCATAGCTTCTACTCATCCTATATACTTTTTTGTATTCTAAAAATCTTATTGTAGCAGAGGGAAATTACTGGGTTAAGAGAGGCATTCATTTATATAAGTTGTCTCTAACATTACAGGAAAATTAATGAATGATAATTCGTTAATAACAGTCAGAAATAATTGATCCATTGTGTAGGTTCTTCAATTTAATGGCTCTTCCATTTCAAATATATCAGAAGATGTTTGGAAAATTTTGCCGGTACATTCTTGAGCTGAACTCTTACAATTTTTTGACATTATTCCTAATACTGAATCAATATTATTGACATTGTAAAGAAAGGCAACTACCCTAGTGCTATCCATTTTGATTGGCTCCGTTGAGGAGGTAACTTGAAAATGAAAGGTAAACCATGAATTTTAATTATGGAACTTTTTAGGATAATCAATAAAGCAAAAGTACATAACTTTTGAGGAAAATGTTATTAATTATCTTTAGTTTAAAAAGTAGTGTCTCGAAAATTTTTGAACAACCCTTTAACATATTGAATTCCCTTAGGAATTCAAGATCCACAGTCAACAAAGAGTTGAGGCAAATGGTAATTTTACTTTTTTTCTCTTAAATATGCGATTTTAAAGAACAGGAGGTAAAGTTAAAAAATGAGGATAACCCATGGATCATGCACACATTCGCCTATAAGATACTGATCCAGTCACCACAGAACCCAAAATGAAACAAATTCAAAAGTATGTGAGAGGCAAGTTCTTCTAACTGGTATAAAAATATTTGCAAAAATTCTTCTCATACATATATCATCACAATACATTGAGCGTGCAATGAACAATGCATAAAACACATTACTTCTATAAATTAAAAGAAAATTAATAATATTTTTTTAGTATATTTAAACTACTTCAAACATTACTTTTTTTTTAAATCCTGATTTCTTCTTACAGATCAGTAAAATTAGAGCCAAAAAAAAGCACTCCCTCCCAAAAATTGTTCTGGGTTCTGGAAATTATTTTAATATCTCAATTACATCTCTGATATGAGTAATCTGAGTCTGTCTTGAGTCAGAAGTTAGAAAAAATCCTCAAAATTTTCGCACTATTTGTTTTTTCTCAAATTCTTCCAAAATTAAGTGTTTAAACAAAACATTTATTAATTGAACACTCGGTTATACTTTTCTCTTTCTGGTCAATTAAAGTAAAAAAACAAACAACAAAATATTAAAAAATGTTTCATTTAGCACATATTCTGAAACATAACATTTCATGTAAAAGTTTTTACACATCATCAGGTGTGAACAAAATTCACACAAATTCATTTATGTCTGAAAATGAAAACAAATTATGATATTACAATGTTATAAAAATAAATTATGTGATTGGTAGTTTGGTATGAAAATATTAAAAATAAAAGGGCATAGTAATGAGATAAAATTAAGGAATAAAACAAGTATTAGTAAAAATATGTGTAGTACGTAAACAGAAGGGAGAGAACTTACAAAATATTTTCCCTTATTTTCGTGTATTTTATTTTTGCCATATAATTTTTTAATTGTTTGATTTTGATATGTTTAAGCTTATCACATTTTGGGAAGTTCTCTTTCATTTATTTAAATATTTTGTACTTACTACATAGTCTTACTTATATTTGTTTCGTTCTGCAATTAGTGGACCCGGCAATGCTTAGCTATTGCAGTGTATTACATATCACACACTACTGATCATATGATTGTTAATCATGTTCTATGCTCTGCTATGCAAAAATTCTGATAGATGAAAGACTTTCTTGCAACTTTGGGTTTGTTCTATGTCCTGGTTTGGATATGGTTGTCAAGTATCCAACTGTTAAAAATTCTCCTTCAAATTTGGGCATGTATTCACTATGTTGCTATTTTGGAGACATTTGATTCACTTGTCCGAGATTCAAGTAAAAATTCCGGCTGATATCCATTTAATTCTTGACTGTGCGGCTGTTTGCGTGGAGTTCTGAAGCGCCTGAGTCATCATCAACAAAATGCTCCAACATGTCCGATTTAATTCAAACTATTCTTTAAACACTCCCATTACTAATAAGAACAAAGTGTGAAAATGTCAGCAAAATCAGTCAAGTAGTTTTTGCGCTATGTGTGACACACATACACATTCCCTTTCATTTATATACAGATTTGATACTGTGCAATTTGTGCAATACTGTGTGATTTTAATACTTTCATACCACACTATAACATAAAAAAAATTGTTTTCATTTTCAGATACAAATGAATTTATAAGAATTTTGTTCACATTTGATGATGCATTAAACTATTACGTGAAACGTTGCGTTTAAGAATATGTGCTAAATAAAACATTTTTTGAAAAATTTGTACTTTGATTGTCCATACAGAAAAAAGGATACCCGAGTGTTAAATTATTAAAAAGTCAAAAAGTATAACATCGAGTGATTCACTTATATCATGTGACAGTCACTCTATTTTATGTATATTTTTGACTGTTCAAAACATTTAGTATTACCAAAAAAATTAAGTTCTGCTAAGAGTATTAAGTTCTGCTTCAAATGAGAATCAATACTTTGCAACCTGACTAATTGGTCTTGTACAAACATTATGTCCAAAAATGGCAACTGGATAACAAAAAAATGTTTTAGAAATATTCCATCTCTTGTTATTTTTACAAAGAAATGAGAGAGTGAACGCACTTCTTTGTAAAAAATAACAGAAGATTAATTATTTCTAAAACAGATTTTTTTGTTTTTAATTATTTGGAAGTTATTTTATTATTTCTTTACTACGTTATTCACTTCAATTTGGTCTGTGAGCATTTTCTTTTTAAAAAGGTATTACTTAAAAAGTGAATTTACATTATTCAAATATACACAGCATTTTTACTGTATTTTGAATGAAACAAAAAAGTTTCATAGTGGTATTTATACATTTGAGTTATTTATAACCCTTATAGGCCTATGGGGTAACTTTCAACCCACAAGATATTATACTCCATTTTAAAATCTAGCTTTGATAAGGCAAAAAGGTCATGACTGTGTGTGATGAATACCCTCATGAGATAAGAAAGAGAACAAAATTAGCTGCGTTTGTCAACCAAAAAAAGCACCAAATGTCATGTTTGATGAAACAATGTCAGTAACCATTTCAAAAGAATGGTTTCTTTGGAATGAATGAAACAAGCAACACCTCATTTCTTTATTGATTCCATGTCTTGAAGCTGAGCACATTAATGTAAAGCAAGCTGCTGAGGATGCTGTTACCTAAACCTTGACCAATGCTATTCAAGTTGATAAGTGCTCTATGTGGTCGTTGAGGAGGACATTGACCTTCTAGTGATTTCAGCCCCAATGTCTCTGAACATTTTTCTACTGAGGCCAAGCAATGGCAGAGAAGATTATCGTTATCTGCAGCCTTTTAAATAATATGGTGCCTCAAGAGTCTTACAACAACATACTATTCCTGCATGCATTCACTGGCTGTAATACGACTTATCATTTATCAGTTAAGGAAAACCAAATTCCCCAAGGCAATGGAGAGTAACAATACCATACAAAAGCAGCATACATATACAGCAAATCCATGCTACTACTAACGAGTCTGATGAGGCAGGACAGAAGTGTATTCTCAACTGTTCAAACACTATGTTATGAAACCTTTAAAAAAAATTCTGACGAAGGTACCATTCAACCTCACCTCTTTGTCTTGTAAAGAACCAGCAGGACAACAGCATTCTGTGAGGACATATTTGCAAGAGCAAGCATCGAAATACAACTCCTTGGATCTCCTGCATGGGGCTGGAAGGCTTCTAAAATGCCAATTCTGGATATTGAAGATTGCAACATAGGTTATGAAGACATCAAATGTCATCCATGTGGAAGAAGGAAAAACATCTTGACAATGTTTGGAATCATGAAGAAATTAAAGATTTGGAAGTTATATTATTGGAATCCTCATCCTCTAAATGTCTAAATAATAATATTTATTTTCTGGTTACATTTTTATCACCTTGGGCTTTCTGAAAACAGTCTACTGTTCTACAACTTGATTCTATAACTATTTTTTATTCATAAATATTGCATATTTGAAGATATGGAAATAAGTGTTTTTTGGAAAAGGTGAAAAATAGGCATTTTTGCACTTTTGTTTCTACCAGACCGTAGGTAAAATTTTTAATTATTGATTCTCTATCAGCACAGAATTTCATTTTCTCTATTTCTTGTAACAAACTTTTTGAATAAATTCTTAGTTACGGAAAAATAATGAACATTTTGGGGATATTTTATCATAACTGCTGAAGCTACACTCGAAAATTGGAGCCAACTATACTGGAAAATTGGCGATTACTCGTACCAGAGGTCCTGAGGTACTTAAGTGTAATCCAATATACAGAACTCTGACAATTTTTGGGAAGCAGAACTCTAATTAGTTAGTCCTATTAATTGGTTTTCTCACAACTAGTCAAACTACAAAATTGAATTTAATACTTAAGATACTTAAATTATACTACTAATGTGATAATTTACCAGCTAGAATTTTTGTTCATTCTGTTTGCCACAAAAAGTATTAAAAAGGTAATAGCAAAAAATAATGAAGCAGAACAGGCACAAAGAGAACTAAAATGGATTCAATTCTATAAGTTGAAAATTTGTTCTCTAGGGTTAAGAAGTTCTTAAATATGTAAAAAGTGTATGCATCACACAAATGGTTGCAAATGGAAGCACAAGAAATCTATATGAACTAGGAAAATCATTCTTTTGTAAATTTACAGATGAAAATAAAAATGAAATATATACTATGAAAGAAATTACTCATATGAAATGGAAAATATCAAATCAGACACAAAAGTTACTTAAGATCAGCTAACACACACTGGAGAATGCAATTCCAAAGATTCCTTTTACAGAAAAAGTTTTGACCAATACAACTCTAGTTGCAATTACATCAACAAGACATGAATGACAAAGAGGAGTGCCCACAAAATATTGCTCAACCCATTATAAAAGAAGAAATCATGATACAAAAGTGCCCAAGCAGAAAAGATAATGAAATCACACTACTAAAGTTTTATTAGCACATTAATGGGGAAATTTCCTCATCTTTTGAAGAACCTGTTATCTTTTACATGTAAAGCTGATATTTTATTACATAAGGCAATAACCATTTTACACAAAGTGTTTAAGCAATTGAATGAAAGCAAGGGGTGTCAGAAGCACATCATCAAGGTGCAAAATTTGCTATGATAATATTAAGAGTAATTGACCCCTCACCAATAAAAATGCTTTCTGAAGAACCTTTTGAAGAATGACAGAAACGGTTCTGTGGGTGAGTGTGAAAAGATCTTCCCTCAACTGAACTTGAGTGTTGTATTACACTAAAATAAAATTTTATTAATAAAAAAAGGGGGTGGCATTGAAATTAGGATTGTGTGGCAATGATGTTCAAACAGTTGAAAGGCATCAGGACCTCCTCAGATGTATCTCTGAAGCAGCTTGGGCAATTACCCGAGTTGGGCTTCGGAACTCTAGAGACAATCTTTCTATTCATTCATAGAAGTGACAATTTCTTTGGAAGCACTCTGCCAGTAGGAGGCCAAATACAAAGAATGCAGAGTTGAGCAGGAAAGGAAATATTAAATTTACACGAGTCCACTGAGATATTGAAAAGTTTTGTTGTGTGCAAAGAAAGATCTTCAGAAATTTCTTCCAAGTTTCATATGATTTGGTCCAATCTATGACTTAATTTCAATTCAAACATTTTATGAGAACTTGAAATCAAAGGACTCTTATCCTTTGGGCTAAGTGTGTTTGTAATACCAAAGGGGCCAATGACCATGTACTTCAAAATTAAGTTTTTAAGAAATTACAAAATTAAGTTTTTCCACTTATAAATTTTGAAATAATATTTTTAGATATCAATACAACAGATAAAAGTTCAAAAATAAAATTAAAAAAAAATTGTAATTAGTATTTGAATATTCTGAAAGAAACAAATGTTAAATTGTAGGAAATTTTGATAAAATGGGGATAACGGAATAAGATAGGCAAAACTGCCCCCAGGGGATAAACATTTTTTGTGTTGAAAATTGTAATTGAAGTGTAAAAACGTGAATGTAAAGTGGAGGAAAAAAAGAAAGAAAGAAAGGGAGGGGGGGGGGGGAAATTCCATATCTATATGAAAAATCCTGTTTTTTCTTATAGATGTTTTAATTTTTTTAACCACATTATGCCTATGAATATTGACTAATTATTCTTACAATTTTCTATAGATGATAAAGACGTTTCAATAATTTTTTAAGGATGTCCTATTTTGACCTTTACAATCACCATACAGCAAAGGAAAAATAGAAAGGAGAGAGAAAAAAAAGTTTCCCAAAATTTTAACTTTTGTAGTTTTTCTCTTGTAGATTTATTAGAAAAGATAAATAATGAAAAACAAAATCATAAGAATACAAAAACAACCTGCTGTAATTTGAATATTGAACAAATTAAGATTTAACTAAAAATAACGAGTTTTTATAGTTCATCCATCTTACCAGAATATTTTCATTCATTTGATTATTTAATAACAGTAACTCTTGTTTCTCCACATAAAACATAAATGAAAATGCTCTGAAATTATGCAAATATTCAATGAACAATAGTTTTTGAATTAAGTGTGTACCGCAACTGCGATTTCCTTCCAGTATGAAAATGCGCATTGTTACAAACACGAATATGAGCTTCAGAAGAAACTTTAATTAGTTTAATGTGTGAAAAGAACAAGAAACAATAGTAGTACACCTATGTGTAATATTTAATTTCATTTGGGCAAAAAGCTTGTTGAATAAATGAATAAATAAATAAATAAAATAAATTTTTTTGTAGCAACGGTTCTCTGTAAAGGCAATTCAATTAATTCTATTTCCACATTCTCTTTAGCCTGTACAGTGTAAGATGGATGATTGTAAGTTAATTGAGATGATGATTCTGATATCAATAGTGATTCTGACAGTTTCGCCATGCATTTCTGCTTTTTATAGCATCTTGCTATAGGGAAGTAGATAAACAATCTATGCCCTTCAATGTGTCTGAGGAAGATGTGACCTGTGTGATATTCTGTCGTAGATGTGGATGGCATACATTTTGCATCTGGTAATGTTAAAGCAGATGATGCGAATTTCAAATATTGTGCCTTACAGGTTCACAGTAAATCTGCACATTGTGGTAGAACCAAATGGTTAGTTTCCAAACTCTGCTGCCAAAATCAAAAACACAGGTGAGTGCATCATGGAGTGACTACTTAATATATAGTTTAACAACATTACAAATAATACTTAACATTATTTGTAATATTGTTCTATTTTGTTTATAAACTCATATTATTTTTATTTAAAATCTTAATTCATTCAATATTAAAATTGCACTAAGTTATAATATTATTTTACAATTTTTTTTTCATTATTTATCTTTCCTAATACACCTTAAACAGAAAAACAAAAATAAAACAAAACCTAATTTTAACAAAATAAATAAAAAACGAATATATTACTGTTTTATTTATATTGAACTATCAAGGGCAAATTGTAAGATAAAAGGCTGAAATTTTCCGAAACTAAAGAATTTACAGGGCTAAAATTTGTATCGAGTCCTTTTTATTATCTCTGTCAGAACATGAGATATAAACGAAGGGAAAAGATAATTTTTTCTACTTTTTCCTTCTTTTTTGTTGATTGTAAGGGTCAAAGACATACGTAAATGCCTGAAAAAATTCTCGAAACATCTATATCATCTTTATAAAGTTTCAAGGATAATTTAAGTCAATATTCATAAGCGTAATGCGGTTAAAAAAATTAAGACTTATATAAGAAGGTAAAAAGAACCGGATTTTTTCATTTTTATGAAGTACTCTGGGTAAATTGATTTAAATCTGGCAAAAAACTAGATTGTTTTTTTACATTTCAATTACAATTTTCAAGAACAAAGAATTTTATCCCCTGAGGACAGTTTTGCCTATCTTAATCAGCTACTCCCTTTGTGTTTAAACCTATCAAAAATGTTTTTGGGACTATATTTATGAATGTAGTGGATTTCTTCTTAATTATTGGTGGTAACATTCAATGTAATATTTATCTAAAGGCGATAATAATTAATTCAAAACACTTCTAAAATTAATATTTGAAAAGTGGACTGAGAAGAAAAAGGAGAGAGAGAGAGACAAGAGAAGAAGAGGTGAAATAGGCAGGCTTCCTATTTTCTCCTGTCTTATTGAATTATGTAAATAGTATGCAGTTATAATATAAAGTGTTCATGTAATTTTTAGGAATGGTACATTGGTACATTTAAAAGAAGTCAAAACATAATCAAGCACAAAATTAATTTTACACTGAAAGTACAAAGGAATGTTATGTTAAAATAACAAATGTCATGGTATTGAGAGTGCAAGGAGTTTAGAACTTGAGAACAATAATGAAAGAAATAAAAAATATAATAAGACATAATGCCAATGCAATATTTTCAACTACACAAAAATATCAAATGAAAACAATAGTATCAAACCATTGTCATTCTCTTTTTTGTGTCAATGAAGCTATAGGAAGAAGCAATAGAAGCAATTGTAATACAGCAAGAAGCAATGTAAGTGATTCTATTGAAAATTTGATAAGAAGAAACATTTTGAACATGCGAACACCACTCACGACACTCACAAGGATACAGTTAGGCTGTTGAAAGAGAGAAGGTAAAATAAAAGGCATGTCCGTAAGTACATGAAAAGACGAAAATGTAATGTGTTGCACGTTTTTCATTAAAGCAGCGCTAAGAAACTTGTCGGCTGCAACGCTGTGCCAAGTTGCAGTGTGGGAAGTGAAGAAGAGGGGGAAGTGAAGCACACACCTGATACCCCACCAGCTCAGGAGTGGCGTTCCCTGAACTAAGGCTGGCCGGCGATCTCGCCTGCGCCTGCGCCTGCGCCGCGAGGCCGCCCGGGGGGAGGAGGTCCAGCTCGTGGGGCGCCGCTCGCCCACTCACCCGCTTGGCGCCGCCGCCGCCGCCGCGTCCCGCCGCCGCAGCCGCCGCCGCCGTCGTCTCCGCCTCGGGCCCCTTCACTTGGATGACGATCCGATGCTGCTGCTGCTCCGCCGTGGTCGCGGCCGCCGCGGCGTCGCCCGCGCCGCCCTTGTGGTTGGCGGGGGCGGGCGCCGTGGTGCGGTCGCTCACCAGCAGCGTCGAGTCGCTGTCGCTGGGGTCGCTCACCTCCATGAGGTCGCGCGCGCTCAGGATGTCGAGCGTCTCCTCCTCCTGGAAGTCGGGGCTGGAGATGTTGGAGACGGCCTCGGACTGCGACAGGTCCCCGTTGGGCTGCGGCTGCTGGGCGTAGGGGAGCGCGGCCGCCAGCGCGGGCACCTTGCGCGAGCTCGAGTTGCTCGACATGACGGAGGAGGAGACGGAGGTGGGCGACGCGGGCGACAGCGAGCGCTGCGGGCTCACGCCCTCCGACGACGTGCACGACGCCGACCGCGACGCCGCCGACGACCCCGAGCGCGACGCGCCGCCCCCGCCCCCGGCCCCGGCCCCGCCGCCCGCGCCCGCGCCCGCCGCGCCGCAACACGAGTTCTCGGAGCCCGAATTGGAAGGAGACGGCGTGACGGGCGCGTTGTACGTCCACACTATGCGTTCGGTGGCGGGGCCGGAGGCGGGACCGTCGGCGGGGGCGGGGGCGGCGGCCGGCGCGGGGGCGGACGCGGGGGCGGGAGCGGGGTGGGCGAGCGCGGGCGCGGTGGGCGTGGTCGCGTCGTCCGTGGGCGACACCGCACCCGCCACGTTGTTGCTGCTGCCGCCGCTGTCGGGCCGCGTGTCCAGGAGCGTGTTGAGCGACGAGGTGACGTCCTCGTCAATGTCTATATCCACTGCACTCATGGAAGAGTCCTTCTGGAACTGCAGGTGGTCCTCGGAGCGCGAGGTGCGGACGAAGCCCCCGCCGTGGTGGTAGGGGAAGGCGGCGGCGGCGACGGCGCCCATGGCCTTGGGGTCGTGGGCGTGCGCGTGGGCGGCGGCGGCGGCTGCGGCGGCGGCGCAGGCGGGCTCGGCGCACAGCCCGTTGTCGCGCTTGCTCAGCCCCACGGGCGACGTGCCCGCCGACGCCGTCACGCCCGGCGGCGCCGACGCCGACTTGAAGTGGTGGTTGCGGTGGCCCATGTCCATCTCGTTGGGGCTGGTAGGCACGGAGTTGTGGTGGTGGTGGTGATGGTGGTTGTGATGGTGATGGTGGTGATGATGGTGGTGGTATCTCAGACTGTCTACTTTCTTCTGGTGCTTGGGCAGCAGGCCCGAGCTCTGCTGTGTTCGCGAGAGGTTGAGGATGAGGTCTCCGGTCATCATGAAGGCCTCGAAGCGGGGCGGGCGCGGGCGCGCGGCTGCGCTGGCGGGGGCGGCGCCGTGGCCGAGGCCGAGGCCGGGGCCGGGGGCGAGGGCGGGCAAAGCGGTGCTACTGCTGCTGGGCTCGTCGCTGTCCGAGGCCTCCCAGCGCGCGGCGTGGGCGTGGGCGTGCGCGTGGGCGCGGGTGCGGGCGGACGCCGCCGCGGGGAGCAGCGCCTCCTGGTCCGAGGAGCTCGTGCCGTTGCTGCGGGCGGCGCCCAGGGGCGCGGCGTCGCTCGCGTCCGACGGCGGCGACGACTGGGAAGACGACGACGACGAGGACGACGAGCGGGGCGACGAGGACAGCGAGGGAGAGGCCGCCGCCCCCGCAGTCACCGGCGCGGGGCCCCCGCACGCCCCCGCCGCCCCCGCCCCCGCCGCGCCGCCAACGCCGCTGCTACCGCCGCCGCCGCCGCCTCCCTCGTCGACGGCCCCAGAGCCCCCGCCGCTAACACTGTTATACTTATCGTGCGACGACGCAAAGTCGCAGTTTTCGTGCGCGTTCTGCGTTGACAGGTAATGTTTTACCCGAGCTTTGATCAGCGGATCTGCAACAGTGGGGCAAATGCGTAAGCGGAAGAGAGGTGGCGTGAAGGCAGGAGAGCGTGCGGGTGAGGGCAAGCCAAATGGCAACACAAATACACAAGCAATTAGAAGTAATGAAGATGCAGTGCAAAAGAAATTTTTCAGATATACACACTGTCTCGTAGAAAACGTCGTTTGGAGATTATTTTTCCTACAAAATTATATGTGGTACAAAATCAGCCATCTTGCACCATTTCCCTTGACGATTAGCTTTGTTACATTTTCAATTCAATGTTTCTCCCTTGCCTCCTTCTATTACCTCAAATAAATCGACATTAATCACAAGACAATATAACACGTATGTAGTGGCGTAGAGTGGCACAATCCAAAGGTAGGCTCCAACACCAAGGCACAAGTTTTTCGACGAGGTGACCCCTCCTCCCAATATCTCGCAGATAACACTACGAAAATGTACAGATCAAATAAATGAAACCATGCTTTACTACGAACACGAGATGAAATAATAAAATCTAGTCTTACTAGAACACTAAAGCAAAGCAACGAAACACAAGCGCGCCCGTACAAAAAAGACCTAATGCTCGGAATTCTTCCCTCTCGGAATTCTTTTTATTTTCTCTCCCTTATTTCGTAAGAAGAGAAAGTACTGCTATCATGTGCGATATCAAAACGGCGAATTTTCACCAGCCAAACTCTCATTGCCGGGCCCTTGTAAAGAAAAAATGGATAAATTTTGTTCCTACTTCCTCTAATGCGTTGGGTAACCCGAATCCACGCTTTTTGTACCCTTGATACAGAAAAATCGATCGACGGCAAACCGTATCTCTGGTCAACGCTATCGCTTAAACCGTTCAGCCCATTTTCTCCAAAATTGATATTTCTCGACCTATTTAAAGGAACTCTAGTTTGAAACTGGTAGTTTGATTTTTGAGGATACTTTACATAAAGCCTCGATATTTTCAAAATTTTCTCAAAAATGATTACAATTTTTTTTATTAAACTTTGTCCTCGGATAGCGCAAAGGAAGCTTAAAAAAACGGTAGAAGTCTCATTTTCGTTGAAATCCGTAAATTTTCGAATACCGAAAAGTTGGCATTTTTTGGGGGTCTTCCTGCAATTGCGATATAGAAGATGGAGATTTTTTCCTCAATAAAATATGTTCTTTAAAAACAGACCTTGAATTAGGGTCATGGACAATGTTTCGAAAATATGAGCAGTTTTCGCGTACTGTTGCGAGAAATGTAGGCAATTTTTATTTTTTAAACAATTTTTATCTTAAAAATTCTCCCAATTGTTGCTTTAAATTTTCTCTTCGTATGACAGTGTCTGGTGCTAGTCTCATTTCGACACACTCTCAGTAATTTCGAAAATTGCAAAACGTTAACATTTTAAAACTACAAAGTTGAAAATAGAGATTTGTACCTTAAAATCTGTTCTAAAAATTTCTAGGGGTGTAACCGAATGGCACAAAGTTTCTCGTACTAGTTGGTTTCCTCATCTCTTCAATCTTTTCGTTTTAGATAGTATAGGAGAGCTTTTCACAGTTACTCCTGAATTTTCGAAAACTTCAAAAGTTGGCATTTTTTCGGCGCCTTCCTACAACTACAGTACTGAAAGTGATTTTTTCTTCAATGATCTTTTTTCTCCACAATTAGTTCTTTCATTAACGTCATGTATATCATTTTGAAAATGTTAGAAGTTTTTGAGCAACGATGAGTGAAATAAGGCAAATATAAAAAATAAAAAAATTAAAAAAGATGTTCTCGAAAACTCTCCAACTTTTTTTCTTTAACCATTTTGTAAGGATGGTGCTAAAGGCACTGCAACAAATGACAAACCTCATTTCGCTGTATTCTTTTGTTGTTGTTTTTTCAAAAAAACACAATTGTAATTTATTTGATATCTCTCACGTCATTAACAATTTACAAGCAAATACCGGCAATTTGCGTACATTATAGCATTTGTGATAAACAAGTGGTTCAAATGATGTCTTATAAAGTTTCTCGAATTCAAAAGTTTGCTATGAACGGATCTCGAAATTCTGTATTTTCAGAACCGCTCAAACGCCATTTTTTTTCGAATATGCTCCAAATTTTAAATGTTGTATACGGATTGTGCCATGTGGAGTGAATAACATGACAAAAATCCGTCTTTCATGAATTCTTATCTTCACAAATTGAACAAAGTAATTTTTTTGTGAAATTCTCATGTCAATCTTTACATCTATGGTCATTTATTCATTATCGCGTTTGTGAGAAAAGTTCCAAATAATTTCTTTCGATGTTTCATGAAAAATCATTTGGATGTAAATAAGCTTCAAAATGCGCAATTTCAGAAACGCTCAAATGACATTTTCTATTAAAAAAAAAGCCGTTGCTCCAAATTTTCCAATGAAAATGTGCATACATGACTAGATTTTACCCATCTATAAAATGCTTTACTACATATTTAAATTCTACTATTACGGATTCGAGAATTTGAGAAAATGTGAAAAAATGACTTTGAGACGCCAATAGATGGCAGCTGACAAAGGGTGGGGCAACACCGAGAAAAGAGACGAGACTGAGGAGGTTAGGATATTAACTAGTATGAGAAAGTCTATGCCATTCTGTAGACGCACTAGATTCTTTAACATTTTCCCACAAATAGAACATGAGACGCTTCAAGGAATGGCGCAGGTGTCATTTCGTTCAACTATTTGAATTTTAAAAATTTGCAAATTTAGAAATAATGCGAGAAAGTATAATGTTGTAGCACCAATAATTTTCTGTGTGGTAACGCTAGGTCCAGCACAGTGAGGTCTTCTGAGTGTCAGTATGAAAACAGAAGAGAATATTTGTAGTAATGAAATATAAGTTGTAAATTTTATACACCTTTTCATTAAATTTTCTTCAAAGGGGAGAGAATTTCCACAGTTTCTCCTCACGCTACGCCACTGAGTCACACGTTGAATTTTAGATACAATTAAAAACACCAACTTTTTAAAATCTTAATATCGGTACACCAAATAACTCACCCTTTTCAGTTGTTACAGTTTATTGAAAATTGTGAGTGTAGTCTAAAGAAATATTACAAAAACGTATTCACTCGGGCCCGGGTGTCCCTGACTTATATAAAGCCGTATCTATCCCGTGTTAATTTAGCTGTATATTTGACCCATTATCTCAGAAACTATTAAACATTAAGCTGAAAGATTTTTGGTGTCGATTGGTGGAAATGTTTTACGACATAGAAGCAGATTTTCATCTCCTGAACAGTTTTTATTATTTAGAGCAAATCTGAAGTAAAAATCTAAATTTTTACCTTATTTTTCTGTATCTTTACGCAGAAATCCTGAAATATGAAACTTCCTGCACACATTTTGCTACCATATATTTATTACTTAACTGACCTCGTACAAAAATGGAAAATTATCGCTTGAGTAGTCTGAGAGATAAGGGCAAATGTGTTCAAAAATGCCACTTTTCAGAAATCACGTTGAAGTTAATTCTTCCATGAAACTGGTCACCTTGTCATTGTAACAAGTACACAAAACACCTTTGTCACGTAAATAATCATAAAGACAGTCATAGAAGATGAAGTTTTGCAGTGCGCTTAGTGCAGCATTTAGTGAAAAGCAGAGCCTTCTAAATGAATTCGTTCAAAAGATATAACGCAAACGAGAGTTGCAACCAAATGACTGCCATTTTGACAAATACAGATGAAGGAAGAAAATGGCAAAAGTGAAAAGTATATTTCACAATGATGTATGTATCATCTTACTCAGAATAAATATGTGGAAAACGTAATCCCAAAAATTTCAAAAATTCAAATTTCTGCTTTGTCTCCCTTTAATATGTATTGTTTATCTATCTTGTCGGATCTTCATTCGACTCATGTTAATTATTTTCGTGTTCGATAAAAGGAAATCACTGAAAAAGATACAAAGTAACTCCAAATACACACAACTGTCGGTTCCTGAAGAGGTTGATGCGCGCAGGAGAGGAGAGTCGGAGCAACGGCCACTTCCCCCGCACGGCGCCCAACTCCCTCTCTCATTGCCTGCCTCTTCGGACTGATTTGTTAGTGGTTCCTGGCGTGTCAACTACTGAGGTGATTAGTCCACAGAGTGTCGTTCGTGTTTTTTCATCGGGAGATGGCGGTGATCTTCCTCCGCAGGATAGCGAGATCCGGCGCCGACCTACCGTCGACTGGCGGGGTTTCCCCTCAACCATGTATCTTCCACCAGCGGGGCACCGCCCTAGCCGGGATAAGCTCTAAGCCCCCGACCTGTCTCCCGGCATGTGTGGCAGTGAAGTGCATGTTAGTGTAAGTGTGTGTGTGTGTGTGTAAGAGGTGAGCATAGGACAAGATGAGGAAGCAAAGATCGCGCGCGGACCGTGGCCCGATTGTTAGGGTACTGCTCCGGCATTCGCCTGGTGCTGATCGGAATAAACAAGGAAAACTACCGATCAGAGCAGCCGGCTGCTAGGATTATCCTCCACAAAGTGACTGAATTAGACCTAGTTGACAAGCTGGTGTCGAAAATCCTGCCGGTGTCAGGATTTGAACCTAGGACCTCCCGGTCAAAGGCACTGCAGTAACATCAGTTGATACACTGAGCACCTCTCCCGGACCTGCCTCTTTGGCAGTCATTATCGCTACTCTAAAGAAAAAGTTTTTTTTCCTTAATGAATGTTCCACTAACGCAATTGTTTTCTATTACCGCAGCCCCGAGCCTTCGACAAATAGTATCCATGTTGTTTTGCCAATAGAAGGGATGAGACGTTATGGCAGGTGGACTTTCGACTTTTGGCAAGTGGAATTATGTGAACGTAGAATGTAAGCTTCGGGATATATAAAACGACTCTATGTTTTTTGGAAATGATACCTTAGCAACATATAATACAGAGAAGGTATAAGATAATTGTTTCTTTATTTTATGTAAATGTTTACTAATATATGCCATTATTTGAAGACTTGTAAACAGAGAAAACAAACATTTTGTTGGCATGAATTAAAACGAATCTGCCTCTCTGAGAATCTTTAATGGAATCGTTTCACAATCACAACATGCCCAAGCACCAACGGCCGATGTAAAGATGGGCTTAACATATTTTCTTCAATAATTGTGATCGGAATAATAGTAGACTCCTAATAACGGTAATTAATAACAGTTGAAAAATAACAGGTCCATGATCAGCAACCTAACATGGCCGACTGCTAAGAGTTAAATCAGTTGTGGCGACTGTTAAGAGTTAAAGGAATAACGTTGGTAGCATCTTAAAGCTTGTGCAGCTACCTTACGGAGCTTGCTTGCACCACTTACCAAAACATGTTTCGACAGAGTAACAGCTGATACGAATGAGCCTGGATAACGGCCAAGGACGAATAGTAATTGATATGATGAGTAACAAATGTGTAGAGAATATTATTTAATACCAGTGATTCCTGATTCGGGTTCAGATTGCAAATATTATTTTGAATATGTAACTTGTGCGTAGTGAAGTGACGAGTGCCAAAAATAATGAGAAGGAGAAACTGTGTTTTTGCTTACCTACAGCTAAAGTAGTAATAACAGCTGAATATCAATGTTATCATGCGAGTTATTTGGCCGTAACTCATTTTATTTCTCGGACTTAGGAAAATAGTAGTGGATCTCACAGCAGCAATGGAACAGAAAGAAATTAGCAAACATAATGGACGGATGTAATTCAAAGAATAAACTTCTTATTGTAGTATTGTAATAAAATATTGTGGCGCATGGTGAGTAATAATGACGAATTAATCAATAATATGTTTGTAATAATGAATCTATAATCTGAACACTTGCTATTCACGATTGATTAGCTGCAGTGAAATTTATCGTACAAAACGTTTGCCCCGAAAGCTTGTAGTAGTTCGGGTTTGGCCCAATAGATAGCAATGCTATGTATCTAGGGACTATTTCAACCGATGACAGCCAATAACAAGATAAAACGAAATAACTGTTAATTTGCGTAACAGTTACGAAACGTTAACTGTTAAGAAATAACAGTTGAGCAATTAAGGGCACATCCCTAATGTAGAGCCGATGTTCTCATGTACGATTCGGGATTTTCTCGACTTCTCTTCCGCTTAGTCACGATGGGCATTCACTATCGCGAACGTTTTCTTAACCATTCAGATAGCTAGATGCGAATGAAGTGTGGTTCGTGGATTTTCCGACGGCAGTTCTATGAAGTGAAAACTGTGAACCCATTGCCTATAGCAAATCTTAATGACCTTTTTCCAGGTAAAATGTACATACCGACTAGACTATGACGATGCTTACAATCGACGATAAGCCACTGAAAGTTGCTCTCACATTAAATGTTGGCCAAGACAATGCCTCTAATTCTTTTATTTGAAACAATACACACCTCTCAAAAGGCCGGAAGCTTCATAGTTTTCTTTCAAATTCTGCGCACATTGGAAATTAATAATGCAGATTACTCTAATGCAGATTACTCAGCAAATATTCCTTGTTATCAAATACTGCCAATCACAGTCGTCCCTACCTTCGTTCATAATTCAACAATGCACGGTAATATAACGGTGGCAGAGATTGCGAAGATCAAGAAAACGCGGGGAGAAGAGGTGCAACTACCATGGCTTCGTTCCCTCCGGCTCTTCCCCCACACGTGCCCCATCCTGCCCTGCCCCGCCCCGCCCGATGCACGCCTCGATGTTGCGGAGCCTAAGGAATTTACGACCCAATGAAAAATGCAAGAAATTCAACCCGCATGCCACCAGTACTGTGAGGGGAACTAGAAGACTCGCGAAACACCGTAACGATGTTGTAGCCGGGGCCCAATTTTTTCGAGCATTTAGCTGCACTGCGGCATCAACACTAAATATACCGATACTAGTTCAATTTGTCGCCACCACGAGTCAGCAATTACGTTTCAACAAATGATCCATCTTTGATCCGTAAACGGTATTTGATTTGTCTTTAATATAGAAGTAAAGTTCTTTTTCACAAAAAGTCCAAACTATTTTTTTTCAAATTGGTTTACATAGTTCCGGAAAGAATTTAAATAATGTGGACTTACAGAGGGGTGGCGACATGCCTCTGAATCCAACGCAGTTTCAACCGTGTAAATCAGATGAATAGCTGCGTACTAAGTCAGATGGCGAAATATATGACCCCTTCCTCCCAGCAGGCCCTTCTTCAAAGGCGGCAGGCATTCATCAGTTTATGCTTCCGAAACTATCCGCATCCGATTTAAATATTTTCGAGAAAAAAAATCAAAATGAATTGCAAAGAACGTGCCAGTAGATCTTCACGAAAGGTCCAATGTACTGCACATGATCACCGATTGTCTCATCATGAGCGTCGAGAATAAGCCTCCGAACATCGTTTCTAATGACGGAATTTAATAGAAAATGGATTAAATTCTTCTGTACTCCTCAGAAATTTTTGTGGACTTGTTTCAGTAAGCTTCCAGGGCTTCCCTCGTAACTGAAAGTGAACGGTATTGCGTTGGCGCTCCCTACTGTGCGTTAGAATGGACGCGAAAGGCGCGACACCACAATTCAGGAGCGCTTGAAGACACGAGTGTGAACACACATCAGGTTTTCAACGACGAAGTAATGTGTGCGAAAGTGGCGTTTAGATTTTACTATATCAGTTACTGAAAACGTTCGATTTTCATAGGGTTACTCTGCGATGGGGTAGTTCAAGAACAGAAAAGATCAATAAAGTAAATTTCTTTCCAATAACATTTTTGGAGCCTCCAATATTCACTGCGGCGATCAGAATATCTCTTACTTTAGCATTAGGACCAGCTTACAGTACCACAGACGACCGCTGTCACGAAAGAGGAAAAGGAGATTCCTGCTAATCTAATGATTTGGAAAATGGAAAATAAGATACGGTACGTGATCCAGTTCTAAGGTTAACCTGAAGCTGCACAACTGTTGAGTGGAATAAATCAGACAACAAATATTCTCATTTTTCATAACTAACTTTTTATGTTACAAACACCTAATAGAGTTTTGTTGGTCTTCCACAAAACTTTATGTTATCTCTCGTGTGTCTGTCCGTCAGTCTGTACTGCAGAGATTGTGGCATACTTGAATGGCCGTTCTATTACAGCGACTTCGATCTTAAAGAGGTCTACTTTAGATACCGACACTTGGGAATAAAAATGTGTATAGGAGTAATGAACAACAAAACTTATACTGTAATTACGACTATGTATAAAAAAGTGGCAACCAATTCAAAAATTATACTTTTATTTGTAGTATTCGAGTTGAAACATCCCGTGTTGAATATATACGCCTCGGAGCCATTTGGTCCCAGCATCTCTGCTTCGCCTCTCGCCCTGCGGTGTTGTCGCGAGAGGAGTCAGCCGATCAGCGGTCGCTTCCGATGACATATGAATGAATGTCTATTACCGTCCTCTGCTGTCGGAGTTGGGAGAGGTGGCACTCGAAGTGTCGCGAATGTTTCGAGTAGATAAACAAACTGCAAGGCGGCGTTCGAAAAAGACAAGACTTACAGCAAGAAGACTTGCACACAATGTTCGCGTGATTAAGCTCTTGAACCAATTGTTATATGCTTCACCAAGCTCGGTTCAAATGACAGTTTTTATCCTCACCCTGACTTCTGTGGCGAGTGAAAATTGAGAAGTCTTTACATAGTTGTGAAGTACCCTTTCTCTGTATTTATTTTCTTATACATATATAAATACCTTGTTGCAAGTTACGCCTTGGCCTTTTTAATTTTTAAGGGCATCACAGCGTAAATTCTATAATAATAAAGACGAGTTACATGCCGTTTATATTGGTAACAGATGTGAATGTTAGTTCAGGTGTGAATGTTAAATTCTGTAATTTATTCGAAAATCAAGGTTTGCCTAAGTGCTCTTGACACAAAATCGTTGAAGGAATTTTTGCATGCTTCGAAGACCTTTCCTATTCGCGCAGATGCGTGTGAGTGCATGCACTTTTATAAAATAAACACGCATTATTTTATCAATGCAGAGGGTTTACTATCTTGATCCATACATTCAATGACTAAATCATAGCAATTAGGATCAAATTAAATGAATCATGGCGTGAGGTTGTTGAACGTTCAAGGTTGAGTGATATTCATTCAAGACCATATTAGTAAACGATTTATTATACTGCGATTTTCGTAACTTTGCTCCTGACAGAAATCAGCTGTTCACGGTTTCATCCAATCGGGAGCTTGAACGTCACTGTCGCGAAATATAAGCTCCTGATTGGATGGCAGCGAAACAGCTGATTCCTGTCACGGGCAAAGTTAAGAAAATCGCAGTATAATACTATTTTTTAATCATTAAGATGTACTTTTATCATGATACAACGTTCCAAAAGTGCATTGACACTTCGCTTTACGGACGGATTAATGGAACAATCGTAATTTATTCGAGTGCCGCCCGTTCCAGCCAAGAAGTGGTGGTTTCGCGTGAAGTGACGCGGGGCGCCGTGGTGGCCGGAGTTCCCGGCAAGACGCCCCACTTTGCCAACGATTTAAACAAGTCGCGCGTTCACACGCATCGCCAGAGCTGCCCACACGCACCTTTCACCGGACGCATTTCCATCATCCGTGCGAGAACGAGAGAGGAATTAATGCTTTACGGCGTAACAGAAGAACTGAACTATCACGGAATTTTCAGTCGTTATAATGAGGTTCTTTGTTAAATTAATTGGATTTATTATGACTTGCAAACTTCAAACAGGAATTTTCACTTTTGTTTCCAGTAAACTTCAAGAAACAAAAGTCATTATGTATGTCTCCCGTGTAATGTTATCTGACACGGCAATATGAAGAGGGTCGCAAATGAAGCGAAGGGTCTGTTGTACTCCGTAGTGTTTGGCGAACACTATCTGCACATTCACTGGTGGTTCCTTCGTGTTGAGATTCAGGGGCCCTTCCGAAGGGCTCGCGATTGGCAGGAGGCCGCGCGCGCACCCCGTCGCATGCAACATTCACTTAACCATTACATATGCATCATATTCAATTATTAACGGATTTTCCTACGAAACTTCTGGTTTTCCAGTTGATATTGATGTTCAATGGGCGATATTAGGGTGCTCTGTTGTTAAAAAAAAAAAAAAAAAAAAGCTCCAAGGAAACAAATAATACTACGAAAAAGAATGTGCATAAAATGCAAAACGGTTTGCTGGCTCAGTTCATACCCTTCGCTGTGCGCCGCATGCGGTTGAATGCAACCCGTCAAACAGTCGCTACAACAGAGTGGTAACGACGTCCTTTTCCATCCACATCCCACCAAAGGCTGCTAGAAATGCTTGCTGAATGAACTAGTGGCACTACGGAATACCAGAGACTTTCTTGTACTAGTTAGTTTCCTTATCTGACTAGTCGGTTATATTTTCGATTTTGTCCCAACCTCTTCCCAACAGCGATTGGCGCCTAAAGAACATTAAAGAAATTTTCCGTCTCTTAATAGTAAAACTGAAATATGACATAAAGAATATTATAGAAGACTAAACTAGTTCTAAATGCAAATTTTCATTGAAAAATTTGGAGCCGTTCTTGAGAAAATGTCGTTTGAGCATTTCTGAAAACGCACATTTTGAAGCTTATTCTCAAGCAAAACTTTTGAGTTTTCGAGAAACATCGCTGGAAATCATTTGAAGAAATTTTACTCACAAATGCCATAATGTATAGGAAATTCGCGTAATATCAATACTGATGTGAGAGATATTTGAAACAAGTGGTACTCCAACTAACACAATTTCTCGAATTATTTCTACCTTCGCCGCTATATTATACTACATAAACCTGCAAAAGAGTTTTCAACTAACAAACAATTTTTTCCGCCCTGAGACTCGAACTCAGGTCCTCCAAGTTAACTCGCCGAGAGCTTTACCACTACGTTATAGAAACGCTGTCGAGTTTAACTCGGGTCGACGCTTAAAAATGTTATTGTTTCACACCATATTTCCAACGCGCAATTTCCTAAAATTCAGAGAGATCAACGAAAATTAGACCTATACCATTCTTTTAAACGTCCCTTGTCTAATACTTAGAAAAAGTTGGAGTCGTTTCCGAGAAAATGGCGTTTCTGAAAACGCGGAATTTCGGGCTCACAGAAAATCATGAGTTTCCGGGAAACTTTGGAAGACATAATTTGAAGCACTTGTAGTAAAAAATTCTAGAAAGTATAAAAATTCGAGAAAGTATACAAAATGCACGTACTGTCAATAGTATATGTGAGAGATACGTCAAAAAATTAATTTCCGTAATGTTTGAAAAAACTAAAGAACACTTCTCTTCCATTATATCTGATTTTATCCTTTTTTACAGGGCATAACCCAACATAGCCCAACAAAATGTTTGAAGAAAAAAAATTAAAACCATTTTTGAGAAAATCAAGATTTTAATATTTTTTTTAAAATTATTTTAATTTCCCTTGCTCCTTATAAACATATTTCACACTATTCTTTCACGCAATTTAAAGAAAAAAATGAGCAATTTTTGAGACAATTTTGAAAATGTCTCAGGGCTTCAATGTGACGAACCTCCAAATTTTAAAGAACGTTTTTCAAAATCTTAGAGCTTTGAGGTGCGCCAGATTGACCGGTGAATACCTATTTTGCGAAAAATCCTACGAATGGTTTAGGAACTAGTATTGTTTACTGATGAACGGACGTTTTGAAAATAAAGCCTTTTCGGTATAAGGAGACCCCAAAACGCGTATTTCTGTGGAAACCTCAAAATAGATTTACTGCAGCATTACACAACTTTCTGTATACTACGTATATTACTTCATATACGATTATACACATGTATACGATAAAGTAACTAGTGTTGCTACAGAATAACTGCTTCCAGAAACTCTGCGCTATTTCCTTATCTCATCAGTGAGGTATCTATTCGGTTTTGCCACTCCCTCTTCTCAGCTGCCATTTATTGGTACTTACATTTGTTTTTTAAGTTTCTTCAATTTTTCGGATGCCTAATAGTAGAATTGAAATATGTCTTTAATAAAAGTTGTATATTATTAATAGATCAGAGTTATATTACCTATATTAGAAGGGAAAATGTTGTCCTATATGTACATTTTCATTGAAAAATTTGGATCAGTTTTTAAGAAAATGTGTAAATATTTTTTAAAAAATGCACATTTTGATCCTCATTTTCACCCAGAACTTTCGAGTTGTCAAGAAACCTCAGAAGAAAACATTTCAAGTCCTTGTACTTACAAACACAATAATGTTAAAGAAATCCACATAATGTAAATATTAAAGAGACACATTTAAAAAACACATTGTGTAAGTTTTGAAAAAACAAAAGAAAAAATTAAATTAGCTTTAATGTCATGATATTTAGAGCATTTAGCACTATATGTGCAATAAATAAATAAATTAAAATAAAACAAAAAATTGGAGGCATTTTCGAGAAAAAAATTCTTTGAGCGTTTCTGAAATGAAATTTCGAACTCATTTTCTAGAAAAGTTTCGATTTTTCGAGAAACTTTGTGAGATATCATTTTTAGCACTACTCAAAAATACAATAAAGTATAAAAATTGCCGGTAATGTAAATATTAAGGACGTTAATTAGGTGTCAAAAATATTACATTTAAAAAAAAAATAATCGCAATTAGAAAATAAAGCAAAATAGTGATTATGTCAATTTTTGAAGCGCATTTAGTTCAGTCCTTACAAAATGTTTAAAGACAAAATTTCAAGCCATTTTTGGGAAATCTTAAAAAGAATTTAATATTGCCCATTTTGACACAAAATTACGGGAAAAGTGATACAATTTTTAAAAAAGTGCATGACATTAAAGAATGGTTGTGGAGAAAAAAATTTCATTTGAAGAAAAAATCGCCACCTTCAATATTGTACTTGTAGGAAGACGCAGTGGAAATTTCACACTTTCACATTTTTAGAAAATTCAGAGTTAACAGTGAAAATCGGACCTGTGCCTTCAATAGAGAATTTCACTCGCCTTACAAATAAATTTAAAGATTCATTTTGGAACCATTTTTCAAAAATGTTGAAAATGACCCAGGTGCGTCATGTAAAGAATCCCCAAAATTTAAAGAATATGTTTCAAAACGTCAGAGTTTCGAGTCGGGCCAGATCGACTGGGAAAGTTGGAAAGAATCTACGAATGGAATGAACCGACGGATGGGCAGGCTGACTGACGTTTTGGAGGAAAAAAGACCAACATTTTTTCGGAGTCAGGGGCCCCCAAATCCTGTATTTCCGAGTCTCGAAATCGATTTTCCATAGCGTTATATAACTCTCTAAACTCCGCATATACGTACATATACGAGAAAGTAAAAATTGAAGGTTAAACTTATTTTGATATCTTTCCAATTACCATATCAAAAGAAATAACATCTACAATGTTATTTCTGTTTTGCACATTTGCACTCATTAGAAATAGTATCCTAGCTCGAAACCATTGGCACTTGTTTACATACGTAAACGTATTTCAGAACTTGAAAAAATTTTTTTTAAAAGAGATCCGAAAACAATTCACACATGCACAAACTATAATATCGCCATGCTAATTATTAAAGAACTTACCTCTTTTCAATTTCAACGTAATAGGGTCCGCTGATAACCGAAGGCATTTCAAAACTGGAAAAGAAATGGTGAAAATGTCACTGATAATTATTTACCACATACATTACGGTCATATATGTTGCACATTTCTCCAAAAACAATGTTAGGTGCTTACATAAAAACCCACAAAGTGTCGCAAAGTATCACTTGTATAACGATGGGTAATAAAATATTACCAAAATATGTATACGTAAAAGTAGGAAAAATACACTGGATTGGGTTGAGTATTTGCTTAAAGCGCACTGCTATATAGTCATCTCTTCTACGCCAAGTAAAGGAAATTCACAAGCAGTGTCCCCACAAGCAAGAGTCGTCAGTTCAGCCACTTCCTTCGTCACACTCAAATTGCTCTCACAAGTACGCCGGCTGCAACGCGCAGACGTATTCTCCCCAAACAACCACATGCTCACGTCACCAAGGCAACCAATCAACGACCCGCGCCACGCCCATTCGGAACTCACGAGAGAATGGCCCCACGATCCGTACCTTCAGTTTTACTTTCTCGTGTCTATTCCTCAGAGAACAGAAACTTAATTTCATGTATTTTATTTTAGAAACTGCAACTGACGTGTGGGGGAGAAGTATAATCCGTACACGTTCTATTGAGCTCCAGAATTCCAGAGCTCAGCATTATTATACAATGATGAATGAAAGTACGACGTGAGGATAGAACATTTGAAAAACTAGAGGAAATGCGCGGCATTCCGGACTTTTTCTTCTCTTAGTGTTATTACTCAGACTTTTCATAAACAGTGCATGGCATCATTTAAAGATCTACAATTGAATGAAGGTGTGAAGAAAACATTCAAGGCACAAGAGTCAAAGAATCAATACGGTTGAAAAATGGTTTAGAAAGTCTGAATATTTTTATCTTAAAATTTCGAGCAGCAAGAGTGAAGGCTCAAAAATGAGATGGGTGGGATGTAGGCTATATTTTCACTCAATTCACAGGTGTTTTTTCATAATTTAATCACTAATATCTATCATTGGTCATTATCTGTAATTATGAACGCAAGAACAGTAATATGAGCTTTCGCTTTTCTGCCTCCAAAAATCAGTACAACGCAAATATCGCTTCGATGTATTATTAAAAATCAAAGGAATGGTGCTCAGCTGTTCAGAGAGCTCAGTTACTTAATTTTTATATTTTTATGGGTTGGTCGCATTCATCAAAACTCCATTCAATTAATGGAAACATTGCTTTGAGGAAGAAATCTCTGGCTTTAGTACTAGAGGTGTAGCGCAGATTGGAAAATATTTTTGAACTAGCTGATTCCTTGCAATCGCATGAAAATAAATGAAGAGCTGTAGAAAAGTTCTACATATCCTCTACATGGAAATCGAAAACCCCCAAATACATTGTTTCATGTCATTCAGTATTTAATCTCAAATACTTAAATCAGTGTTCACGCAACTACACATATATTTTACAATTTGACACACCTGACAGCCTGGCTAGTAACTGTACAAATTAAATTTTAACTTGTATCACGCTGTGTTGAGCAACAAACTAAATTACATTAAGTTGTTGTAGCGCCTACGCTGGCTGGCGGGCCAAACCAGCCTCCGCGACCGTGCCCAATCCCAGCGAGCTGGCAGCATACTACGCCTCCCCATGTTTCAAGCAACAGATCGCCGCGGCTTTTAATTGGCTGCAACTTCCCGCGTGAAGAGTCATTTATATACGGAGTTAACACGTCCTTATACATTTCTGAAGAATTTTATTTCCCATTTATCTGTCCAGAACCAACAATTCAAAATTACTATATTACATACACATAGTTCACAAAAGTCATGGGATACTTCCTAATATTGTGTCGGACTTGAAATACAATCATTACGGAAGTAGTAAAATACGACGACAATTATACCATACTATGTTACTCTTTCAATATTCCACTGATGAATCACTTTATTCATTAAAATTAATCTCCAAAACTTTATATTCAATAGCTGTCATGCTCATATATTCTACCTGCTCAAACAAAAACATTCTTTAACAACGTTGTCTTTCTAACCAATTTCAACGCAACTAATACAAACGCGAGCTAATACAAAAATTATGTTTTCGGTAAGTTACACAAATTTGACAAAATATTATAAGGCGCGATGGTTTACTTCTGATTTTTGTGCAAAATATATTATTTTTTGTTTGATTAAAAAACACCTGTATTTTTCTGTATTGTTTTGATTTTTCTGCCCCCACATATCTTGTTCGAAATCAGGGTCTTGGAAAATCGGAGAGAATTGAACTCATTTTCCATTATGGAAATTTCTGGAGGAAATTTTTCCTTAGTTTTTCAGAAAATTTGGTTCGAACATTTCCGAAAATTCAGCATTTTTCGTTCCCATATACTCGACCACTAGCGGATTTTTCAAAAAAACTTCCTTATAGATACTCTGAAGTCATGTGTTAACAAACGCATTAAATAATTGAGTACTACTGTGACGGTCAAATCGGATGCGTCCAGTAATTAAATAAATTAATCAAAATTTTAGGGAACTGAGGCAATGTAGAAACAAAAACAAACAGTCGAAGATGCTATGGTAAGGTAGAAAGTGCTATTTATTTTAAGAAAATCCAACAAACTGCGTCGTTTGCAGACCAGTGGGAAATAAACAAATAGCGAACATTTATTCAATAAATAAACAATCGCATATATTATTTCGAAATAATTAAAATTGTAATTAAAGAAAACATTCTCATATTTGGCAAAGACAATTTAATGTATTCACATGTGATGTGCGATATCAAAAATATATATCTATAACAAGATTCGAATTTTGAAAAGCAGAAAATTATTAATATTATTATTCGGACTTTTACTTTGAATTTATTGTAGCGAAGAAAGCACGAGAATGTAATTGCATTAGTAAATAGGTGTAAAAAGTATTACGATTCTGAAAAAAGAGAACGGCTGTTTTTTGTTTTGAAACTGCGTGGTGAAAAATGTAATGTAACAATGGATAAGTTCAGACGGTTTCGTGTTCTTGGACGAGATGCATCGTGCCGCAATGAGTTGACAGATTCGAGTCGCCAATTTTATAAGAAGCTTTGAGATTTTTTAAAGAGAGATGTGCGTGAATATTAGTCCGGAAGTGTGGAAATCGGATTCGAGATGAAAATGGTATGGTAGCGGAATTAACATGGTAAATATGTATGTGGACGCAGGGATTTGGCAACAGTCGGGGAATATGTACCAGGAAACTGATAAACTTTATTAAATAAAATTTAAGACAAGGTCAAGATTGTGCATTAAATTTTAGGATAAATTAGAATGGCCATAAACAAGAATACAATCTTAATGTGCACTAGTGTGAATGAAATGTACATAAATAAGTGTGAATGTGTGAATGATTTAAATTTTGTAAAGATAAATTGTTTTGTCGAAAGGGTAAATATTTATGTGCATTTTATTGTTATGTAAATGTATTCGATTGGAAATTGGTTTCACCGCATGTCATTTCGGCAGGGAGAGAAATTTGTGGAAAAATAAAATAAAATAATGGCTGATATTAGTTCGGCAACCATTGTTGAAACTTGCGTTTTTATTTAGTAGGTTGCAAGAGCCATGTGCCAGGGAAAGAATATTAGAATGTTCTTGGCTGTCCGGGATGACTCCGGCCGCGGAAGCCTACGAATCTACCTAAGAATATTAGAAGGTCCGATTCCCAATTAAACTAATAATATTAATCGTTTTCTCCGTATAGGGACCACTTCGCGAACCAACATCTAAAATAATATTTGCATTGAAAAGAACGTAAACCGAATGAATATTGGAGTCATGGCGGATCTGTGGCTGAGCATTATAATTAAAGCACAGGTCATATAGTGTGGGGTGACAATAATGAAAAATAGTCATAGTTGTTGATATTGATTCGTAAGGTTTATGATTCATCACCCTACATCTGTAAAGTAAAGTTTATCGTGAGACATTTAAAAAATTGTGAAATTTTTGAAAAATCACAAGAGTATATCAGCGTAATATTTAAAATATGTCATACAGTGTATTTAAAACTATTCGTACAAGAAGTTTGAAGAAAAAATTAGGAGCCATATTTTAGAGCACTGACTGACGGACTTACTGAGCTCTGACCGACGCCCTGACGGACTAACTGACACTGACTGGCAGACAGACTGACGCACTGACTGGCAGACAGACTGACGCACTGACTGGCAGACAGACTGACGCACTGACTGGCAGACAGACTGACGCACTGACTGGCAGACAGACTGACGCACTGACTGGCAGACAGACTGACGCACTGACTGGCAGACAGACTGACGCACTGACTGGCAGACAGACTGACGCACTGACTGGCAAACAGACTGACGCACTGACTGGCAGACAGACTGACGCACTGACTGGCAGACAGACTGACGCACTGACTGGCAGACAGACTGACGCACTGACTGGCAGACAGACTGACGCACTGACTGGCAGACAGACTGACGCACTGACTGGCAGACAGACTGACGCACTGACTGGCTGGCTGACTGACTGACTGAGGGACTGACGGACGGACTTAAAAAACAGCACTTTCTCGATAATATTGAGTATAGTAGCCCCAAAAATCAAAATATCCGTTTCAATGTGTCGAGTTCGTGCTGATCGATCCAGGAATATCAATTTTAGGTAAAATCCAGTGGCGTAGCGAGATCCGCGCATTTGGGGATGCTCAACAATAACGCCAAATAACAATAACAACAAACATTAAGATGTTTAATGTTCACTAGAATCTATGTTATCAAAACAAATGTTACAATACTTCAACAAATTTATGTCAGGAGAGTTCTTGAAAGCAAATTATGCAATGGCTTAGCATTAATTTTCATGCGCGATTGGCATTGAGATAAATTGTGAATTTATACAGTTCAGACCAAAATAATATTTAATATATTTTATTAAGGATTCATCTTCTTAGATATTAATTAAGAATTAGTAGGCAAACACTATTTCTCCTATTAAGTGCCCATGACCAAGCAGCGAATCTCAAGTGAGAAAGAAAAATATTTCACTGGCAGCGTTTAAGTGTGCTGCGCTCTCGTACACAAAAGAGCAACTTGCTTCTTCACCTCTTGCTCATACGCGTCGCCCTGCTTAGTCGTACGCTAGCGTCAGAAACTCGTGAATCTTTGGGAAAGGGGTGAGGTGGGGAGGGGGGAACCGTCTGCGCATGCGTCATTGCCCTTCACAATCTCTTGGCAGATGCCAGAGCCATTTTAGCATCCAAGCAATCAGAGGCCAGCTTGTACCAATACGCCGAATTCAATCACAGGAAACCACTTTTAATATTAATACAAAATGTGTTTCGGTCAATGAACCACTTGTACGTTTATCGATACAATTTAGGATACTTTGATTAATATTTGACGTGGGGATGCTCAGCATCTTAGCGTCCCCTGACGCTACGCCACTGGTAAAATCATCCTGAACGGTTTTGGCGTTAGCAATGACCACGGACGAATAGACATGTTTTGCTGTCAATTTGTTCTATAAGACAGAAACCGGATTCTGACAACAAAGCGACTTAGAGGAAGCAATTCATCACCTTTAGGAACAGGACTTATCCACTTTTTCATTGCCAAGGCCCGACAATACGTGTTTTTGTGTCGCCAAATCGGCGTTTACCGATGAATTTTCTCTTTACCTCGTAAACGTAGTAAGACGAGAAAGTATAAATAATATGGCCCTTTTCTCTAAAATATATTCGGCTCTCCAGGAAGGAGAAGTTGGCGTAAAGTAGAGAGCTACCCAGTCAATGCGTACGCCAGCTGCCGAGAAATACTGCAGGGT
The DNA here is from genome assembly GCA_031308135.1 of Acheta domesticus. Taxonomy (NCBI): domain Eukaryota; kingdom Metazoa; phylum Arthropoda; class Insecta; order Orthoptera; family Gryllidae; genus Acheta; species Acheta domesticus. The sequence goes on along the minus strand of JAHLJT010009436.1, from coordinate 23,734,511 downwards.
AGAAAGACGTGTTCCATGGAGACGTGGATTTTAAGTGTCGCAATTTTTTCATGTAGTGTAGCGTAGATCATACGTGTCGCAATTTTTTTCATGTTCATGTCTACCAACTCTAGGAAACTCCTGCAGTGTTGGTTTGACTTGGCAGTCATTTGCCAGTCGATGAGAGCAGATCGCAATGGTCTAGACAAAATCGTAGATCCTGCCAGTTGTGAAGTGCACGGTGTGGTTAGATTTTTTTCTGGAAAAGGATCAAGTTGAAATCGTCGTGAGTTATGCCTAGTGTACGGCCTGAAATGATGATTGACAAACAGGTTGGCAAATAGTGTCGATAATTTCGAAATGGTCGCACATAAGTGCAGGTGGAGTGACAGGTCCAGTATTCGCACCGGCATCGTTGATCAAGTGAACCAAAACTTCGAAGTGATCGGCGATTGGGTCTGGCGAATGAATGTCCAAATGTTGGCCGAACCTCAATTAACAGGATTGTCATTGAACAGATTGGATATCGGAGACTTTGTGCAAAATGGGTTCAAAAATGCTCACTGATCGCATAAAAAGCAAAGAATGCGTAGTGTACAGAAGATGGATATCATTTAATTTCACGTGTTGTTACGAAAGTAGATACCGTTTACTAACACAGAATCGAAACAAAAGGCAATGCAGAGGCGTCATTCAAGATCACCCAAACCAAAAACGTTTAACCAATCTCCATTCTCGAATTGAAAAATGATGGCTATGGGTTTTTGGGATAAAAAGGGCATCCTTTGGATTGATTTCATGAACCGCTGGTCAACAATTTCAGATGGTGTGTAGTGTGAAACGCTAACCTGAGACGTGCGATCCAGAATCGACGCTGTGGCAAAATGTATTCTGGCATAATCCTCCTTTACGTCAACGCACACCTTCACACCACAGCCAAAACCAAGGAGAAGATTCAAGATTTTCATTGGGAACTTTTTGAATAGTCCCGATGTCGCACCAAGCGACTATTTCCTCTTCTTGCATTTGAAACAGTGGCTGGGTGGACAACGACTTGAAAACGATGATGAACTCAAGACTTCGCGTTACCAGCAGGTTAAATTCTCAGGCGGCGAGAAGAGAGTTAAAGAAGCTGGTGCAGCGTTACAGAAAGAGTCCCGACGTACATGGCGATTACGTGGAAAAGTAAAGTACATATATAATAAAACCTTAGTCAATAAAAACCTTTTCTCATGACTTTATTGTTTTATGATCAAACGGACCATAGTTTTGGAATACGCCTTGTACACATAAAACACTGACTGGCCAGTATATACAACATGAACGTTGCATGAAGACTCTGAAAGTTGACGCTCGTACTAGATGCTATTGGTGGCGATATTGGGGAAGAGGGAAATTTCTCGCAAAATCAATGTACATAGCGTCTCTCTTTTTAGCTTTCTTTACTCTTTTCTAGCTTCTATCGCGCCTGTAGAAAGTTTTTGCCTTCTCTTGTAATACATTCGAAACCACGTTTTTTAATATCATCCTCTGGTTGATCAGAAGTTTATGGTGCACGTTCAGTAAACAAGTCAATAGAATGAACCGTATCATTTAAATGAATTGAATGGAGTCAGTAGATTGAATCGTACGCCATATGTTACGAATGGCTTTATAAGACGTTCATGACCCATTGTATCATTTATAAAGGTACTAATGTTATTTATTGGTGTTATACGGCATGCATTTGTGTATGATATTCGTATTTTCTCATTCGCATTTCTTGTATTTTTCTACAGAATTGTTGGGTTTACTGTGACAGAGAATTTGCGTTGTTGTTGTTTTTCACATTTGTGCTGCGAAGTAATTTTGAAAGTGATCCAATGGTGTCAGAGTTGGTCTTTTCGCATCCCGAAGTCTTTGCGAAAAGTTGAAAACATCTTCGACTACTCTTTATGCGAGTACACATGGGAAGGAAAGTCAGCGATGTCGATATGATAAAAGAATGTCTACAAGGCATCGTAAACGTTTACCACCCGAATGATTAGGTAAGTTTACTTTTTTATTTCTCTTTTGTAGTTTCACGCAAGTAAATATGCTAATAAAAGTGCAGGTCAGAACAGTTCTATTTCCCTTTCAATGAAATTCTCTTAAATGTGAGGGAGGTTTATAAAACAGTGAGTGCCGGAGCGAGAGCGGCGGCGCGAACCAGGTCGCGAGAGCGAGGGCCGCAAGGCCCTTGCGAAAGCAGCACGTCGGATGGGTCGGGTAGCGACCTGTGTTAGCACGATGCGGACTACTTGGTGTCAAAATGAGTTGGTTGTAAAATTGCGTAGGCTACAAAATTAATTTCTTGCATGAACAATACGAACTGAAATAATCAGTTCATTGATTTTTTCAATAAATGAATTACGAATCAACACGAAAATAATGTAGTTTGCTTCATCAATAATTTTACATGCATTTTGTTTGTAAAAGTTCCTTATTAGCGGGAGAGGGTGGTTTGGGGGCGGTATCCCCAATTAAAGCACTATTGAAGAAGTAATGTAGTAATAGTATTACAATTGAATTGTAGCACTATATGCGAGTTTGGGTAAAAATAATGTTTAAATGTATTGTGCAAATGATTATTGACTTACATCACACTTTCATCTGTTCACATTGTTGAGAATCGACTCCTTTCTTGTGAACGAAATTTTTCGTGCCAGAGGAACGGGCACCGTAAATTTTCATTGAATCGTGAAGACTATAATGTCACAACACTTTATATGGGTACATATAAAAGATTCTGTCAATGCAACAAGATTCCTAGATAACGAATTATGCTTATCCCTATTACCAACTGGTGCCCTATCAGTTAATTTTATGCTCTTTTGCAAATATGCAACTTTTTGGCTGCGGTACATCTTTTTTACTTGCAAATCCTTCACCAATCCGAATTCTGTACACTTTAGAATTTATTACATCATTTGTAATTTTTTATCAGTCCTATTTTAGTATAGAGAGATTTTATACACGATAATTTTTTTATTATCAAGAATTAAAAAAGTTTTTTTCTTGAAAGCAATATTCCTAAGAGTAATATGTTTCAAAACTGCTTCGCATCGTAGCTACCAGAGCATACAACCTTGCCCGGACCAGCTTAGTCGGCCTAGTGAGGAGTCGACCTGATTCTACGTATGACGTCGCCAAATGATTTTCGGAGAAAATTAGCTCCTTTTCTAATTAAGACGCCGGTAGCACGCATTGTTACAAATCAACGACCGGACCAGCTGTGGAACTCCGCACGTGATGTTCGGAGTCATTTCATATACATCGACGCTGTTGGTTTTTATTAACGCTCGGTAAATTATCGAAACTCCTTGGGCCGACGACGTAAATATTGACTCCGTGACCACGTATTTCCGCGCGAACACAGCGGCTGTTTCACGCGTGGATTTGGAGAAACATGGAGAAAATAAGGTCAAAACAGGTGACGTAATACTTTCTTGAAATACTTAATGTTGGAAATCGGATGCTAAAGCCGATGTGTGCGTACTGTCTTTGTTTTCTAATTTCAGAACTGTCAATAGCAAGAACGATACAAAGCGACGTCGGTGTAACGGTTGGCGTGTCGGACTATTATAGCCAAGTTCGCGGGTTCAAACCCAAACGAAGCTGTGGTGTTTTAAGGGCGAAAAAATATTTCATACGCCTTCCTTCGGGGAATAACATGGGCATGTTAGTAGATACACTGCATGTAAAATATTATCAACCATAAATGAAGCCTCTGAACTAAATTCATATCGCCTGTTTCGCGCCCAAGTAATACCTTATTTCTCCGCTAGTTGGTGAAAGGAGCGTAGCAAAATCTGAGTGGTCAGACGGAAGAGCAGACCTCGTGGCCTGAGTTTCGCCACGTAAAATAAGGTATCAATTCAATTTTAACAAGTCGCCAAACAAAAAATTCGAGTTCTCCCATCACGCTAATGTAAAAAAAGCTTTAGATGCCTTCACATTTACGGACACAGCCCTTCACAGAGATTCATCGGCCATTTAATGGTAGTTTCCTTCCATTTGGATGGGGATGCATGCTTACCATTTTTTCGGCTTACCATTTTATACTCATATCAGATTCTGTTAAGAAGATTATGGAAGAATTATCTAGATTCTTCTGACAGATGTTTCAACATAGTAGAAGAGCTCGTCCGAAGAGAAAGCAGCCCATTCACCCGAAAAATCGAAGACACAGTTCCCCATTCTTCTTTCGTTAGAAAGAAACAACTGAAGGTAGCAAGATGACCTTGAACTCTCAGAGTGGAAGGCAAGTTCCTCAGATATGGTGTCTGATGATGTTTGCAGTTGCCCATCCACCAAAAGTCCGGGCACTGCATATTACGGAAGGATTCCTTTCATACTTCGAATCTTCAACCAGAAGTCATTCAGTGGGGTTTCACAGATAAGAAACGATACACAGTGCCTCCAGAAAGCAGAGTGTTTTGATTTCAGCAGCTGGATGGCGGTTCAGCCGAACTACTGCGGTCATCTGGACTTTGACCGCTTTCCCTCGTCCTGGGTTCCACCATGGTACCCGGTTACGTTCCAGTTCGCCAGTAGATCTAGAAATGGCAACTGTGACGGTGGAAAATATCGGAAATTATTTTGTTTATCTAATATTGTTTATGAACGATTAGGAAGTCGTAGATTAATTATTAATAAGGGATTGATATGTTTAATACCTAGATTAACATTCAAGTGCGATGTCATTGTTCCGATGTTCTTGAAAGGTCCATCACTTAAACTGTAAGCCTGCACCAACACTGGCCAGTCCGCCGCTGAAATATCTAGCGAGGAAAAGTAGTAAGAGCTCGAAACAGAGGTTTGATATGCAGGAGTTACGTCGCAAGCGGTTGGGGTAATGTGAACTGTTTAGTAGTTGGCCCTGGGAGTAAAGTTCGCCTGTCAACGGAAGCTTACAGAATATATATTGTTGAAGTCGTCGAAGATAATTGGCGGCATGGCAACTTTCGATTTCTTTTGTAGTACCTTTCTTTGTGGAACTATTTTCACAGAGAGGTTTACGGAGACCTTCTGACACTCGGCGTTATCCATTAAAGGAGCAGCAAATTGGATATTCACCGTCTCCTTGGGCTTGCCAGTTACAGTCGAAAATGATCCAGTGAGATCAATGGTGCTTTACTGGAATCTTCTCCTTGTTTCCTGAAACGAATCTTGATGAATTTCAAGCTGGTGGACAGTTCCGTCTCGCAGCGGCGCTGCACCTCTTCAAATCGTTGGGTGCTTGTTCTCCGATGAACTCCAAACAAACGCTAATGTACGCAAAGCCAGTGTGACATGGCCGCTGGTCCGTCCACGTAAACAATGGGATGCGCCGGCTAGGAAAAACCCCAGCATACTCTGTCACTGCCCTCAGCCATTCCGTACACAAACACCATGCTTACAAACTCCGCAAACGTATAGCACTCTGTCATGTCCGTTTGAAATAGTGAGGAAAACATCTGCTTTGATAGATATGGCACCTTCACAAGACTTGGGATAATTCGTCACTGGTGACCGGGGTCAGGGGGTGCGCAGTCCACCCCCACGCCGTCTGCTCTCAGCAAGGTCGCAGCATGACGGTCGAAACGTCGGCAACTGTGCCTAGGACGTGGCGTTTCCCGGACAGCAAAGTTTCTAATAAGCAAAGTTTCTAATAAGTTTTTTATTCTGGCCCTCAAGAAAATGTGCGCAGATAAATCTTTTTCCCCACACGTCATATACAGTTTTTACTGTTTTTTGACAAATAAATAAATAAATAAAAAAAGACGTTTTAAGTTTTACTGAGTAATTTACGCCGAGTTCCAGCAAATTTTCTAAATTTTCCGGAAAATGAGTGCAATTTTTTCTTAATTTTTTTGCTCGCACAGAAGCAAGCACTTTTATAATGTGGTATATTTCCGATTTTCATTAAAACCTTTCTAATTTTGAAAATTGCAAAAGTTCAAATCTATTTTCGAATCTGTTCCACACCTCCAATATTAAGTCACAGACATCTTTCTCAATGCAATTTAACCCCAACATCAGAACTTTACACGTCACACAATCAGTAATTGAGTAATAACACTGGGAGGCGGAAAGGTTTCCATAGGCTGCACATTTCTCCTTGTTTAATAAATCATTTTACAAATTAATTTCGGTCCCATAATATTATTCAGTAAACGAATTTCAATTAATTTATTTTAAATTCGTATATAAACTTTCAAATGCATTTACACCTTCCTTTTCGAGAGAAGGCTCACGTTATTTTGTTCCCAGAAATTTATTTTTTATTGTAAATTGGGTGACATTTACACGTTACAAAAATTCTTCTTAGGGCCTGGTTTCATTAACATTCTTCTAAACAAAACTTAGAAATAATTATGTTTTAATGAGCGAAAGTAGAATCTAAGTGCTCATTCAACCGCCATTAATGCCGACGTTTGTGGCTTCCCACAAGTCATCGGCAGCCGATGCGGACGAGACCTTAAAGACGTCTATGAAGGGAAAAGGGCAAGCGGACGGAGTCGTAAGAGGATATTGGTGGCGATCAATCCAATTCGGGAGCGACTGTGTATATGCACATTGGCGAACAGGCGTGGATGTCCCCACCCCGTGGCCAGCGCCGCAAGGAACCTGCAGGGGCTATTGGAGCGCAGAAGAGAAGCGGCGTAACAAAGCGCCCACGCATAAATACCGTTCGAACTCGCGATGATTAAATCGAAAAGAAAGCAAAATGGACCCAACTGGCTCAAAGCAATGGCGCACGGAAATACAGAAATCTTTTTCGAAATTAAGAACTCCAACTTATACTTCTGTTTTTCTTTCTTGGTGCGTGGGGGGGGGGGGGTCATCAAAATGGAATATCTCACGGTATTTCGCGTCGTCCTCGGTTGTGCCGCTAGGAGTTGCATGATCGCGACTGTATCGAGAAGTGCTGGCGATCATGCGACTATTAGCGGCACAACCGAGAACGACGCGAAATATCGTGAGATATTCCATTTTGATGACACCCCCTCCCCACGCGCCAAGAAAGAAAAACCGAAGTATAACTCGATACAGTTCCCAAAATCTTTAGGTGACTACACAGAGCCAACGGAAAGAATTCCAAATTATTAGATATGGCATCTCTCTCTCTCTCTCTCTCTCTCTCTCTCTCATGCCCTGGGAAGGGCTTGGCAAAAGCGCGTGGACGCTCCGATCCGCACGTCGCACACTGTGTTCTCGTTACATTTTCCTTCCGAGAGGACGCAGCGCGCCTCGCCGCAAATAGGGACAGAAGACACAAGTTCCGAGGGCTCCACCTCCACAGGAATGTTGAAATGCAAATGAAGCACTTACCTTCTTTTGTGCTAAACCTGTTGACGTCAGTCTCGTTCACTTTCAGGATAACGTCTCCGGCCTCCACCTGCGACACAAGAGGGCAGCAACTGAGATCTTTGCAATGGACCGTCCCCTTTCCCGCCCCGAATTCAACATCCATTTCCATTCAATGTTATCTAAAAACCGCTCAGACCAGACCCGGGTAGCAACGGGCGCCCATGTGGGATAACTAAAAAGACTCGGGTTCGCGTAACGCCTTGTTGCATGGGTACTTGCGCTTATTAATTCGCATTGCATACAAGTATGTCATTATTACCCATAAAGCACTTCTCCCGCTAGCAATCGAACTTCCGAACAAGGAGCGGCGCTGAAGCTGCGCGCACTGCCATCTATCGGAGGAACCTTTTCTACGTAACTTCCACAGACTTACAATGCGCATATGTTCACACTCTGAAAATACACAAATACATTTTAAACGATTTAATAATAGCTTACTATTAAAATGTCGTCGCTTTCAAGTTTTGACCTTCAATACAGCATTCCATTTCAGAAATAGTTGGAATGAAAAATATACTACCAAAAAATAAATTTTAGAATATCGATGGCTAAATTTTAACACATCTCCAAATTTGGGTGTTTGGAGATGCCACCCGAAAGATCACATCATCATCCGCCAAAATATAACGACACGTAACCAAAGAAATAAACTGGAAATTTTTTGTAAGATGTCAGAAGTTGATCACATTTTTATTATTTGGTATGAAAACGTTTTTTTCGCTCTCCTAAAAAAGTTTCAGTTATTGAGGTGCGAGTTAAAATTTAGCCACAGATTTTGTAAATACGACAGTTTGTGTATACAAACAGAATAGCATTTAAATATACACTTACAACATAAACAATTTTAAAAAGTTCAAAGTATTAAACAATTACTTATTACTATGCCATCTTAACAGGATTTTCCAGTCCATAAGCAGAGGACTGATTGGTCAACCGTCTTTCCCTTCAGTCAAGGAATATTATTCATTATCACGAGATTATTTACTTTGTGTAATTATTTCAAGTTTAACAAGTGGTGCTGCAATACCATATTCTACCTTGCATTATTTGTAACTTTTGCGTATTTCGAAAATTCAGAGTTCAAAGAATATTAAACCTTTGCCATTTTTAAGCGCCATTTGTTACACCAAGAAAAAATTTAATTCAAAGTTTGGAGCTACAGTTGAGAATATTTTGAAAATTTCCAAAGTACTCTCAAAAATCAAAATAATCATTTCAAATTTCAATACCCTTGAATTCGGCCCATTCGACCGGGCAGCGTCCATTTTGGAGAAACTAGACTGAACGGTGTAGCACGATGTTTGTGTTGCTCACAGTCGAAGACAAACCGAGGGACGGATCTGAAGTCCTAAACCAATTTTTCGATATCAAGGACTTGCAAACGTAAATTCTGACTACACAAGGTATTAGAGAAATAATTTCCTAAACACAGGAAGAAAATCCATCCACCTTTTCGATATCAGAGCCACACAATACTTCTGACGAAAAATCGAAATTTTTTGCTGCAGCATTGCAATACTTGGTCTTTACCCGGTAAGTACGTGATTGGCAAGTAAACACACAATATATTTTCAACAAAATTAACATTATTAAAGCTAGCTTGACAAAAATTACATCGGCATCTTTTCTAAACAAAATAACATAAACAATAGTACACCTGCACAAAACAGTTTGAAAGGAGCTAGAAATCCGAGATTTTGTTGCTATTACATTTCCAACACTGTTCTTTTGAACTCGAGTGCCTTCAATTCCTTTCTTTCTACTTCTCTTTACAATTCCCTTGAATCGGGGCTAGCTTTTATGTGTTGCTGTTAAGCTCAGTTGCTATTTAACGGCACCTAGAAGACCTACCAGGGCTTATCGCGATATCTACAGCTCCTCTGGGGACATTCCCGGCAAGAACCCCCTAGCGATCTCCGGACATCGCTACATATCTCGGTCCCGCACTTATACATAATTGCCCATGGTATGCCATGGCCCACCTACCATTGTACTGGGCAAGTACAAAGGTAGTGCAAGTACCATTGTTCTGGGCGTAGGGATCCGGTTCCTCAATTGCACGCACCAGTTACACATTAAGTTTCCTGTCAGGCAAAGATATTATGGAACGATTAGGGTATAGATGTAACACAGGAGGGCTGTGCCCTCCACGTCACAAACACAAATTAAAACATTAATCAGCTGAATCAGAGCAATTAGATCGCACAAAATAAATACTTGTATCAAAGTTACAACATAAAATAACTATATGCCCGATATGGAAAATCGAAAACCTGCAAAATATTGTGTCAACTCTTTCAGTAGTTATTTTTCCAGACTAACGGATTGAGAGGTTTACAAATTCTGGAATAAAAAAATCAACACTATTCACGGTGAACACAGAGTTACATAAACATGTTTTTTGCAACTGAAATGTTTACGATATTCCAAGGTATACTTATGTATGTTGCGGACTACAGAAGGAGATCCTGTTATCCACTGTAACTTAAAAACGTAATGCGTCACGTATAATTATAAACACGGAACATTTTTTGTAGAAACACTCGTCAGACGATTGCTGGATATTGCGTTTATTTACACTCCGTAAACTTAGCAGTAAAAACGCTCCATAATTTTTAACCTCGCTCTGATACGTTGTCTGTTTTGGTAGATCCATTACAATTCGCAAAACAAAACGACCAAAAATAATAAAGTATACTCTGATTAAAAACGAAGGGCGAATTGACAGCGATCAGCTGGGACGCGGGGCATTAAAATCTCGACATTGATTTTCCGCAGCACTACATAGCTTACTCTGTATTACTGCATATTCTACGTACACGAGAAGGTAGCGTGAAGTAGAAGGTACGTACACGAGAAGGTAGCAAATGGCGAATTATTGGAACTTTCCATTTAAATGCACAAAATAATTAATGCATAAGTCTTTCTCCATAAAGCCGCAGCTCCGTCAATACACACTGAAACCACATCGGGTCTGACGATCATTAGGATTTCGACACAGGAAGGGAAAAATAAGATACATCTCTTTCAGAAAGGTTTACGACGAAATCTTAGACTTTGCCAATCCTAATTCGAAATTTCCAACGCATTTGCGTCGGGACGTCTAAAGCTTTGAACAATTTGAATAAATAGGAAAGTATATGAAAAAGAAAAAAATCTACAGAAAATTCTTCAAATGTATTGATCTCCGGTTTGCAGGATCAGGTCTCCGGTTGATACACTTTAGGACACATGATGTATACAAACTCTTCAGTCTCTCTCCACATTCATTGCGGAGCATCCTAAGGTAGCGTAAATACCCCAGCGTTGCACTTTCATTCACGAAGCATAACAAGGGGATAAAGTCAAAATGTGTAGCACTTTTCCTCATGTAAAAGGTATCTATTACACGGGGGAAAATATTTCATTCTATTAGTTTTTACCAAACACTCGGTATTACCTTTATTTAGAACTAGCTGTCGCACCCCTCCCCAGCTCCTGTGTAGGGGATTCTTCAGCGAGAAATAAAAAGTAACAGAATTCCTGATTCGGTATGTGAATGCAAATGATGCGGTAACTGCTCTTTCTCCTTTTCTTCTCTTCATTTTCTTTGTTATTTTCTTCTGCTCTTTCATTCGTTCTTTTTTCCTTTTCATTTCATTCCTTCTTTTTTTCATATTTTTTATTTTTCTTCCCTTTTACTCTTTCTTTTCTTTCTTATTCTCATCTTCCTCCACCTTTCTTTTCTCTTCTCTGTGTACCGGCTAAATAGTTGTCATGGAAATTGCAGGGGACGCTGCAACACTAAATCGTAAACGCATAAACGTCAAGCAGGTTGCCTAACAAAGCAATTGACAGGCGATAGCTATTTTCTGTGTTTCACAAAATACATCATAGAAAACAACGGGACTACGATTCCGGATCTCAACAGAGAATTAGCAGATTGTATTTTACCCCAATACGTAATAATTAAAAAATAAATAATAAAAGCTCAGTTTCTGATTTTGGCATCGGCCAACCAACCTCCGCTTTGGCTTCCGCAAACGAACTACGTAAAGGATGATCTCATTTCACCCCAAGGAGTTTTAGAAAGTCGGTTGTGGGTGTTCTACAGGATTCTTTATTCGAAATAAACGAATACTATTAATGACATAACTCCAATGTGAAAAAAATATAACTCCCAGTAATCATCCCACACGATAACTAAAAATATTTCTGCTCAGTAGAACTTCCTACATCAATAATTTTACCTTTCATGCGTATTGCTTTGCGCAGTATAGGGAAGTATTGTAATGGTGCAGGGGGGAGAGAAAGCGACATTTCAACAGAAAACCATTATTGTGGGGCGCTGATAACAAACAATTGGATAAATCTTGTACCTACATGTAGCAAATTACTTCCCCTAACACGTGCAGTGAGAAAACATGTTTTGTGGATCCGACATCAAATATCGATTGTCGGAAAATGTTTTCGTGTCCGTCCATCCGTCTGTGTCCGTCCATTCGTCTGTGTCCGTCCATCCGTCTGTGTCCGTCCATCCGTCTGTGTCCGTCCATCCGTCTGTGTCAGTCCATTCGTCTGTGTCAGTCTATTCGTCTATGTCTATTTGTCTGTCTGTCTTTTCGTCTATATCTGTCTATTCGTTTGTCTATCTGTCTGTAGGGTTTTCTTACTAACACGAATATTTTAAAAAATCTACTTCACCTCTGGCATGGTGGACTCCCATAGTTCTCCACCATGACTCAACTTAAACCCATAACCATGAAATTAATTTTGCCTTCACACCGCATCCTTAAAAAAATCCTCATCACACCGCAACACAACCTGTTGTAAATTTACCTTACATTAAGCTACTTGAACTTTACCATTACGAATATTTTTTTGGATAAAATGCATCATTATATTTTGTGATTACCGCCAAATGAGAAATAAATTTTAAAATTTCACGGAGAACAATTTCAAAAACTGCCGAACTGCCACTCCAAACGAGCATGGGCCGCGAAGCCAATTTGCACATATCGGGTGTCTGCGCGAAGTGGTTGGGCGCGTGGGCGAGGGAGTGGTTGGGCGCGTGGGCGGGGGGGGGGCATCGATCGCCCGACGGAAAGGAAAGGTCGCGGGCGGAGAAGGTCAGAGGTCGGGCGGCGCGGGGGGATGCTGCGAGGAGGTCCAATGCACGGACGCCCCTCGACGGCGGCCACGCACGCGCTGCCCACACGCAACGCAGTCGTCGGGTCGCACAAGAACCGACTCGCCTTGACTCTCACGGTTCCGCCACTGGGTAGATCTTTTACTGACCATTGAAATCGTTATATGCCCGCTACTTCCGCTATGTTTTGTAATGCAAGTTCTCACGCGGAGTACTTAATACGCCGACCACATGATAGGAAAATTAGTTGTAAATCAACCCAAAATATTTGAATTATATTTTAGAATTTTTAAATGGAATACACACATTTTACAACTTTTCTTAATAACTTTTATTACTTTTTGCTTTGTGATTTCCCTTCAGAAAATTTGGTTTCAAGAACTATAGACCGTATTAGTGTTATTGATCTAAGCTTTCCCTTGCCTATGATAATGTTATTCCCACGGAAGAATTTCGTGCAATGTTTCCAAATCGCGTTCTTGCAAAAGAAAGAAGAAAAAACAGTCTTGAAGAGAAAATGACGAGGGACACGATGGTGATCATGAAGATTGTGTGTTTCATTTGCTTTTTAAATAAAATAATGAAGACGCTGAATTTCTGCGGAACTGACTTTTTAAACACCTTTTTATTCACACCGTAAAAACATATCCAAAAATTGGCGGAATTACTTTGGAAAAATCGATACAATATTTTCGTTACTTCAGCTGGACGAGATGCTTTCATTTTATCAACATATTACTATGTGTCTCTTTAAAAAATGAACTGTCAACGAAAATGTGTGATTTTTAATTTGTACTTTAAAATATATCGTCGCTGGGAAATTTTTGTTCTTGAAGTCCATTTAAAAACTTCCCGCGACAAACATTTGGGCAAAATGATGAAATTATTTTCTACCATCACTTGAAGGTCTTGCATTGCATTACTTCTGTGTATTTGATGTTTGTTTTGAAGTTTTAGCCGCGCGCGACGCGAGACGGCGACGGGAGGCTCGACGGAAAGACCAGGCAGAGATACAGGATGTGTCACCCGTAAGGCTGAAAGGAAGAGTTTGTTTACTGATATCAGCGGAAGGGACCTTCCAAATCAACACCTGAATGATCACCAGAAGCCCTTTGGGAAGAATTTCATATTGCTGAATATTCTGGTCAGTCGATGTTTGCTGGTGAATGTGAGTGAAGATGGTGGATGTGCAGTGGTAAAGAAAAGCAGGTATATAATTTAGTGAATCTTGTAGAGGATTAATTTTAAGAGATTTAAATAGATCGCAGGGAAAAGGGTGAAGTAACTAAGTGGTAAAAACATTTCCAAAATATTCGAAGAATTCACTTAAAAGAAATACATCCAAAAACGGAGTCAATCATTTGAATGAATTTTGCAGAGCAATAGGCATAAGCAGACATTCCTTCTTTAAAATGAAAACGGAAAATGAGAATGAAGAAATACCGGTCCCGAGAAAAATAAAGTTAACTGGACTGAAGCATAAAATGAGTAGGAAAATGAAGTTCGAAGATTTGGTACATATGGTACGTCTCAATTTCCATGCGTATCTATTTTAAAATGTTCCTGCAACAATCGTGTGTATAATGAAAGATGTTAATGATAAACGTTTAACAAATTTCAAATATTCTACATTTTATCGCTTATTGATAGAAATGGGATTTGAATGTGAAAAGCGAGAAAAAAGACAGAAACGATAGAAAGAAATGATACAATAATGTGCCGATATACATAATTACGAGAAATGCCACAGTTTGGAAGTGAGAAAAGGAACATAATGTACTACGATGAAGTATGGATAGATGTTACAGTATTTCCTTTATTGCGTAAACTAATCAATCAATTATTGGACGGTAGAACCAACAATTTACATATTTAATTACAATTTTTACAATTTATTACAATTTTTTTTTCATTTTATAACAATACATATAAATGGTCCCTTTGTATGAGATATTTACGCTAACAAAAATATTACGACCATACTAATATAATAGTAGTAGTAGTAGTAATAATAATAATAATAATAATAATAATAATAATAATAATTTGCGCAAAGTATTGTAGAGGCACCAACAGATCCTAGATCTACTCCTTAGGTAGCTGGTTGCAACCTGGAGTCGATTTTATATTCAGCCGACACATGACATCTTTAGTCGTGATTTAGAAGAATAATGATGATGATGATGATGATGATAATGATAATGATGATGATAATAATAATAACAATAATAATAATAATAATAATAATAATAATAATAATAATAATAATATGTGCGAACAATTTTTTCATGCATTTATTGAGAACGGTAGCTGTGATTTTGACGATTCTGGAGCGAGCGCGCAAGCGAAAGTGTCGCGTCGGCAACAGTGCGCGGATTCTCCACAAGTCCCTTCGTGCCTTCACAACGTGAAAAGCGGTGTAGGTGTGTTGTAATTGTAAATACTGGTATTGCATGAAAATGCCTTCCCATCTTTAAGTCAGTTTTGACAATAATTACAGATTCAGAAGTAGATACGCAATGCAATGGTAAGATTCCAAGCTTAGAGAAGAGAGGCTAGCAGAAATCACATGGATATTTTTTCTGTTATTATTGGAATAATTCTTTCTGCAATCCAAAGGTCTGAGTACTGGAGGATGAGCTTCCTCAGAATATATCCCACATCTCAGGCAGAAATGTATATTTGCAAAATACACCCATGCGCTGCATGAAGGCTCATAGAATTTGAAAGAACTTTGAATGCGTAACATAATGAACGTAATTTAGTGTTTAATTAAGTTATATGGATATTCCATTTGAGGTTTGACTGAATTGAGAGACCCAAAAATTTTCTTTCCTAACATCAGCTAATTGCGTATTGTTCATTTCAATGGAGGTATGCGATTGCCAATTTGAAAGGCAAAAATGCAATGAAACAGTTTTTCCTTCGTTAACTATTAATTTATTTTTATAAAATTAAATTTGAACTTCTTCAATAGTACTATTTATTCTTTTTTGAAAAGAACATTCATGTCATCGGCGAACAGAACTATTCTTCCATTATTAATGGACGAGGACATATCATTTATGTATAACCGAAAGATGATAGGACTTAAGATCGAACCTTTCGAGACCCCATGTTCAAATGGCAAAGAATTGGAAAGATAAGTAAACAATGTTCTTTCGTGCCAGTACGGTATTTCTATTCTTTGAGATCGATGTTTAAGGTACGAGGTTATACATTCTATACTGCGATTTTCGTAACTTTGTCCCTGACAGGAATCAGCTGTTTCACTGCCATTCAATCGGGAGCTTTTATTTCGCGACAGTGACGTCACTATGGTGACGTTCAAGCTCCCTATTGAATGAAACCGTGAACAGCTGATTCCTGTCAGGGACAAAGTTACGAAAATCGCAGTATAGGGCAATACCACACACTCTATATGATGGTAATTTTGAGAATAAGATCTTATGGTCAATAACATTGGAAGCTTTCGAAAGATCGAAAAATTTTCCAAAGGTGCTTCATATTGGTCCATTCATGAAACTCGATCTTTAAGAATAAAACGGCAGTTTCTGGCAAATAGATTTTGATTGTCTAAAACCGTTTTGTGAGTCTGAAAAGTTTTGAGAAGTTTCCATTGGCCCACAGAAAAGCCTCTCTATTTTTTTAAAAATACAAAATGGAAATAGGCCGTTAATTTTGAATTTCATTTTTGTTCCCATTTTTAAAACGTAACTTAATTTATGCTATTTGAAAATATATGGAAATATTCCTGTACACAAAGAAGCATTGAAAATGTGAGTAAACGGGTGTATAAAGACAGGTATACAATTTTTTAATAAACAATCCGGAAATTCATCAATACCAGACGAATATTTATTTTTTACACACTATTCTGAGGATTTCACTGGAAGTTTAGGAAATAAACATTGTGTCGAAATTTTTTTGGGAAGCCTATGACAATGAATGTTTTGGTTTTAGTCCCTCCGCGATCAGCCGCAATTCTAGAAAAGTGTGGGTTGATGAAATTTGCAACTTTTTTCCGGTGCAGTATCATTATAGTCATAACTATCAATATAGTACCATGGCGTCAATAAACAACAATGGTGTGAATAATCAAGCATAATAACCAATATATCACGGAGTTCGGAACGCGCGTTATCATCACTACCTGCTTCTACTTCTTCCAAATCTAACATAGCATATTTCGTCATGCAACAGACCGTCTACTTCTTTTCTTATAAATTATTCATTTTTGTATTGCTCCTAACATAAACTACGATAAATTAGTACAACATGATTCACAGAATTTAAAATATCATGTAATAATCAAAAGAAAGAAAAACGTACACTAGACTCGAGAAGAGGGGAAAAAAGTACGCCACAAGTGCTTTCCAACTGTAAAGAACTGTCTAATTATGGCAATAAAATTTACGCGATCGAATCATGCGGAGGATGCAGCAGAATGCCTTACAAACTAGTGGCCTGCAACCTCCAAAATACTGCTCGATTTATTAAGTAGTGATTCCGGGCGCGTTAATTAAGGTCGTTGATTCCGTAAGTGTGGTGCATGTTTTATCGCGTGAGGTGGCGGTGTCCTTCCCCCTCTGGCTGGCGAGATCCGAAGCCAACCTACGTCGATTTGCGGGGTTTTCCTCAACCAGGTATCTCCCACCAGCGGGGCACCGCCCAAGCAGGGACAAGCTCTAAGCTCCCGACTGGTGGCCCTACAAGTGTGGTAGAGTTGTCCATGAAATGTGTGTGTAGGTAAGGGGAGGTATAGGACAAGAAAGTGGAAGGAAACATCGCGCGCAGTCCACGGCCCGTTCGTTAGGGTTCTGCTGGCTATCGTTCAGGGCAGCCGGCCGCTAGAATTCTCCCCCAGGCAGCAGCTGAACTCAACCTTGCTGCCTAGCCAGTGTCGAAAATCCCGCCATCGCGATGCATCGTCGGGACTCGAATCTTAGGACCTCCTCCCGGTCACAGGCACTGCAGTAAGATCAGTTGATGCGCTAAGTCTACATTTGTCGGTCTGCTGGTTTGAAAGTCAGTAAGTTCTCTTGAGGTCTTTCAAATGATGTCCGAGTGTCACCTATTTCAGGCGATTTGTGTGTATGAATTGTTCTTATAACAAGATGTATAATAATAATGTATTACCGAAAATGTTGAATACCATGTGGACGATACGCCAAATAACCAAGTTGCTTAGATACAAGATTGGCTATCGCCTCGGTTTTCAAACTTCAATCGGTTCTATTGTTTGCTTTTCATCGGCCTCATGACGTTTAACAGCAATTTCGCTGCAACATCTCAAACACTAATACACAATCATAATGGTACTATAATAAGGAAAAGTGCAATGTATACAGTTCTAATATTACGTCATGATAATAACTACTATAGTATAGAAGACAGACTTGGCACACAGACGGACGGACACACCGACAGACATGGATAGACAGAGGGCGGGCACACACCGACGGACGGACAGCCCAGACATTTTTCAGTAAACCTTTTTTTCAGCATTATAAACGACTTTTTTTGTTACGTTTATAATGCTAGAAATCGTTTACAAAATTATATCTTATGACACAGATTAAGACGCATTTGCGTTTATGGCGTGAATAATTGCGCCATCACACATTTGGCCAAACGCAGCGTGAGAATCAGGGGAGGTAACAGAAAACCAAAACAGATATCAACGTTTTTTTTTCCGCACAGATGTCAAATACCTTCAATCGAGTTTTTGATATCAGGGATCCACCGAACTTGAATTCTGACTACACAGCGTGTTCAAGAATAGTATATCCTTGAATGAGAGTAGGATGATAGCTGTTATTCACAGGAGACATAGGAGCGAGTTGGTGGAATTTCTCTACGACTTTGAAATTGATGTTTTAAAAATAGTAAATGAAAACTTTCAAAAAGTTTTAATTTTTTGAAATAGAGTTACATTCGCTGTACTTTTCTGTTCATTAATGAAATATTTTATGACATTAACTAAAAAACAAGTAAACAAAGCAAGTATTACAAATATAAAAAGTCTACTAGATTTGCGTTTTGGAAAAATGAATTGTGAAATTAGAACAATTGGTAATATTTATTATTATCGAGGGAGTTGACTCTTGATTTGTGCCGATTTCATTTAAAATAGAATTACTAGTAGAACAACACGTTCCTTGTACATGAGTATTTTGAATGATAGCTGTATTATCTTCTACCGATTGCGGTAGTGTGTTTGCGGTTGACATTTTGTTTGTTGTAGAATCATCCACATAACCTAACGCATGTTGTTTCGTGGTTTACATGTTTTGCGACAGATTCGACCTGCCGCGGCAGAGCTCTTGCCCTCTGTAGGCGATTGTGAGAACCCTCTGTCGTGTACGTATAATAAACTAAGACGAATCTGATTGGCCGACAGCTGTGCGAGAATAATATTCTCGCACGGCTTGTGGAATGGTCATAATTAATGGATCCGATAACGTGCAAAAATGCATACATTCCGGAGTAGTCGTAGAGAAAGTAATTTACTACCCACAAGTACAAGATTTATACATAATTTCGTTACAAGGGCCTGGCATTACGAGTCTTTCTGTCGAAAATTCGCCGTTTTTTTCGCAGAATTACAATACTTTCTCTATATTGCGTAAGCAGTGTGTGATAAAGTAAAAACGTGGCTTACCGTTTAGGATGATTGCAGATTTGTAACAAACTAAAATTTCTCATCGAAGTACTTGTAGTGATAAAATTGCCAACAATTTAGTACTCAATTAACAATTCAACGACTCCTTCAACAATCACTCTCAAAACGTACGTATAATGTATACTCAAATCGGAACACTTGGCCAGTAGCACACAGCTCTCCACCAACTTCAGTGTTTCCAACACGAAGACTTGAAAGACAGTCGTCATGGTCGCCAATTCAGGAATATGGCTATCTGAATAAGCAAACGGCAATGGGCAGAGACCGAGGTGGTTTGCGTGGCCGCCGTTGAATCGCCGCGCACAGCATCTATCGTTTTTGGATCTTTTGGATTTCTTAGATCTTCTGGACGAATGCGCAAGCAAATCATCAGTTCCGCACCAGGAGACCGAGACGCGTCGAATGACAACTCATTTGTCTCGACTGGTGGACGGGAAGTGGTCTAACCGTGAGTGACGGACGGGCACATACAGGTTAATTACTATACAGGATGATTCAAAAATACTTTTACAAACTTCGGGCATAAGTTCCTTACACAAGGCAAAATGTTCATATGAGCATGTGTCCCACAATTCTGTTTTCTCCTTATTAATTTATTAATGAATACTCATAAGAAATAGTCAACATACAAAACTCATAACAAGTGACCTTCTCTTGTTTCTAAACACGCGTGCGCTCGTCAAACCATGGACCGTCACACCCTTTTAAACACTTGCAGATGGTGTCGAATGGTTTCGCAGGAATCCACGACACGTAGACAAGGTTCTTCATCCGGTGTGTCTGCTGCATAAACTATTTGTTTTGGGTGACACCGGAGGTAAAATTCCAAAGGATTGATATTGGGAGAATGTGGTTATGGAACTAGTCGACCTTTACCTATCCATCTGTCGCGGTAGATGCCAGCCAGTGCATCTCGAGCACTGAGACTAAAATGTGCTGAAGCACCATCATGCATATACCACATGTTTCTTATTTGAAGGAGCGCGTAGGAAGTATTAGTGTAAGAAGTCTGAGAAAGTGTTCTGAATAAAGTTTCTGTAGACAGCACCTGTAAGATGTACCGCGAGAACGTGTAGACCAACCAGTCACCTACAATTCCGGCCCACACATTAATCCTGAACAGTGGATGATCTCTAGCCTGAACTGTAGCACGAGGAATACGATTTGCCCATAAGTGGTGGTTTTTGAAATTTGTAATTCCATTACTTCCAAGCGTTGCCTCGTCTGCAAACAAAACTGACGAGACTAATTATGGATTGCCTGTTTGTGCTAGGAACTATCAGCTAAAGTTCTCCCGTGGTGGGTGGGTGGGCTTAAGGCTCTGCACACTTTGAAGACGATGTTGATACAGACGCTGCTCATGAAGTATAATCCATATGCTGTACTCTGAGATGAACCATGAACGCCCCACGGCCACTTTTAATGTGCTGATACCTGGATAGTCTTCAACACACTGAAGAATTTGTTCTTCCTGGTCAGGCGTATGAGCTACACTTGGTCTTCCTCGATCAATACTATGTGGTGCAACGGTTCCTATCTCAGCAACGCGACGATAAACGTCACCAAAGGTTGGATGCCTCGGCTGCATTTGGTTTGGTAACGCCATCTGATATCCTGCCACGGTTAGACGAAACACTTAACTCTCTATACGTATACAATTGAAACGTTGCAGTCAGACTAACGATAAATGTAAACAAGGTTCCATGGCACCACATTGGCATCCACGTAAAATACAATGCATCAAGAAGTTCTACGAATGAGTGCATAGATGGATGAAGTTGTGGGATTGGACCTGGAAGGACGTTGGGCGTAAACATTCATTAATAAATTATTAACAAGAAAACGAAGAATTGTGAGACAAATGCTCATAATGTTGTTTTGCCTTCTTTTTGTGTAAGGACCCCATGCCCGAAGTATTTATCAATTGTATCACTGAAGTTATAATTTAATTTTCCTCGTATGTTTTATTTATATACTAAAATATGTCATATGTTCGTAAATTATAAAAAACTGAAAACGGGGGTCCAGAATTAAAGTTAGACCCCACTAGATTTAGGTTGCGCACGCCTATGTTCGTTGTACAAATTGTTTTCATAAATTTGTATTTATTTATAATTATTCAATACTAATTTAAAAAGTTTTAAGGCTTGATTCACATTTTATATTAATACATTTTACATAATTCTGAGAACATTCAGAAATACTGGCTTTCTGTGATTTAACGGTTAGTGTATCGGACAGGTTCACCGAAGTTCACGGGCTGTGACCCGATCGAAGCCATGGCTTTTAAAGGGCGAAAAAAATCCTTCGTACGCCTTGGAGGGAAAGTAAATCCGGCTGTTACATATTGTAGATCTACTGCATGTAAAAGATCAAGTCTAAAAGAAGCTTCTGAGCTAAATTAAAATTGCTGTTTCGTCACCCGAGTGATATCTTTCTCTGCTTGACGGTGAAAGGAGCGTAGCGGTTTTTCTGATCAGTTTCACTTACTATTATGACTTATAATGTCTTAAAAGTTATAAACTTCTGAGATTTCATATTCTGTAGAGTATACAAAAGATACATAAGCAACAAAAATGTTGATATTTTTAGCAAGAGTGAAACAGAAAGATGGGGATGACAACCGAAGCAATTTCTACAAACCTTTTTTTTGCAACATTTAAATAATACAAACCAACAATGAAATATTAAAACTATAAAAGAAAATTATTCTAGACCATGGTACAATATATAAAATATATGGATATGTTTATGAATATCGTTGGATGCCACGTCAATTTATTGTAACTATTTAATGTGGATGTAGGATCCAATATGTATTCGATGAGACATAATTTCCTTTGGATGCTATAAATATAATTTTGTATACTGCGTCAAAATTAATACCAAACCATTTTGACATGGCATTCAAATCCTTCTTTCTCAGTGCGAAAATTAATGAAATAGACAAGTGACGACTCATGCTTGTTACCGATGAGGAAGAAAAAAAAAACAATTTCAGAAAGTTCTTAAAATTCGACATTCAACAAATTAGATTACATGTGCTTACATACAATTCCTACTCGAGAGAAACATCATAATTATTTGAAAGGCTGTACCCGTGGTATTAAATTCCACCAACTAGCCATAACATTTGAATTCAAGGTGCTTCCATAGTAAACAAATTTTACCAATGGGAGAACTCTCAGAAGAAATAAAATCTAGAAATAAACAAATCAGGAAGTTCAGAGAGCACCACCAGAAAAAACTTCAAGACTTCCTACTAATTGTGGCCTGTTAAAGGAATTATCGAGATATAACCCCCTTGATTCCGGTATTGGTGGTCTTCCAAAGAAAAATCGAAAACAACTTCCCAAAAAGCGTGAAATTGATTATTCATATCCTCAATCGAAAATGTACAGGAAAAGGGAGGTGATCCTGAAGAAGCCAACGCTTTTGACACTGATGATAAATAAACATTTTGTTGTAAGTAGCTTGACCCACTTTAAAAGTAAATGAACTTCAAACTATAATTGAAAGCAGGGTTCTAGAATAAAATCGTTTAATTTTATTGAGTAAAATTTAATTTTGTTGTGCCTTTTTTTTCAGAATCTGCATTGTAGTGCGTTTCCAAGTGATTACAATCTGTGTTACAGTGATTTGTGTTTTATGACAATTTACAAAATTCAATTTTTTTTGTCTTAAATGTGTTGGATGCAGGGTCGTTGGAGGCAGGGTCGTTGGAGGCAGGGTCGTTGGAGGCAGGGTCGTTGGAGGCAGGGTCGTTGGAGGCAGGGTCGTTGGAGGCAGGGTCGTTGGAGGCAGAACTTCTCTATTCAACAGAACTAGGATATTGTCTGACGATGGTTTCTTATAAGCCGTTTTAATTTTTTAAAACGTATGTACCGTTAGCGTTTGTTTAAGAATTAAAGGTGCATCAAAGGTTGAAGATGTGTTCGCTTGAAGGGGACAGAGTTTGACTTAATCAAAGCGATCTCCTAAGTTCGCTGATAGCGCTAAGGCTGCTGCCACTGGAAGAGCACCTCAGCAATGAAACAACTGGGGCAGTTGCCTCTACTCGTAATATGACAGTCTGAAGGGAACTGTCTGGGTATTTTCAATTTAAAGTACGAGTGATTTTTGTCACTTTTATGCACAATGGGCTTTCATTATCTGCAATATTCTCAAGAAGTCTAAACACGGGTATCATATTATCTAGAAGACAGGACACGAACACATACACACACACACACACACACACACACACACGTTTGTTGACAGGCGCATCATAAGCGTGTTATACTTCAGGTTTGACGATGAAAAGTCAACTTTCTATTGAAATATAGCACATGCACAGAAATATGGAAAACTAATGAAATTGTACGCGTATGTAAATAGTAATGTGGCTGTGTTTTGAATTAGATGAAGGAGAGGGCGGGAGGATGGTGGGGCAAGGCGTGGAGCTGCACTGGGCACCACGCCCAGGCGGCGGGGGAAGGGCCCTGGAAGGGATGAGACGTGGGGCTGCCCCGCCCCTACGCCGCCCCCGCGGCAGGAAATCGATCGGCGCCCCGCTGCATCCGCCGGATCAAAAGACGCGCCCACGCGCCCACCCGCACGCCAGCCTCCACTCACGACCACGCACTCGCCCAGCGGTCACCTCTGCAGCGCAGCCGAGGAGCACACGAACGACGGAGACGCAGGCAGGCGACGGAGACGCACGGGCAGGCAGGGAGGGAGGCTCGGCCGGCGGGGCCGAAGACCCGGCTGGCTGGTAGGCCGGTTCCCGCTGGCGGCGACGAGGCGCCGCGTGCGCCCCGGGCTCTCGGCGTCACCCACAGGAACCACTCGCGCCGGCGCCGGCACCCGCACCCGCACCTGCACTCGCGCCCGGCCGCCGCCTCGCCGCCCCCTGGGCCTTCGCTGCGCTCGCGGCGGCGCCGGCCGGGGAACTGGGTCAGCTCAGCGCCAGCGCCCGCGCCCAGCGCCCACCCCCTCCCCGCCAACCCTCCCGCCCAGCTCCCACGACACGCGCCCGCATACGGCGCGCGGCGCGGCGCGGCGCGGCGCGGCGCGGCGACGCCCACGACATCCGAGGGCGCGTCTTAGGCGTATTCCTTCAATTCATTAACACACACACACACACACACGACGACACCTTCATCGCATCAACAACCGGGGTTTCATCAACATTATTAATGTGCTACCTCAGAATATGTCACTGGGAATGTACATTCGCGAAAGACGACACAAGGAGCTGTTCAGACACTGTATGACGAAAAGCTCTCCGCAATGGAAACGTTTTCCCCCAAAACCAAAGTGTTTTCAGACTGTTAACATGGATGTAGAAAATACCATTCGACAGAAACAGCCATATTTTCTATGAATAAACATATTTCTTCATCAATCGATAAACATATTTTTGGTTCAATTTTCGAGACAATTTTGAAAATCTCCTACAGGCTTCATCTTCATGTAAACTATCTCCAAAATTTAAAGAATGTTTTTCAAAATCGTAGAACTTAGAGTCGGCCCGGATTGTCCGGGGAATGTTCATTTTGACCGGCCAGCCAGCCAGCCAGCCAGCCAGCCAGCCAGCCAGCCAGCCAGCCAGCCAGCCAGCCAGCCAGCCAGCCAGCCGGCCGGCCGGCCAGACAGACAGGCAGACAGACGGCCAGCCAGATAGACAGACGGCCGGCCAGACAGACACACGGCAGGCCGGCCAGACAGACAGACACACGGCCGGCCGGCCAGACAGACAGACACACGGCCGGCCGGCCAGACAGACAGACAGACACACGGCCGGCCGGCCAGACAGACAGACACACACACGGCCGGCCGGCCAGACAGACAGACAGACACACGGCCGGCCGGCCAGACAGACAGACACACACACGGCCGGCCGACCAGACAGACAGACACACGGCCGGCCGGCCAGACAAGACAGACGGCCTACCAGACAGAAGGCCGGCCTACCAGACAGACGGCCGGCCTACCAGACAGACGGCCGGCCTACCAGACAGACGGCCGGCCTACCAGACAGACGGCCGGCCTACCAGACAGACGGCCGGCCTACCAGACAGACGGCCGGCCTACCAGACAGACGGCCGGCCTACCAGACAGACGGCCGGCCTACCAGACAGACGGCCGGCCTACCAGACAGACGGCCGGCCTACCAGACAGACGGCCGGCCTACCAGACAGACGGCCGGCCTACCAGACAGACGGCCGGCCTACCAGACAGACGGCCGGCCTACCAGACAGACGGCCGGCCTACCAGACAGACGACCGGCCTAACAGACAGACGGCCGGCTTGCCAGACAGACGGCCGGCTTGCCAGACAGACGGCCGGCCTGCCAGACAGACCGAAGGCCTGCCAGACAGACCGAAGGCCTGCCAGACAGACCGAAGGCCTGCCAGACAGACGGAAGGCCTGCCAGACAGACGGAAGGCCTGCCAGACAGACGGAAGGCCTGCCAGACAGACGGAAGGCCTGCCAGACAGACGGAAGGCCTGCCAGACAGACGGAAGGCCTGCCAGACAGACGGAAGGCCTGCCAGACAGACAGAGACGGCCTGCCAGACAGACAGAGACGGCCTGCCAGACAGA
Source organism: Acheta domesticus (assembly GCA_031308135.1). Lineage (NCBI taxonomy): Eukaryota > Metazoa > Arthropoda > Insecta > Orthoptera > Gryllidae > Acheta > Acheta domesticus. Next base: position 23,708,758 of record JAHLJT010009436.1, on the reverse strand, counting down.
CAGACAGACAGAGACGGCCTGCCAGACAGACAGACAGACAGACAGACAGACAGAGACGGCCTGCCAGACAGACAGAGACGGCCTGCCAGACAAACAGACAGAGACGGCCTGCCAGACAGACACACAGAGACGGCCTGCCAGACAAACAGACACACAGAGACGGCCTGCCAGACAGACAGACAGAGACGGCCTGCCAGACTGACACGGCCTGCCAAACACACGGAAGGACGAACGTTTTGAAACCAAAATTCTCTTTTCGGTATTAAGGAACCCCAAAACGTGTACTTCCGTTGAAATCTATAATTACAATTGGAACACACGTCGTACTAATCATATTTATCAGATGTCAGAGTTAACACCTAACTACAAAAAAAATTATACCTAACACAAATACACTTGTGTTACTTCTAACCCACTGACAGACGACATTAAACAATTAAAATCGCCAGTTTAAGTGCCACCTCAAATATTTTCCGCTGTTAAACTTTCTAAACAATTACATACTCTACAGAGCTTCAAAAATTAACTCGATATTTAATGAAATTTATATTATTAATTGCCATTATTATTGCACAATTTTAAAAATCAAAATATGCCTCTATATATTGCCACTTCAGCTTCAAGTTCAATGACCCTCAACTCCATTTTTTTGCAAAGTTTTCATCTATCTTTTGAATAAATCTTGAGACTTGCTTTATTTCTGGGCTCTAAATGTAGCTTCATCATGCGCACGTTTTGTTAAACTCACGTTTTGTAGACGCGAGCGAGGAAGGGCCAGGGGGGTTGTTAGTTTGTTAGTAATACTATAAAATCAAATCAGTAGTTCGTTTGCCAGCAAAAAATACAATATTGCCGGTTACAGATGGAAAAATGTTATACTTTTCAAATGTTGCCAGTTTTTGGTGGCTTTATTTGTAATTGTGATTTATTTTTAACAGTGACAGCGGTAATGCCAGCTCTGAGATAAACTCAGACGGTTTTAGCATCTGAGATCTCGGTCATCTTGGAAGACTCGCACCCGGAGTCGGCCTACTTCTGCAACAATTGCATGAGACGTGTACAGAACGCCCTTGCTGGCGTGGGCATCTTCCTATAAGCACGCCTTCTTTAAGCTAAGAAACGGTCAACCAATGCCACTGGCCCTGCCGGTGGCGCCCTGCGCGTGTGTCGCAATCGCGTTCCACAGGGGCATCTGCCACTGCCACCGATATGTTGAACGACGGAGGTAGGGGTGGTACAAAAATATCGATGTTTTCAAATCATCGCTATATTTTTCCAGAATCATTCATGTTTTTAAAAACATGTTTTCTGATACAAATAAAATTTCTAGTACCTCCGTAACCTTTTCTATGGTTGGTCAAAATCAATGACCACTGACATCTGTCACTGAAGTCGATACCCAAACGGACGAAGAAAGTGTTTACTATTCGCAACATTTCTCTAGTGTTGCCAGGTTAGGTGATTTAATATGAATGATTATTTCCTTTGAGAGGTATTTTTTTAGAGGGAGATTTCTACATGTGTTTTGGGATTTTGTTCAAAGTCTCGTTTTATTATGATTTCAACAAAATATTTATAACGTTTCTCGGGAGAAGTAAATGATTGACGAAACTAAATAAACCGATTCAATATCTGCTGTTGATTACTTAAGATGGGCAGAGATAAAGACAAAAATTATTGTTCAAAATAAAATGTTATTAGCAACGAATCTCATCTGACTCATCAGAAAGAGTATCTTGCTTTTGTAAACCCGAATCTACGAGTATATTTTCTGCAGTATAAAATTATCACGGGGTTGCCAGATGTTCACCATATGCGTAAACTTTTTAGATTAATGACTTAGGTGCTAAGAAAATGAAAACAGAAAAATACATCTTCATAAAATAAATATTATTTTATGAGGGAAAGAATTCTACTGTTTATTACGGCTAGTTTTAAATCGCGATTAGAGCAGACTTTTTGTAGTCAGGAATCGGCTCGAAATCTTCTAAAATCATTTGAATTACGTATACCAGTCCCGGTTTTTTATGTATTTAATATCATAAAATATCTTTGAACTGATGTACTAACTGAATAAACTTTGGGTTAGTTTCAAGCGGGCGATGCATTTTCTTCAATATTCGGTACAGGTATACGTATGTTGAAGAATTATTTAAGCAGAAAAAATGTTCTTCCCCAAAAAATCTTCCAACACTTTACTGTCTAGGGTTTTTTATTAGTTGTATCTATGTTATCTTCCTTTATGTTTTTGTACGTGGTAATATTGTTAAACTGCATTTTGAACCTTTTTCTACACTGATTAGAAAATTAGGATGACAGTAAAATTGAAGACAATATACTTAACCGAACATTTACGTACTATGTATCACATTTCATCAAGGACGATTTACTTCGATTTATTAATGACAGTGAGTAACCGGAAAAATAACAAAACACGATATCCTTGAATGTAGATTTCCTTCTTTACATTCGATAAATATTATTATTAAGATCTTACACCTTACCAAACAAAGTATAACTCATTTAAATACTATAATCAAAATCAAAACAAGATGGAAAAATACAACCGGTTTCATCACATTTGAAACATCGATATTTCGAGAACGAAAACCCTTCGGCGATGTAACGAAATATCGATGTGTCGCTATTCTGGTAAAATTTGCCATCACTAGACGGAGGGGCACAAACGCCGATCACAAATTTAGTGCGAGCGCAGAGAAAGATTTGTCTTTGCGCTTCAGGAGCGAAGCCGCTTGGCGCAAGCATCCCTTCACTCGGGGAGGCATCGCTTAAACCTTTCACCCGTCTCCCAAAAAAGACACAGTCCGTTCGGTTTTCCTCGTTTTCCTCGTCAGTACAAGGAAGAGCTCGTCCAGTTGCACGTGCTTCCACAATACCCCTTTCGCCTTCGAAATGTATGAACATAAAAGAAAAGAACAAAAACGCTGCCTTTAATGCTGCTCATTGTCTTATTCATGCATTACAATACTCCGATTGAATAAGGAGAGCCCGAAATTTTGCAATTAAACTGTATTTACAGAAGCGCTCAAGGGTCTCAAGGTAGTGTTTCCAGCTGACTTGATGTTTTCTTATAAACAAGTTTTCTTTTATGCTTAATATAACGTATTTTTATTTGCTGATTTACAATTGAGGCGCTCATGATAAATAACGGCAGATCCTAACTGAAGTTCGTTCTGAAAAAAAATTGTCTTTCTACTTTTTCTGTCTTCTTTAATATTCACTTACACTTCTTCTTCTCCTTCAAGCATTAGACCGGTTGGTTCGTTGCGACTCATTGATCGATCCATCTTCCTTTGGGTCTACCGATATTCATTTTTCCTCGGAGTGGGTAGAACAGGACTTGCTTTGGAATGCGTACATTATTCATTCTTAATATATGATCTTTCCATTTTTCCTATATTCTTCTATTTTGTTATTCAGGTTGTAGATTCCAAAGGTTCTCCTGATGCATTCGTTTTCTACTCTGTCTCTTCTTGTTACTCCTAAAATTTATCTTAAATATCTTATTTCTGCTGCTTGGATTCTGCTATAAGTCCTAGAATTCAGTGCCCAGTTTTTTCACTGCCATCACTTTATATAACCTGAGCAACGTATCCCCCTTAACTTAGCCTCAGAGTTATTTTAATTTCGCCACACATCAGATTGATTTTTTCAATCTTCCTGCTCGCATCTGCCTCACTGAGAAAAGATGCATCACATTTTAAAAATCTGAAAGTGTAGACCTGTTCTATCTTCTAGAACGAGTTTGCATCTTAGAGGTTGGAGTCCTTGGAATGCCATGGATCTGATTTTACCTGTTGATATTTTTAAATTATACGACTTTGTTATTTTATGGAGTTCGTATATGGCTCTCTGTAAGTTGTCTTCGTCGTCGGCAACTATAACTTGGTCATGAGCAAAAAGAATTTTAATAAAATCATTCCCTTTAAATTCGTCTACTATATTAAGACCTAAAATCCATTTCTTCCACTCACGTCCCACGTTGTCGAGAGATAAATTAAAAAGTATCGGTGACAGAACACCCTTGTTTACAACCTTCATTTATAGTTTCCTTTATAACAGTTCCAAATTTTAATCCTAAACCAATCTGTGTACCAGAATACATATTTCGAATAGTTTTCATCAGATGGAGTGGTATACCTCTTGTCTCCATAACTGTGCACAATTTTCTTCTACAAAGCTATCAAATGCTTTGCTGTAGTCAATAAACACTATGTATGTCTTCCTACTACATTCTCGTCTCTTTCCAACCATTTGCTTGAGGAAAACACATTGTCTGAGCAGGACCTTCCTTTCCGAAATCCAGATTGATAATTTTAAAATATGCTGTCTATAATGTTTCTTAGTTCATTTGCAAGTATTTTTGCATAATTTGTATGTCATGTTTAATAGGCTTATTCCTATGTAATTCTCACACTCTGTTCTTGAGCCATTTAAAAAAAAAAATACGGACTACCATTGTTCTCTTCCTTTCATCTGATACGTTGCTTTGCTGCCAACATTGATTTCTTAAGTCCAAGAACCTGTGTTAAGCTTCTTCATGGAGACATTTGTATAATTCTATAATTAAATTATCTGTTCCCGATGCTCTTCGATTTTTACAGATTTGTAAAGCCTCTTTGAGTTCCAGATATTTTATCCTATTTGAAAAGGATGTTTTTCATTCTCTCTTACCCCATACCTCTCTTCTTCATGTTCCTCAGAGCTATGGCGGTAGCTTAGCTACTGGTAGGGCCCCCCCCCCGCTTGCCGGACAGGTCGAAGGAGAGGGATGGGAGGAAGTACTCCAGAAGAGGAATTCAACGCGACGAGAAGAGGATTCTGGATAGGAACTCCAGAAGAGTACCATGCAACGAATATCGTCTGCAGGTGGCGGCGAGGATCTTCATGGGGAGACAGACCTCACAGCTGACGGGACAGTCTGTCTAGGGGGAGAAAAACCTTAACCCTGCTTGTTAGGAATGAAATGGCAGCCCCATTACCAAGCTTTCTCTGCGCAGCGTTCGTATCGCGGCCAGGGGAGAATTTTGTTACTGGCTCACTCAATGATAGTAAATGGACCCCGATGATGACGTTCACTTACACTCCGAGCAAATGTTTGAAGGTGGAATTTGAGGGTTTTGCCATATCCCAATTCATTTGATATTTCAGTAAATGACAGGTATACGGCAGGAGTTTACCGTCATACTTTGAATTGAAAATGCGAGGTAGGTTGAGATCTGCCGTTATCCTGAGAGCCTCAGTTAATATTACAACACTAATAACTGATACATTGAATGACATTCATAAGTACAAAAAATTAGTAAAACCTATGTTTTTGAATAGGTATCATTGGCTTTGGGGGGCGGGATTGCCCCATGAGTGCGCCAATTTTAATTGAATACTCTTTATTGAAATTTATTTCTTCATACTCCTTGGGCTAGGGATGAGAAAAATTAACTGAAAACTATTATTAATCGATTAATTGGAAGCAAAAAATAGATTAACTAAATCATAAGTTTTGCTCCAATTAATCGATTTCAATTAAATTGAAACGAAAAATAATTAATGTTCTTAAAAATCGAAACGTCTTCACAAATTAGTTCATTTCGTGAGCACATACTTTAAGTATTTAGAACGTCTAAGAACTGACGGTTCCCCGTTTTATGATTGCAAACAAGTCAAGATACTTCAATGTTAATGCATGGTATACTTCACATTTTACCTTCTCCCCCTTACTTAGTAAGAAGAAAAGTATTGTATTTCCGCCAAAATATCGAGTTCGAACAATCTCGTCGCATTATATAAGGTAAATTCATTCAATAGGAAATTGTTATTCGAAAACTATAATGTACTCATTTCGAAACCGACAAATGTCCAACATCATCTCCCTTTTGAATGATTATCGAACGTATCGATGCGTTTCCTTTATACGTTGCACGACCCCCGCCCCCCGCCCTTAATAGTTATTTATGTATCTAGGGCATTAATTAGATGTTTATGACCCGATGGCGACTTCCAACCCCGAATATAACGTCAGATAAACAAAACAATGAGTATCTAGTTACTATACTGCGATTTCTCTAACTTTGCCCCTCAAATCCCACCTTCGCGATGGAATATGTCACGGCATTTCGCGTCTTTCTGGGTCTTGCCGGTAGAAGTCGCATGATCGCAAGCACTGCTTGATACGGTCGCGATCATGCGAAATCTAGCGGAACGACAGAGAAAGATGCGAAATACCGTGACATATTCCATCGCGAAGATTTCCAGTAAAATCTCTAGAAATATATGAAAATGATTATGGTGAGTTATATGGAAAATAGTATGAATTGCGCTAATGAATCGGGTACTTTTAGGTTATTTGCTTCAATCGCCAAACGTTATTTAGAATACTTTATAACTTCAAAAAACATTTCGAGGATGTTAGTCACTTAAAATCGTATTACTACTCGTAGTACTGCCACTCAAGAAGCACATACTATATCTCTGAAAAAAAGGGGGGTGATGTGTAACAGTGAAATATGGGTGATTAGTGGCAATTATAAATTCACGTGAGCATTCCAAAATTGCAATTTTCATATCGATTGAGCAAAATATGGTTTATAACGAGTTATTTTACTTGCTTGGGAGTTGTCATTTATTTATTGTATTTGCTTGTATCTTAACTTTAATTAATCGAATTCATGAAACTGTATTTGTTGTGTTGGTATAAGAGCGGGCCATAAAGTATTCAAAAGGCCCGGGCGGGCATAAAGAAACTGAAAGGCCCGCAAGGGTATTAACAATACCGTTTCGGGACCATAAACACCACCAATGAACCAGTAAATCATAAAAAATATTTTATTCGTTTCAATAGAAGGGTCAATAGCAAGGAAGTATTCTCACAAAATACCTGCGTGAATAAAAGCACGAGTGGAAAATATTTGCATAATTTCTACATTATTCTGGGCGAGAAAAAAGGGTTCCGATCGCAACTAATCTTTTAATCTTCTAAGAAAGTTCAAAATATGAAGAAAAACAATCAGAACAGATGAACCGTTCAGCCTTTTCTGATTACTGAATGTGGAGGAGGCAAACTCCCTTGACAAGTAGAAGCTATATATGCATTTATGACCGATACACTGATTAAAAAAATTACAAAGTCCAATATATAACCACTTATACAATTCTCTAAACCTGACAGTAATTCTTAGAATCTGAGACAATTAATTTTTAAGAATGAACACATCCCGGAAAAACGCTCCAGCAGTTTTATCACTGCTTTAAAGACGTATTTCAGCGCAGAGCTCTGAGGGAATTCTCCACAGCCTTTCACACGTTACTTTCTATTGAAAGTGTACATTCATTCCCAAGGCATTTTCAAAATGTTTTGAAAAATATGTAAATTCTTCTTATTTTGGTAATTAGAAAGGACTGTTAAAAGAAAAGTGCCTAAGTAAAATATACTACTGCGTTTTATTAATAAACATTATTTTCAATAGTTTGCTGAGAATCACGTTTAGTTAACTTTACACACTGAAAAAGAAGAGAAATATTTGATAAGCCATAATACTTACTTCCTAGTAATACGAAAGCAATAACAGGGTAACCACCTATCTCACTTTTGGGAATTCAAGTTCTTTGCTAGTTTTCCAGGTATGACAATATAAATGTTTCAGATTGTTTAAACATTACAACACCTTTTTCTGTCCGTTTCTTAACCATACTATTTTTCTCAAGGAGTCAAAACTTTTGGAATGGAGTCAAGAATTTTGTACAAAAACGAAACTCCGCTTCAAAGAAACTCGGATCTTATTGTTTTTGTATGAAAAAATATGTTACTAATAAATATTCAGATCCCTTGAAATGCTTGAAAGTATTTCTTCAGCCGGAAAGTCGGCCTTGGGATTGATGCCAACGCAGGTTCAAGTTACCTTATTCATTACAGAAATTTTCCAAAAACGTCAATCCTACCGTCAACAATAATTTTCAACAAGCAGGAATATTTTTCCAAAATGGATATTTTGCAATCGACATGATTATAAATGAGACCTCACGAATTTTGAGGATAACTAGATTATCTAAACATCCTTATTCCGATTTCAAGATTTCTCAAAAAAATCCTTATTTTCATTTCATTCTGAGCTTTCCCATTCTTAACTGACACTTTCGCTCTTTATTTTGGTGTTTGTCTTATTTATCTACGCCATCTGGAAGTTGGTTGAATTAATTTTTATTGAGAAGTCTGCGTCACACAAACATCATGGCCGTCTGGAGTAACCATCACGCTCTCCAAAAGAAAAACATTGTATCTCATTACACTTCACAGAAGTTTAATGATAGTGAAGTGCATGAAACTAATGTTTCATTTGTCTATTGACTTAGATCTGGCAAAACACTATGTGCACCTATGAGTTTTCCCTACAAATTATTCTAAATACAGAAATGTCCAGGTTCAAAAAATAACCCAAGATGTTAGATCAATTAGTGGAAAGTGAAGATTAAACTTTGAAAATGTAGAAAAAGATAGTGATTATTAAGCAGAAGAGTTTTAGTCAATATTTTTACTGAAAAGTAAGCGATCCATTATACTTTATCTTTAATCGCATTTTACAGAAAATTACATTTTTTGGTAGAAACTACCCATTTTCTCAGAAACCGTAAGTAATAGAAATTTGAAATTTTTGTTACGTATTAACAATAACATTACTGAACTACAGCTCTACAATAATGTATATATGATTAGTAGATCTCTCACAATATTTTAAAATGTATTTTTTTATAAATTTAAGTACATTTTTTTCAAAAAATTCATATTTTTATTTCTGACATCCAAATGAATGAAAGTAGAGCAATGGTACAAGAATATTCAAAAGAATAACTAGTAGAAATTTCACAGATTTAGCTGCAACCGTTACAGAGAAAACGGGCCATCTTTTCAGCATATTTAACATGGGAAGGATAGGCCATTTAAACTCCCCTTAAATGTTTTAGAATATCCCGACTGGACTTGCGTAATATTAATTTAGGGTTGTATCGAATGATTTAACTCTACAATTTAACAATGATATGAAGACAATGGTCGTTTACGTAGTTTCTCCATTTGTTAATTAAAAGTATTAACATAGTAACATGAGGCTAGACAACAGTAAACAATAAAAACATCTTGATTTTCCTCGGGCTAATACAACTAATGGTGCTACCTCACATACTTTCTCGCATTATTTCTAAATTTGCAATTTTCGAAAATTCACAGAATTCAACGAAAATAAGACCTGCGCCGTTCTTTTAAGTGTACCTTGTTCTATCCGGGGGGGGGAATTGGAGCAGTTTTTGAGAAAATGTTTTCGTTTTTGCACACCGCATCCATTTTAAATGTTGCATTAGCAAGCTTTGGATTCAGTATAGTCTAGCCTACAAATCAAAATATTATTTACCTACTTTCTATGTTTTTATTTGGAAAATATTTGCAACCAAATCTATGGAACGAGAAGGAACGAAACTCGATTTTCAGATAGAAATTTCTCAAAGAAGGAATACAACCACAGCCTTAATGTTTTCTGTGCTTTTACTCATAACAGTATAGCTCCTTTCTGTACAATATCATTGGTAAATAACGTACCACTTAAAAATTACATCCTCTTAAAAATTGAAATTTTGGATTTTTTCCAAAATTTTCAATTGTAATATCTCTGTTAGGGGACCAGATAAAAATGTGAAAATTGCACACATGCTATATCACTGTGATTCCAAACGTTAGTAAACACTTCAACTTTTAGATTTAACTCTACATACTTTTTGAATAATAGTAAACTTACGCAAAATGGCTTCATTTCCACATTGAGAATACGTTGTGCCAAGTCGTAATCATATTATTTTGAAGTTATTTTAAACTAAAATCTACATTGATTTAGAATAATTTACACTATATTATTAATAAACATAAAAGTGACATAAAATACAATTTTCAATATTTCGTATACTTTAAAACAAACAACTTACTTCGTGAACCTCTAATTTTCAAGGAATCTAAAACACATACTCGAAGTCAATTACAATCACTTAAATTACATTTAAACGTTAATTGCCTCGGCGTGGCTTTAAAGATAAATTTCAAACATTTCTTTACAAATACGTGAGAGGAAAAATATGAAAATATGAAAAAGTTTTGCAATGTGACGTTTGATTGAAAAGATTGGTATAACACATAAGATCCCACAAAAATAATATACTTGAGTACTACAACTAGTAGTAGTAGTATTTTATTTTTTAGCTAAGATATATTTTCAGTTATAAAGTGATCAAAGTTTGGGGGCAGGAATCCCCGATAATAAATAAATTAATACTCTTTTTAGTAAGAAAGGTAGTGAGAAAGACCGGATATTTCAGATGGGAGCAAGGCAGAACAGGCGGGCCAAGATGGAGCGGGGAAACAATAGAATAGATATAGGCTCCACCGCAGGGCGGGAATAGATGGAGTTCATCTTCCTGTCTAAAACCTTATGATAAATACCCTGGAAACGCCGGGTACTTCAGCTATAATATGATTCAGTAATATATGATTCTTTAGTAAGCAATAATATATTTTTTTAAACATTGCTTTTCATTGGCATCACCGAATGTAACATATTTATATGTAAAACGAGTACAATTCAAGTAGTGCATTAAAACCAATAAATAACAGAAAATAAAAAACTTGCAATTTGTTTTGAAGTTGCTCAAGATCAGTTTGTTTAGTACCGTTCAGTATATTTATCAAGACGCGTTATGGTAAGGTTAAAGTGAAACAAATTCAATGAGATCGTCCTGTATCTCTGCAATTCGCCAAATATATTCAGGAAACCAGCTGATACGGCTTCTCTTCACCTCCAAGTCACGTATAAATAAAAAACAATTACATAAATATGAGAAAAGATTGGTTAGTAGAAAATAGAAGGAAAAACAAGATGGACGAAGTAGCGAAGGAGCAAAAAAGTAAGACAGGCGACCCTCCACTCGTGCACCGATCTTTCTCTCCCTCCCCGCCATGTGCGCCGCGCCGCGCCGCGCCACGCCACGCCGCTCCGTTTAAAGGGGCAACGCGAGTTCCCCCGCTCCAGATTCACTTGTTCCCATCGGCAGTCCCTACACTGCGATTTTTCCAAAGCTGCCTGTGTCTAAATCAGCTGTTGGTGTCATCCAGTCGGAAGGTTGAACGCCACCATAGTGACGTCACTGTAGTGACGTGAAGGTCCCAATTGGATGGTACCGTAACAGCTGATGACCTGCCAGAGGAAGCTTTGAATAAATCGCAGTATAGTCGCGCCCCACGCTCCAACAAGGGGGCCGCTTCAGCAATCTTTCCTCTCCCTTCTACATTCAATGTGGGTTGTCTACTTCACAGAATAGGGAGAGATTACTTAATTACGTACGGCCATAGGAACTTGTCAATGAAACTAACTCGTCAATGAAAACCTCTTAACACAAAAGATTTGTAGCTCTAAACAGAAATATCATTAGTTGTTTTGTTTGTTGTTTTTTTGACGAAAACGAAAATCAATAGGAAGGTAAATTTAAAAAAAAAACTGCAGAAAATTCGTTTTCCCCCCCGCAGCATTACATAACTTTTTCTCTACTACGTAAGAAGTAGCAAGAAAGTAAAAATCAGCTCATTATCTTCACAAAACCTGCGTGAAAGTAAAGTCAACATATACAACGGCCATCGAACGGGGGCTGGAGTGCAGGTGGGGCGGCAGTGGCACGTGCCACCCGAAGGCGGAGCGGGTCTCGTGCGTCGATGCGAACGCGAGGCAGCGAATAATCAGATTGCCTCCCCTGCTTCCTTCCATTTATCTCGTACGTCATTGCCAGAAAACAAAGCCAAGGACCATCGCAGCATTTACTCTACCGATCGTGGGAAACTGGGAGACGATATGAGGCAGGGTTGACGTTGAAACACAGTTACCTCGGTAACACAAATTTCGAAAGACAAATACATAATCGGTTAACACATAAAATATGTAACAAGCGCGCGCGTGTGTGAGTGTGTGTGTGTGTGTATGTGTGTGAGATACAGTAAGAATATCCGTATTTCTTTTTTCTTAGTGAAACCCAAATTTTGTTAGTGTAACAGAAAAATTCGTGTAAAGAGAGTACGTGCTAACGAGGGTTTTCTGTAGAATGAATGTCACAACAGATACACACTGCCCCCATGAGTCCAGATTTAATACAAGCCTGGGTTCGGGATTGAAATTACAGTGACATAAAAAACAAAAAATAACCAATTTCCCAAGTGAATTACTTAGAAACAAACGTGTAATTTTTGTTTATTCAAGATAAGATGCCAAACGTCAATCATTCACTAATGAAGCGACTAAATTACTAATATTTTGATCACAGTACAGGTTCACAAAACGTCTGAACAATTGGCAACACTTCCCAACAGCTGTTTCGTGCTTATTAAATCAAATATTCTTAGAAATTTCGTTATTTCGCCTAGAATGATAACGTTCTGAAAATGCTCGTTACAACAACAATAACATAAACGTTGAAAATCATTCACCCAAATGAAATGGGATTAAATCATTTTGAAATTATGCTTTCAAACGTATATTAAATATTATTCATGGATTAATATTTTAAGCACCTACACAAGCTCCATTCCAACTCTATCTGACATTTTCTCAGTACAAAATGGGATGGCTTTTATTACATACAAACTAGCTATGATCTCATTGCTTACAGGTGTGACTCATTTGTCTTGGAAAACCAACTTCTCACACTCACTGGTTGAATCTTGCGGTCTCTTGGTGAAACGGAAATTAATAATAGGCGGTCAGCTGACAGCAAAATAGAACACGACTCCCGAGTTCGGCTTCAACTTTCATTTTCCCAAAACTGATTTCCCCCAGCACGTCACTTCAACCACGAAATATCCAAATTTAACATTTCCCCCGCTGACTGACTGACCGCCCGCCCGCCCGCCCGCCGCCCCGGGCGCACGCCGTGGCCCCGGGGGCGAGCGTGGTGCGTGATCAGGATCACCGTGAGAGCGATGGGAGCGCGTGGTGGGAAGGAGTGCGGAGCGCGGGTGGTGTGCAAGAACGGCCGTCCCCGTGTGAGTGTGGCTGTGATGGGTGGGGTGGGAGCGGGGGCGGAGCGGGGAGGTGGGTGTGGTGTGGGGAGGTGACGCACAGTGCAGATCGCCCCTCAGCACGCGAGACGAGGGTGTGAGCTCCTGTGCTCTCGCTGGGGCAGGTGAGAAATCGGCCCGGAACTACATCGCCAACACAAACTAAAAAATCCATATTTAGCGCATTCTGCTGCAATATGCTGTCACGGCGAACAGTGCATCACTCAAATGAACGCGTGTGTAAATCGATAACACATATTACACACAATCCGTTACATGTTTTTGATAAATTCTCGTTAAAAACACTGGAAAATATCGCACATTCAACACGGCCCAGAAAGGTAAAACACTCCAAAAATATCGGTCAAGCGATACACAAAACAACGGCATTGTCCCAAAAAATTTGCAGGCTACCTGCTCTGAAACGGTTCGTTACGTTACAAAATCAAAATCCAATCGCGACAGGACAACATTGCGGTGCATCGCAAACGTCAGAACTGAGGGAGCGCAACACCATGCGTGGTTATTCATTATATAATGAAATTATAAGGTGTCTTACCTCACCACTTTCAGCAGCAGGGGAATTCTCAACAATGTCGTAGATTATCGGCGGTAAGCCAGCTGTCCCGAGCAAGGAAAACCCTAAACCACACGAATCACTCCTCCGTAAAACCACCAACAACTCTTCAGCCATGTTTCCTCCGTTGACTGGCTACAGCTTCCATAGATTGCTGAACACAAAGATAGCGCGACAATCAGGATCACGTGGTTTGATATTTTCCCGCAAGATGGCAGTATCGGCAATAGCCGATATTCTTGATTTTGACTTCCCTCGCTAGATAGCTCTTCTCCATGAGTCTCTAAAAGAACATGCCTTCGCACATTTTCCAGTTTTGACTTTTGGTAGTAGAAACACGAAAAAAATTTTCTTACGTAGTAGAAGACCGTACTGCAATTGCATTCCAGATTTGCTGCACAAAATTACTAAGTCATTCTTAGTAATGTGCTGGTGTATATAATACAATACAAATAAAAATAGTGTAAGATCTATATAAAATATTCAAAAAACTATAAATGGTGAAAACTATACAAAAACTATAAATGGTGAAATGTATCCCAGTGGATACATGCATACCAATTAAGCCACCTCATTATTTCTGACTTTTCACCTTTCCGATCTACCTTGGTTTTCTTGATTAAAATTTCATTCCGAATATGCCAAAAATCATTTTCGAATTTAGAGTATTCTGTAGTGCAAATTCTATGGCACCCACAGGGCTGTGACCACGAAGTCTACAAGACTTGTAGACTTCGTGTTCGTGACATATGTGGCATATACATATGTGACACAAGTGGAGTAAGTTGGTGGCAGTCAGATGACAGGTGACAGTCGCAAGTGGTCACGACCACAAATTGCTTTGCAAGACTACTGTTACCGATAAGATTCAATACTATTTATCTACCATGATTCTGTGATCCATGGATCGCAGGATTCTGTGATCCATGATCAAATCGATCAGATTGTTCTTCATCAATGTTGCACAGTCCATGACAAAGATTACTTGATCACCACTACTTTTTATCTCTATATAGAGATTAGTAGAAGTCACTGATTTCTAAAGATTGTCCTACCCACAGTTCTATATCTATCAGTACTTGATCAACTTTTTTTATCATGAAGTACGGTAGTTAGTTCTTATTTTTAGCAAAATTCTTTGGCAATGCTGATTTAACTCGCTGCCCAGATAAAGGAACCAGAAATAAAAACTATGCTCTAATTCTGATTTCCCATAAGTAGGGCAAGTTTGCGGGTGAAGTGCGCTCAGCGCTTAGTTTTATTTTATAATTGCAAAGGCCTCTATTCGGGGTCATTAAGCATTAAAAAACATCATTCGCAAATTGTGATGATAAAAAGTTATGTAATTATTGTGTGTGGATTTTCAGTACTATTATGCAGTATTTCCAATTAATCTAAAGAATAGAACTAACCTTGCATAATAAATAACTTCTGGTAGTAAGAGATAATTCCTTATAATATTTTAATATAAATCTATATAAATCAAGATCAATCTTTAGTAGTTACAGTTGGCTATCATGTATATTGTGCATATTCCCCAGATAAAGTTCATTATTTACGTAACTGTTGTTCATAGTGATTGTGCAAGAACCACTTTGCTATTGGAAATGTAAATTGGGGAAATACTTTTTGATTATTGACGGGCGTCAGATATCTAAGAAATTTTTCTGCAAGGAATTAATTTAGTTGTAGGTTTTTGTATTGGCTTTAGTTGTACGGGTGCCATGGAGCCGTTGTCTAATACTATCCGAGTAACAGTGCCCAACTATTTGTCGAATCTTCCAATACCAGATAGTTTAGGTGGATGGTTCCGTCTAGGAGGTATTGTCTTTTTTGATTGAGAAAACAATTTCTTATATATTGTTGCTCCTCAATGATTGGTGAGCTATAATTGTATAGAGGGTATTAACCTTAGCATGTGGAATTCTTTTTCTCTCAGTTCGTGACTGGGCATCTCTTATTCCTTTGGCTGCTGCACTAGGTGGAGTAACATATTTGACGTATAAAGCATTTTGCCCACGAGCTCGGCCAGATCAAAAGGTAATGAATGAAACGTTATTAGTGTTCATGCACTGAATAACCACTTATTATTAGATGAAGCATAATACAGTATTCCCTTTCCTTTTGTTTTTCTTCAGAAGGCTGCAATAAACCCCAATATTAAGAAAAATGTTGAGAAGGTTGTTGATATGTTTGACCTAGAAGATATTGGGGAGAAAGTGGCATTTTGTCGGTGTTGGAGAAGCAAAAACGTAAATAGTGCAAATATTTTGTTTGTTTTTGTTTTTTATTTTGTTCTTCATTACTGAACTAATTAATTTTCTATTTGGTTTTACAGTTCCCTTATTGTGATGGTTCACATACACCTCATAATCGAGAGACTGGTGATAATGTAGGACCAGTTTGTCTAAGTCGTAAGAAGTAGACCACTGACTTGTATTAGTGTCAATATTTCTGCTGATTGCAATTCTAGCATTGACCCCTGTAGAGGAGACATGCTTATTCTGAATTTGTAAGGGTGTAATGGAAAATACCCCTTTGGTGTGGTAATGAAGTTGTTAATTTTGAGAATTGGATCAAGGAAGCATATATTTTTGGTAGAGGTTGAACTTAGTTAATTTCCTAACATTGAGTGTGAAGTTCTGATCTTTAATTGTTAGAAGTGAGTTAATTTTGTATTTAAGATGTTTTTAATGTTATTTGCATGTAAATGGCAATGATATGTAGGGCTCAGAATATTAAATGAAATTACTGAATTCTTCCTTGAAAAATGACATGAAGTTCACTTGCTACTATTGAAAGCAGTGTGATATAATATTTCAATGGAAACTTCATTGAAGTTAGAGACAAGTTTTGTTTGCATTGTTTGTGAAATTCAGTGAGATTCTTGTGGATGACTTTATATTGGAGGTACAATACATATGATTTGCCACAACAAATTGTTTTTATTTGCCTTAATGAACATTTCTCCTTTAAAAACATAATGAACGAGAGGCACCATTATAGCCAATAAAACACTTGTGATGTAGAGCTGGCATTGACCTTAAGAAAAAAAGTTTCTACATTCTATTAATTTTTGCATGTTACATAACAATGCTGATACAATGTATTTTTTATTGAGATTCATTTCCTTTGCATACATGTTAAATACTCATTTTACTTAACCTGGCAGTAGATGCTCCAAGTTTTGTAATAAATTGAGGTATGTGGGAGTGCTTCATTCACCTCACAGTAAAAATGTCTAGAAAAGAATAACAAACTATTTTGTTTCTTTAATGAATATGTGTTTATTTCCAAGTATTTATAGATAGTTTTGAAACAAGTACATTTGTTATGAAAAAATATTCTTGAACAAAAGCATCACCATGGTATATATTTGAAAATAAAACATCTCTATGTACCATCTTACCGAGTGTGAACAGCATGGCAGGAAGCGATAACAAAGGTTGCGCGAGGTGACTCTTGTGTCCCCACGCAGCACGCCATCATCTTTGCGATGAAATTTCCAGGAAAGGAAGCAGATGAAAGAGAAGAGTTGAGATTTGTGCACAAAACTCCTCACACGGTATTGAGAAGCTCGCAAGATTATAAATAAAACTCAAAGTAATGCTGGGGTGACCCAGGTGCCCCAAGCGCCTACTGCCGGGTTATCTGTAGTAATAAAAGTTATTTATTTATTTGAAATTATTTTTTATGAAAATTAAACAAAGGGACATGAGTAGAAAGCTTATTGATCTTTTATTTCTTCTCTCTTCCAACTTTGTTTTAAAAATCTCAACGAAAAGTTTTAAAATCCACAACAGAAACTGCAAATGCATATCTTTACATCACACACAGTTTTTAACTGTTTTTGACGTAAATAAAAAAAAAATACTTATAAACTTATGTAGTTTAGTGGAAGTCCGCCACCTTTGGGATCATCCCTGACACCCCCGGGATAATGGAGGGTGGAAATTGGCGCAAGCCCAGAATCCAAAAAATGAATACTTATGTAGTACTACAATTTGATAAGTTATTTTTGTAGTCATAACTTTTGGATAGTGTCAGAACCTAAGAATCCTTTATAAATAAGCTGTTGTTTGGAACATGCAGAAGAAACTACTGCATAATGTATTTTGATGCACATTTGGTTAATTCATTGGACAGACATATACCAGGATATTGTAAATTACATTATTGTAAACTACAAAGGGAGTATAAAAACCATTCTAATTAATGTTTGTAACAATATATTGTGTGGTGAAAATGATTTTATAACAAGTGATTTTAAAATAAACTAGACTTAGTGATTTACAACAATGTAATTTACAGTAATCTGGTATACACATGGGTCCAATGGATTGACTAAATGTGCATCAAAAGATGATTAATACAGTGGTGGAATAACACTATAATTTAAACTACTTATCTTGACTGAAAAATTGTCAATGCACAGCAAATCAGAACTGATAGGTGTGTTTTACTATGGTCGAAAGTGAATTACATTAGTTACCAACTGTACTCACAACTTACTTTGTGTGGGGTCTTGAATTAATTTAAACAGTTTAATTTTAAAAAAGTAGAAATAAAGTGTAGAAAATAATTTGACAATTTTTACGTTAATATTTTAATGAAATCTTCAGTGAAGCTTGTTTATTCTGTTATTTGAGAAGCAAGGACCAATATTTTTGGGAATCACTCATTTGAGTACATGCTACATACACCTATTGTTAAAAGTACTTTTGCATAAATGTACCCCTACTTCAAAAAAAGTCTGCCCTTGTGCTTTATTGATTTTCATTGAAAAACAATTTGTCAGAAAACAAGTGTCTTGAACTTCGATGGGTTGTTTCTGGATATTATTGGAATTCTTTTAAAAATTTTTATCCTTTTGCTCAGCCGGTAAGAATAAGAACCTCACTTATATACTTGCTTGTAAAGCAGGGACTCTCAAATGGATTATATTACAATGTTTTGGGTAGGTTTACCTCTCTAAGTACATAATACACAGTACGCTTTGTATCGAACAATGAGGCTCACTCATCTACAGGATAGTGGACTGCCTCATCTTCATTACACATTCTATCAATATGTATTATTATGACTTGTACATGTCTCCAGGAAGTTTTGAAGGTCTTTTTTCACATTAATATCATTTTTTTGATAATTTTTTGGTGTTAAAATTGACCTCTTACACAACTAAGAATCTCTTTTTATTATTATTATTATTATTATTATTATTATTCCTCTAAATCACGACTAAAGATGTTATGTGTCGGCCGAATATAAAATCTATTCCAGGTTGCAACCAGCTACCTAAGGAGTAGATCTAGGGACTGTCGGTGCCTCTACAATACTTTGCGCAAAATGTGGGCTGTTCCAAATAAAGCGATTTCTTGCACTTCCCAGTCTTTTGAATTACCTGGGAGTTTAGACAAGTTCTTACACAAATTTTGCGGAACAAATCCCAGAGCTCCGATAACTATCGGGACGACCTGTGCTTTTACACTCCACATTCGGCTGATCTCGATTTCCAAACTTTTGTATTTAAGACGTTTCTCTGCCTCCTTGGTAACGACGTTTTGATCGCAAGGTACAGCAACATCGACAAGTAAACACCATTTGTTCTCCAAATCTCAGATGACTATATCCGGTTTGTTTGCCACTATCGTGCGATCATTTTGAATTTGTTGGTCTTGCCATATCGTACACAATCCAACAGACGTCACCGGTTTCGGTGAGTGTTCGTACCACTTGGGGCATGTGTTCGGAACTTCGAGGGCGGTACAGATCTGCCAGTGGAGGTAGCTACATACCCTATCGTATCTTATTATTATTATTATTATTATTATTATTATTATTTTGTGTGTGTGTGTGTCTGGATGTACATATCTCTGATTAATAAGTATTGTTCTTTGACAGCTTCACAAAGATATATTGATAAAATAATTACACCAATATCATTATGTTCAATATTCAAAAAGGCGCTGGGAATACTACACTTCTGGCAATGGTTCTCATGTTTTCTTTTAGATGTAACATTTCCCTATCACTTATATTTTTATGCATGCTGCAGACTCACCCCCTGTGACCCTCTATTAACTACAAGTTATATGTTTCTAAAATATTCCGAAAATAAATAAATAATTCTACCGAGTGGTCTATTGTTTTCTTAAATTTTATGCACTCT